>OZ022247.1:14206311-14471311 GCA_963978895.1 Erpobdella octoculata | reverse complement strand
AGAAGTAACGTCAAGATCTTAAGATCAAACGGGCAAAATACAATTGAATAAAAAGTTGAAAAAAACTGACTTCAACTGTTCGTACAAATTGTAGCTGTAGGTATATACACACTCAAACAGCCAGATACCATACACCTCAAAACATCACTAACACCCGGTCATGGACTCCTAAATAAAAGCTATGATAGCTTTTATTTAGGAGTCCATGACCCGGTCTACCACTTCTGCCACACTTCAAAGAGACGCACACGGTCGCGTTAGCGAGGTCAGGAAAAGTCATTTCAACCCGACTCAGATTTCATGCATACTTCAAATAAAAACTAAATGCAATTGGAAATCATTTAATTGATATAAAAAACCTATTTTGTTTTTGGCAGTAGCGAATAGCGCTGAGAACAGCTAAAAAGTGTAGCGGCGCTTTCATCAACGATCTTGTCAGCCAATAGTACCGCTCTTAACAACCCTGGTAGCCATCACTATTATTTTAAAATTACTGATATGTTTAAAATTTATTTTATCAAAGATGAAGAATTGTCTTTTGAAAATACATAAAATTACTTTACGCTGAAAATATCTTGGGTATATATTGATAAAGGTTGCTGATGAGTGGCTTTAAAATTTTATGAATAGTCCTCTTGATGAATAGTCTTTAGATGAACAGTCCTTATGATGAACCGTCCTTTTAATGAATAGTCCTTTGATGAATAGTCTCTTGATGAAGAGACCCTTGATGAATAGTCCTTGATGAACAGTCCCTTGAGAAATCGTCCTTTGATGAAAAGTCCGCATACCTCTAGTTTGAAATATTTAAAATTAAAGCTTCTTGAGATATCTATTTCAATAAAAAGCTATGTTTGTTTGTCTGTAACTCGATATGATTCTGATATCATTGCACCAATTTTAATGAAATTTGACATACTTATTCGATATATTTGGCTGATTAAAAAAATTTTAGTATTAAAACTTCTTGTACTTTCTTTTTTATGCGATGCTATTAGTTGTCAATAAAGTGTAAGTTTCTGGCTCTCTAGACTCTAGTGCAAAATATTTTCGCTACTGGATGGTTATTCAGAGCCGTAGCAAGCTATTTTGGCGCCCTGTGCGAGTTACATTTTTTGGCGCTCCCTAAAAAAATTGGAAGAGTGAAACAATTGATAAAACATTTTAATTTTCTATAAAGCATAAATAAATTATTTTTTTTTATTTAGGCGAATTTTTCTGTTGTTCTTCTCGTCGCCTTTTTCTATTCTGAACACCTGAAAGTTTTTTACTACCTGATGCGGACGACATTTTAGCTTTGTCCCTTATGACGTAGGGTAACCCGTAAGTTTATCTTTAAAATTTTTTACTTCTTGATAATCAGGACTTTCTTATTGCAAATCTATATATATATCTATCTATATATATATAAATGACATAGAACTACTTGAAGTCCAAAACAAAGAAGAGTTGGAGGATATTCTTATTGATTCAAAATTAGACCCACATCAAAAGCGCGAGTTGCAGCAACTTCTGTATAGCTTCAAAACTATTTTTTCGACTGTGCCAAGTGTCACCCATCTAGGAGAACACGAGATGCATCTGACCTCTTCGGACCCTATTCGTCAAAAACCTTATCCACTGCCGTGTGCTCTAAGAGAGAAATTGGATGAGGAAATTGACGATATGCTTAGAAACGGGATAATAGAAGCATCCAATTCTCCATTCGTGGCACCAGTGGTCATGGTTAAAAAGAATGACGGTACAACAAGAATCTGCTGCGACTATCGCAAAATTAATAAAGTGACAATTTTGGATCCAGTCCCGCAAGAAAATACGGAAGATATTCTGGTACAACTAACCGGCTGCAAATATTTTTCAAAATTTGATTTGACAAAAGGCTATTGGCAGGTTCCGATGAGGCACGAAGATAAAATGTACACGACTTTCGCAACTCATCGTGGTCTATATCAGTGTGATGCTTTTTGGATTGGTAAATGCTCCAGCTACTTTTTGCAAAATAATGCGGAAATTGTTAGAAGGGTGTCCCAATATCCATTACTACCTTGACGACGTGTTGATTCATACAGATTCTTGGGAGACACATTTGGAAAAACTGAGTTTATTTTTTACGAAGGTGAAAGAAGGTAACTTGAAGGTTAAACCTTCAAAATGTCACATTGGTTACCAAGAAATAAAATTTTGGGACATAAAATCAGTGGCCGGGGCATAGAACCTTCGGAAAAACTTATCGAAAAAATGGTAAAATCTCCGATACCAGCAACAAAAAACAGGTATGATCTTTCCTTGGTTTAATTGGCTATTATAGAAAATTCATCCCACAGTTTGCCGAAGTTGCTTTCCCTTTAACGGAATTGGTAAAAAAAGGTTTGCCAAATAAAGCGATATGGGAAAATGTACAACAGGCTGCTTTTGACAGACTGAAACATCATGTCTTAAGCAAACCAATACTTAGGATACCAGAATTGTCAAACAAATTCATCTTGCAAACAGATGCTTCTGATACAGGCATAGGAGCAGTGTTGTTCCAAAGGTGGAGTGATGGCAAATATCCGACGATGTTCCTCAGTCGGCAGTTGCTATCCAGAGAAAGACGCTATGCAACAATTGAAAAAGAATGCTTAGCAATTGTGTGGGCAATTCAAAAATGCCGCAAATACCTGTACGGTAGACCCTTTACTCTAGAGACTGATCATGAGCCTCTCAAATATCTTAACTTTTCGACGTACAGAAATGATCGCATTATGCGATGGGCATTAGCTCTTCAACCATATAGAATCAAAGCTAATTATATTAAAGGACAAGAAAATATTGGAGCTGATTTTCTGAGCAGACAAGAATCCACCAAAGGTAACACAAAAAACACTTAGAGTTTTCTTCGGAAGAGGGGGGATATGTAAGATGTTTGATTCACCTCACAAATTTTTATGAGTTTTTTTGTAAATTAGTTTATTTAGTAACGGTATACCTTAGGTGTGTGTGTTTGTGCGTATGTGGGTACGTGATATTTTTATCGGTTTTATATACGTATGTAATTAAGTATATATGTATATATATGTATATATATATGTATATGATATATATATGTATATGTATATATATATGTATATGATATATATATGTATATGTATATATATATGTGCATATACATATGAGTGTGCGTGTGTGTACGTGTGTGTGTTTATTATTTTTTTATCTAGGTATTTATATATATATATATTGTTTACATAGCGAGGTATTAGATTTTCGTTAAGACACGCGCTGTTAAAAACTATACGCCATTTAAGGTTTATTACTTTTTTGCACAGATTTTCAATACGTCGCTTTTTTATATTAAACAAACTAGAACTATTGTTTAAAGACATAATTTATTTAATCTATTGCCTACTGGCCAGTTTCGACGAAATTGTCATCTTCAGGGCAAATAAACATCGAACGTAAACATAGACAAGATACGAGAATAATAGAGTCTAAATACAGAGTTTAAATTAAATATATAACTCAGGAATTTATAAAAAAGGAGAAATGGAGCTATTATAGAAATTTGAACATATTAAAATCAATAGAATATATAAATAAAAAGAGACCTAATATGTAATGTTAAAACCCAGTAAATTTAAGAATGAAAACCACGGAAGAGATAATAAGAATTATATTGTTAGTAAAAACAAAAATATTATTCAAACGGTAGAAAGGGCTCAATAGGGGTTAAGACCGGATAACTTATTAAGTTAAAGAACAAGATAATAAAATAAATAAATAAAATAAATAAAATAAATAAAATAAAATAAATAAAATAAAAATAAAATAAAAATAAAATAAAAATAAAAATAAAATAAAAATAAAACCTAAGATGCAAAGAAAATTGTAAATGATATTATCTACGTCTTATAGTTACATTCAAGGCAAGGTGCTTGAATGTCTCCATATCAACTGGTATGTAGTTATCTGGAGAGAACACCGGCGAATCGTCCAGTCGAGCCGACGAGCACCCAGCGTTACCCACATTCAGAGGTTGAGGAGAAGAGTGAAGCTCAGTGGGCGACACAGACTTGGCAACGGACATGTCGTAAGAGGACTTTTTGGGAGTTTTGTAAATGGAAGTGGGTGTAGAGCAGTCACTAGGAACGCGCGACTGACCGTCCGCAAGACATGTAGACAATTCGTCATGCACCGCAACTACACTTGGGTCCAACGGTTGAATTATCGGCTGATCTATAGAATTCGGGAAATCTTGTCCTATAAATAACTTCAAATTACAACGTTACGAATCGCTACTGAGCAAACTCGTTCAACGTTTACATTTATATCGGAGGAGTTTATATATAATATATAGGCCAAAATCAGACAGACAGACAGTCATATATATATATATATATATATATATATATATATATATATATATATATATATATATATATATATATATATATATATATATATAAATGAATGTATGTATGTATGTATGTATGTATATAGGTATGTAAATTTAAATATGTATGTATATATGTATGTTATTTATGCATTGCTACACCATTCATCCGATCGCAATGAAATTTTCACACAACCTTGAGAGTCAAGGGAATCAAATATAGAGAAAAAATTGAAATCCGTCACAAAATAAGCGGAGCGGAGCGGGTGAGCGAGCGAAACTATATATATATATATATATATATATATATATATATATATATATATATATATGAATGTTTGTATGTATTTATGTATGTCCTTTATGCATTGCTACACCATTCATCCGATAGTAATGAAATTTACACACAATCTTGAGAGTCAAGGGGAATCAAATATAGAGAAAAAAATTGAAATCCGTCACAAAATGAGCGGGGGTTTTTAGAGTTTTTATCGTTTTTCTTTAGCTATATATATATATATATATATATATATATATATATATATATTTATATATATATATATATATATATATATATATATATATATATATATATATATATAATTGTTATTTAGCTTTTTCCTTTGACAGGATGTCAGATGGTACTATTTGCGAATAAACGTGATTTTGGTAAGAGAAAATTTAATTATCAAAAGATTTGTTAGAACTGTGCTAAATTCTACAAAGTGAGATAATTCAGATTTGAGGCAAGTAAAAGATTATATTCAACGAAGAATAATGAAGTTAAAATAAATTCGAGAAATATTGTGTTATAAATTACTTCGACTTTAACGTTACGAATAGCTAGAAAGCATATTCCTCTACGTTTACATTGGTGACCTCGACGTATTTACGCATTTTCATCCTTAAATATATTTTCTGAAGTTATTTGATCACAAGTGACCGAATTTTTTTTTCTTTTGTGAAAAATGTCTGACACAGAAAAATTCATTGCGATGGGACTGGCTCTGGGCTATTCCGGAGAGGAATTGAAAAATTTTGTCAAAGAATTAAAAGATGAAGAAAGAGTTAGGAGAATGGAGGAGCGGGAAGAAAAAAAGGCTCAGCAGGAGCGGGAAGATAAAATAACACAACAAGAACGTGAAGAGCGGGAGAGTCAGAGGCAGCACGAGTTAGAACTTAAAAAGTTGGAAATTGAATCTCAAAAACCAAAAGAGAGCAAGGATTCAATGGATGGAACAAAGATTCCATATCCAAAGTTCTCGGAAGGTGACGAGGTGGACGCTTTTCTTCTTCGTTTTGAGGCATTGGCCACGGCAAATGATCATCCAAAAAAGGGTTGGGGAATGCTTCTGGGTTCTCTGCTGAGTGCGAAGACATTGGAAGTGTTTGGCCAACTCAGCGATAGTCAGATGCAGGATTACGGATCGGTAAAAAAGGCACTCCTTCGTCGTTTTGGAAAGTCGGCAGAAGACTACCGCATAAAGTTTCGAGAGTCAAAGCTTGAACCAGAAGAGAACTGGGAACAGTATCTAGTTCGACTAGATAGTTACCTCAGGCGCTGGGTGGATCTCGCGGGTACAAAAAACTTACTGTTTTTGTTTTTAAAAGAGCAGTTTTTTGGAAAGTGTCCGTCGGGAATGGCTGAATATTTGTTGGAGAAAGAAAGCGGTGACGTCAATGAGTTAAGTCGCTGGGTCAACAAGTACAATCAAGCTCACCCACTCAAAAGCTTGGCAAAAGTCGAAAACATAAGCAGGATTAGCGGAAATCGTAGTCAACCAGACATTGACTCGGGAATGGTTGGACCACGCTGTTACAATTGCAATAAGCTGGGCCATATGGCAAAGGATTGTCACCAGGCTGGACATTTGGCGAGGGACTACAGTCAAGGCACTCAAGTAACTCCAGTCATGTACCAAGCGCGTAGAGAGGCCAACTTGACACCACCATGCAAAAATTCTGGAGTAGTGAATGCATGCGCGGTCATGGTGATGGAAGGTAAAATGAATGAGGTCCAATTAAAATGTGGCTGCTTTTCACCGGTAATAGCGGATTGTTGTTTTCACTCAGGAAAAAAGTTTAATTTAACCAGAGGGTTTGTGAACAGAAAACCGGTAAAGGTTTTGAGGGACACTGGCTGTACTGCCATAATGGTAAAGGAATCATTAGTGCACCCGCGTCAGATGACCGGAAGAACAAGACCCTGTGTTTTGATCGACGGCACAGTTCGGGTAGCTCCAACAGCAGTGGTAAAAATCAAAACAGACTGGTTCAGAGGAACCAGAGAGGTTGTGTGCATGAAAAACCTACTCTGCGATCTCGTGCTGGGAAATGTTGAAGGAGTAAGAGGTTTGGATGCAATGGCTGCAGGAAAACGCTTTGGTCAGAAACCACAGAAACCCGCTCTTAACTACGACAGCACACAGAGAAATGATCGGGCAAATTATAGAAAAACGTTGGCTAACTCGGATCTGTATCAAAGCAAGAAAAGAAACACGTGTGCCACTTCAAAGTTGGGAAATATAGTTGAGGCAAAAGTTCAAGCTTTGAATCCGCCAAAAGAAAGACCAAGGCTCAATCTTCTGCCTAGAGGCCAACATGGAGGGGCGGGGAAAGATGGAAAGTTGAATACGGTAATCTTCGGAGACGCCCGCCCTGTTGACACAACATGCAGAGAGACAGAAATTGAGAATAGGTTAAAGTAAACCACATCAAAGGCAAGGAAAACATCGGTGCTGACTTTCTTAGTCGTAAAGAGAGTGACGATGTAATCAGAAACGCTGACGCGTTCCTTTTTTCGAAAAGGGGGGATATGTAAGATAAAGATGGTTCATCTTACGTATTTTCGTGATATTTGTTTATTTTTATTTTATTATGTGTGCATTTTATAATGATTGCATATGTTGAAACAATAAGTCATTTTTGTATGTATGTATGTGTATATATATATATATATATATATATATATATATATATATATATATATATATATTATAAGGAAACATAACGTTGATATGTTTTTACGAGCCACATATATCAGAAACTTGGATGGCGTAAGTGGCGCAGATGGTAAGGTAGTTGGCATGATGCAAGGCGGTGTTGCCGATCCGACAGTCGTGGGTTCGAGTCTGAAGTTGAGACATATATATATATATATATAAATATATATATAATTGTTATTTAGCTTTTTGCTTTGACAGGATGTCAGATGGTAATATTTGAGAAAATAAACATGATTTTGGTAAGAGAAATTTTAATTATCAAAAGATTTGTTAGAACTGTGCTAAATTCTACAAAGTGAGATAATTCAGATTTGAGGCAAGTAAAAGATTATATTCAACGAAGAATATTAAAGTTAAAGATAATTCGAGAAATATTGTGTTATAAATAACTTCGACTTTAACGTTACGAATAGCTAGAAAGCATATTCCTCTACGTTTACAATCATATCCAAGCAGACTTGCACGATGCTCTTTTGTGATGATGAGTTGCACTCTTCGCTGCTTGTACATTACGTCTACATCACAGTAGCCCTTCAGCGGAATTATTCGTGCTTGAAAATCTGTTAATGGTAAGTTTGTTACTTTCTTGATGCGTGGAGCAGAGTTCTTCCATAGTTGTTTAAAGGTTTGGTGTGATATCACAGAGTATGATGATCCACTGTCAATTTCCATGGTGCAAGGCTGACCATCGAGATGAACTACGACCTTTAACTTCTGTTGTTTTGGTCGATTTAGATCATGAATGGAGAATTCAGAGTGTGAGCCTAGTTGATGTGTAGCAACTGATTTTTTCTTGCTGAATTATACACTGTTGTCTGGTTTACTTCGGCATACTCTTGCAATATGTCCTTTTTTGTGACACATGTGGCTTTCTGCATTTTTAAACTTGCATTGTTCACGCTTGTGGCTACCCCCACAACCGATGCAAGAACTGCCATTCTGTACTGTCGTTTCTTTCTGGTGATGTACCTTGTAGGTGGTCGGAGGAGCTGAAAACTGGGTCTGTAGTTCACGTACCTGAACCGTAGCAGCTTCTCCCGCAAGTGCCTTTTTCACCGTCTCGTCAAATGTTAGCGTTGTATCCGAGAGTAGCTGTTTTTGTATGCCTTCAATTGTGAGGCCGCTCACCAGTTGATCTCGAAGTCGTTCGTTCAACGTGGCTCCAAATTCACAATCTTCGGACAGACGCTTCAGCTCGGTCAAATAGCTTGTCACTGACTCATCTTTCTGTTGGACACGACGCTGGAACAAGTGTCTTTTAAAAATGACTGAAGTTTGTGGAACGAAATGCTGTCTCAGCATTTGGACGAGTTCTTCAAATGTTTTTGAAGTCAGCGGTTCTGGTGACACGAGTGATTTGACAATCATGAAAGTAGCTGTTACCATCGCAGCTAACAAAACGGCCCTTTTTCTTTGTTCATCGACTATATTATTGGCAATGCAATGATACTCCAACTGTTCAGCATAGATATCCCAATTCGTCGGATTTGAGACATCGAATGGTTGGCGATTGTTTGTAGCGGTCATCTTGATCACAATCGTTTACAGGAGTCGAGAAGAAATAGTGTTTGTTCTTGTGGATTAAGACAAACTTGAGAAATTTTGAATTAATTTCTGATCTGTTCTCGCAGCTTACACAATTATCGCCCTGGGTTGAAAGTTTCGATTTTCTGCAAAGTATCTTTTTCAATCCGAACCTCGTCGCCAATTTTGTGTTGTTTAAACGAAAACACAAATACCGATAATTGTTATAGCAATACTTAGTTTAATATATATAAATATTTGCGTTACTTGTGGTGACAGTTAGTCATCCTATTTGTAGGCACTTCGCAAATATATATATATATATACAGAGGCGCTGGTGGCAGAGCGGTAGAGAGTTCGCCTGTCGATCGTTAGGTCGGCAGTTCGAACCTCGCCGGCGTCACCAGCGTAACTCCCTTAAGCAAGAAGTTCACTCGCATTGCTAAAAGCCTACCCTATAAATGGCTGCCTCTGCAAGTACCCTTTCTCGCCTTCGAGCAAGACTTGTCTTGGAAAAGATGTGTGAAAGAGAAGAGAAATATAAGAAAAAGAGATTGCCACTGAACTAGTACACACGATAACCAACGGAAAACAAAAGGGAAGAGAAACAATCAACTTCCGCGTCGCCTAGATAACGGAACAAAGATCTTATGAATAGTTCAATACACAACACACACCTTCTTAACTTTTTCCCCTTCTTAACTTTCCAGGCCAAACGTTCCTATGTACGACCATCGAAGGTAATTGCGTAATAAAATTCAAATTTTGTTTACGTAACAACGTTTGAAGGCTTCAAGCAACTTTTAGCAACTTTATTTTACGTTTTATGGGCTAAGATAAGTTATGAAAGAGTAGAAAAGAAAAAATGAGCGCGAGCGGGAACGGAAACGGGAAACAAGCGGGGAAGGAAACGGGATCAAGAGAGAAAAATGATAAAAAACCTCTGAAAACCCCGAGCAACGCCGGGTAACCCCGCTAGTTTTAAATAAAAATAATTGTGAACATTACTTAAAACCTAGTCTTTTAATTGAAAATAGTTAAATAATGCACTGTCAACTGATTTCTTTCTCTATTAAAAGTTTTGAAGTTATAGATAGTCAAAAACTTAGTAATATTTTGACTAAAATATCACAGTAAGCAATAGCAAAACCATTATTGCATTTAAAATCGATTTGCATAATGTAAAATATAAAAGTGTTTTTTTTTTTAAAAAAACCTTGTTTTTTGGTTGGACTTGTTAGTTATGTTTATAAAATTTTGCAATTCATTTGAATTTATTAACACACACACAGATTAATCTGCTTGTTTTTAGCAAGAATGAAAGAAAGAGGGAGTGTGTGAGAGAGAGGTAGGGAGAGACAACAAAAAAAGAGAGAAAAAGAAAGAGAAAGCGAGGGGGAAAAGAGAGAGAAAGAAAGAAAGAAATAGAGAGAAAGAGAGAGAGAAAGAGAGAAAGAGAGAGAGAGAGAAAGAGAGAGAGAGAGAGAGAGAGAGAGAGAGAGAGAGAGAGAGAGAGAAGAATTGCACTGCACTAAGGTACGTCTTAATTCCATCATTAACAGAGCGGTATCTATTATTACTGTCCGCCATGCTACTTTTTAGAATATATCACCATTAGATATATAGTTTTAATAAAATAATTGGTCTGTGCAATGGCTTGAATGACTTTAGTAAAACAATTGCAGTGAATACTAGAATAGGATGATAATAAAAAAAAAGTTGGAATTGATTCAGTGCGTCAAGTTTGTTCAATGCTTAAAATAAATAAGTTACGTTTCAAATTTCATTTTCTTTCTTCCCCCATTCAAGGCTCATTTTTTTGCAACTTAATTTCGATAACTTTTTTACATTCGTCGTGAGAGTATTGGTTTTCATCAATTTTTATGATAGTAAATATTTCAAAAAACTCTCAAATAAAAAATTAACTTGAATAGTCAAGCTATAGCTCATATAAAAAAAACATACAAAAAATTTCAGAACAAAAAATATAAATTCATGAAAACGTGAAAAAATGTTTTCTAAAACTTGGCAGTGACCCAGCAATTCGGTCAGAGCTACTCGTACAAAACATTTGATTGGACGTTTCAGAAAATGACTACGTCTTTAATAACCCAAGTGCATAACCAGGCAGACACTTGATTAGAAACAGAAAATGATAGTGATGTAAAAAGAGTAAAAATATGAAGAATTTAACATTAATTTTTTTAATATCATAATTGTACAAAATGAACTGAGTGTTTTTCGATATTTTTCAGTGGATCCGCTGGTTAAGTTAAATACGAAAAACAGAATAGCCAGCAAGAGAAACTCTGTATTGTCTTCAGTTGCAAATAATACGTTTTTATAAAATCAACGCATGCCTCAGAATTAATAAAATTTATTTGTAAGTTGAAAAAATATTTATGTTTGTTATATACGAGTTTTGTACGTAACAAACATAGGGTAAAATCGCCAAAGTCGGTTTTTTCGCCATATTCAGGAAAATTCAGTTTTTGTGATCTTAAAAATAACTGAAATTTTTGGTCAAATAAACAAGTTTTATAAATAGTTATGCTTGTTTTCTAATATGTGTGTGTATGTTTGACGCAGGTAATTTTAGCAGGAAATAGTTTTTTGTGTCGGTGTACTCCATGATTTTTTCAAAACAATAAAGACGTTTAAAACCAAGATAAAGTAATTTTTAAAAATAAAATTAATACCTAATGCTGTTGTTTCCGCTCATAACATAAACTATTATCGGTTGGCAGCCAGACTCTCATTATTTTACAATTTTAAGGTAGTGTTGACGGCTGTCTTTGCCAGCCCTCGGCCTATATATATATATATATATATATATATATATATATATATATATATATATATATATATATATATATATATATATATATATACTAGCTGGGTTACCCGGCGTTGCCCGGGGATTTTAAAGGTTCTTTATCGTTTTTCTCTCTGGCTCCTGTTTCCTTAACTGCTTGCTTTCCCGTTCCAGGTCGCTTTCTCACTCCTGGTCGCATTTCTGCTCACGGTCGCTTTCCCGGCCCCGGTCTCTTTTACTTTTCCTTCTCCCGGTTGCTTTTACGCTTTACCATTCCAGTCTGATCTCCTTTTCCTGCTCGCGCTTTTCGCTCAGTCGCTTTTTCGTTCCTCTATTAAATTTTAGAGCCTTCCCAATGTGGCTTAGATGGGCTGTAGCGGAATGCTGTGCACAGTCATCAAAATTGATCTGTTCTCTCGTTAACACTTTGTTGTTTGGTTTGCTCGTTTAGTTACGTCTGAACTTCCTCAATTTTAATTAGTGTTCTTTAATGTATTGGTTCCACTCTGCAAGTGTGATCTTCTGCAAAGGATTATTATGATTGGCTAAAGCTGAAAAAAAAATTTATTAGTTAACGCTGCAATAATAATGATGTTAAAATCCGCTCATATATTTCAACAGGTTGTATTTATTTTAAATATTTGTAAGATTATAAATGCTTACAATAGATTTATCACACACTTTTGCTTTTCGAAAAATCGCTAGTCTTACTTTTTGAGTTGTTCTTAGTTTTTAAGTGTCATGTCTACAGAAAGCATATAACGCTACATGTGGCATGTTAATAAATGTTGACCCATGGCTTTGAAAAATGTGATATAAAACACAGATTAAAATAAAACATGAAGTAATAATAATATTATAAACCTTCTTGTTATGTCAAAATGTAATGTAACTTATTGAATTTCCCCAGAATTTTCGGAGATCCTCAATTTGGAACAATGGAAGAGTAACACTTTTATTTAGCAAATGATGCAATTATAAATTGAACAAAACAGCAGCAGATTGATAGGCTGGCTTGAGAACTTTGTTCTTGATTTTTTTGAAACACAAAAATACTGCACTTGCTTTCATTTTTTTTCAAATTTCATGCACCTCATATATCAGTGAAACTTTTACAATAAATTGGTATTGCATGTAAGATTTTCTTTAAAATGTAATTTTCTAATTTCCTCTGAAAAGTAAAAAATAAAATAAGACCGATAAATTAATTCATAATCTTATGGTCATAACTACTCGTCAATAATAAATTAATTCCAAATCGGCTAATGCCATCACATAAAAAAAACACTTACCTGCCCAAAAAAATTTCTCATTTACCGATAGGCTGATAGCAAGCTAGTCAGTTTAGAAAACCATGATGAACAATATTAGATAAGGAACAATTGAAGTCAGAAGCCTTGAACGATAAATATGAACAATGAATTTAAATTTATTTTTCCAATCTGCAACTCCTTTTTGTAACACACAAAATGTTATAGCATAATGATAATCTTATAATAATTAATAATATTATAACATAATTAATCACGTGCAATGCAACAAACGAAACAAATTGAAAGATACACAGTAAATCATGATTTTAAAAACTAAAAACAAATTACCAAAACTTTGCCACTTACTTTTGAATGGGAGATATGAACAATGAATTTCTAATTTGATTTAATTTTAATTTGTTAAGTCTGGAACTCTTTTTGTGAAGCACAAAATATCTCTAAATAGAAGAAATTCCACCTTCAATTTATTGATTAGTCCTGAAAACCAAAGTTATCTGGATTTAAAAGATAAGTTGCTAAAAATCAAATATAAAGTTTATATTATAAATCACCGATAGCAGAGCTGTCGTATCGGAAGTTCGGAAGAGAATGAGCTCTATGAAATCAAAACAATGGTATCCGGCGGCACCATGGATATCTATGGGCGGCACTAAACAACACATATTTATTTAATTTAATATTTATATTTAAAACCTTTAAAACTTAAAAAAAAATTAAAATTTTTTTTGTATAATTTAACTATAAATTAATTTATTTTTATTTTTATTTTGTAGAAAAATTTTTTACTTTACCTTACTACCGCTAACCAAAACGTTTTTTGTCCATAAAACATCAACGGAAAAACAAATTTATTTAAAACTTTACAGGAACCACCGCTTGAATAAGTTACATAAGTGTGCCAAATTTCAATTAAATCTGTTCGGCCGTTTACATTTTATACTCGGATATACAAACAAACAACATTTCATTTATATATATATATATATATATATATATATATATATATATATATATATATATATATATATATATATATATATATATATATATATATATATATATATATATATATATATACTTTGATCAATAATTTACATTTATACAGTTTCCTATAAAAGAGTATCTGAAATTGAAAATGATCATCTTCTTGCATTTTGAGGTCAAAAACATTGCAGATTCCTTTCAGGTGAACTGCGGTACAATACTGTAGAAATGACAGCGATTGTTACTCGCTATGTGCCACTAATGACTGATAAACAAAGAATCACTCACGGTCGCATTATTCTGGCAGTTTTGGAAGGACAAGGTGGATTCTTTTTTTTGAATGCACCAGGTGAACCTGGGAAAACATTTTTCATTTCTCTAATTCTCACCGAAATACGATCAAATAATGGCATAGCTTTGGCCGTTGCTTCGTCTGGCATTGCAGCAACTTTATTGGATGGAGTCAAAACAGCTCATTCAGCACTTAAGCTGCCACTGAATATTTAAAATAACCCAGATGCAATGTGTAACATAAACAAGTAAAAATAAAAAATAAATTAAAAAAATGCTTTTATTTGCCTCTAAGCAAATTACATGTTTAGACTAGTAAACGCTATTGCAAACTCGGACTTAGATGCAAAATATTGATCGCCAGAGCTTTGTGGCCGGTTGTCAAACTATTTATTAGTCGCTAGATGGCAGGAATTAATTTGATTTGATTAGTTTTAATTGATTGTCGGAAACATTAAATTCATGTATTGTCATCCAGAATAAAACTTTCCTGACAGTTCTAGAGCTCTAGGTGGTCGAGAAGTGGGTGAATTTTTGTTTCTAAGATTTGATCACCACAGACAAACAAACAGAGAGAAAGTGAAGTTAAATAAAAGCATTTAAAAAAGCAATCATCCATGGCCACAGTGCTGAAACAACGCAAAATTATCATCTGGGATGAATGCACTATGGCACACAAACATTCGCTTGAGGCGTTGAACAGGACACAAAAGATGTAAAAAACAATGACAAACTATTTTGGCGGCACTCTGTTACTTCTTTCAGGGGATTTCAGACAAACACTTCAAGTCATTCCCCGTTCAACTTACGCCGATGAAATCAATGCTTGCTTGAAATCATCGACACGGTAGGGTTATGTTGAAAAAGTGCAGCTAAAAGTGCTAAGAGGCTATTGTTGCCAGCCCTTGACTTATGTTATGCAAAACTATATTTTCACAATTTTTAATCAATCTACTTTTTAAGTTAGGCTCTTTTCAAACAAATTGCATTGTGCTATTCTTTAATATAATAAAAACTAAAAATAATGAGAAACGTGGAAGATGGAATGACGAACGACGAGTTTTTAAAAGTTGTCGTTGCTGCTCCCAAAAATATTTGTCGGTAAGAAAGAACGGTTCCATGTTCATCTAAGATTTATAGTTGGATAGCTTATAAATATGATTTTTCTATGTAATTAAACACTTAAGAGTTCTGTTCATGTTTTCCATAATTTTTCATTAACGATAATTCCATATGTAGTAAAGCAACTAAAAACATAATTATTATTGACTAGCAGTGCCCGTCGCGGGTTTGCTCGCTTGAAATTAGATGATTTGAACTGTGCATCCATAGTAGAATACTGCACGGGACGATTTTTACGGGCGGCTAGGCCCAGCCCGTCGACAACTTGTAAATTTTCTTCGACGTTGGGAGGTTTCTGGTAAAGCTGACTTATCAACTTGTCAGAGGACTTAGCTGTGCCAGATATCAGCTTTGTAAATGTGGAAAGGGGTGTGTCAGATTTCTTAGCCAAGAGGTGAATTTATTTTTCTTAGGTGGAAATCTTGTTAAATTCTACCCACGAAATAAATACATAATCGCAGCTGAGAGAAATAAAAAAATCACCTACGTACGGAATTACATTTTTTGGAACAAATATAATGTAAAAAACCAAAATCTCTACTTTGTCTAGTTTTCGGGTTTATTTTGCTTGCCAGCCAACCAACCAAAGTATTTTATTAAGCTCACTTTTTTAAAATACGTTTCCAAAAATACGCCAATAAAATGGTGACACAAACAAGAAATGCTTTTATTAAATCTGAAATAAGAGAAAATTACATTCAGCAGCAAAACTGTGTGTTGACTTGTTGACTTTCAAAGATAGACAACACCGGTATTAAACACAGCAAACAGAAATAGAGACAATTCTCAGATTCAATTTGATTACTAATTTGTTCATTCCGAGTTTCGGTTCGTTGTGGGCAAAACTGAGTTCGACTTCGGCTTGAGTAGTTCGACAGCAAAGTTCTGGTTCGGTTCGGTAAAAAGAAGAGTTTGAGTTTAGAGTGTTCGGTTTGACTTGCATTTTAGTTAGCTTGCAATACTTGCCATGCATTAAAATTATTGTTACTATAAGCTTTCATATCAATTAGCGCGTTTTTGGGTTTTTTAGCGCAATTTCAGTTAAGTTATTTTAGATTTTGTAAGTGTAAGAGGCTGACGTGTGGCTGTAGAATAGCATGTCTAGGTCAAAAAGTAAAACTCTAATTTGGTACTTAAAAATCTCATACATAGACATACTTCCACCGACTCCAGAATCTTTAAGTTTCTGTTTTCAAACATTAAAATTGTACCCGACGTACTAGTTGTTGGTCCAAGATGAAATAAAAGAACATAAATAACTTGAATAAGTTTGCTTAGTATAATTGTATAAATAACAAAACATAATTAATTTGTTATAGTTTTTTTTCAAGTTTTAACGGTAAAACACTGAATAAAGTTTAATCACAAACTTTTATTTAGGTTACAATCTCTGTTTGTGTGTGTGTGTGTGTGGCTTTCTCTGTACGCAAATCTTGCAAGTAAAATTTAAGCAGCCTTTTGACTAGCTTGGAAGCTGAAACTTTCAGCATAGCTTTATATTGGATGACAATACATAATTCAATTAAAAAAAAATAATTTGAACATCTTTCTTATTTATAAATCGACTGTATTTAAAATCAAAGTTTGTGTTAAAAAACTCGTTTTATTCTTTATTTGTTTTATGTTTGAGTTTAACGTCTTAATAACTTAACGCATGTTTTATTATAAGTGTAAGCAACTCAGAAAATTGAAGAACATTGATGATAAAGATAATGATAATGATAATGAACCCGAGTATGATTTAAGTGGGATATGTTGAACTGAACTTAAGACAAGAAGGGAAAGATTTCAAAAATAGAAAAGTCTTGAGTGCTGGTTGAACTAAATGAAGTGGTGAGGAAGTCTGTTCCACATTTTAAGCCCGATGACGTCGATGGATCTTCTGTCGACCGTTGTACGAGAAAACCTCTGGATGCTGATCTGAGCCTCCGCCGTCCCGGCACACTGTGACATGGGCAAAAGACAGATATGGAAGAGCATGTCCATGTAGGGATTTATGTACTATTGTTGCAATTCTGTTTTCTATCCGTTGCTAGATTTGAAGCCAGTGAAGATCTTGAAGAAGTGAATATCATGTTTCAGAGATTTTTAAATTGTTATAAACGACTGTGTTGATAAGTATTTGTAGCCGTTCAACATGACGATAAGGAAGGTTGCCAGAGTTGAGTTGCCGTAAACGTTTTTTGAAAAAAACCAAAGCATTTATAAGTTTTTACCGGGAGTCTATAGAAAGTAGAACAGCGATGCTTCAAATCTATCTGAGAGAAGCGTAGCAGGAACGAGCAGTGTTGTTGATGTGACTGGCCATAGAGCAATTTGAATCCAGCCAGACCCCTGAATTACTAACACAACGTGTTGGTATGATCAGCCAGAGCAAATTCGCTTGGTAAGGAGCGTGAAGGAACGTCGGGAGGACGAACACCACATCACTTCAGCTTTGTTGGCGTTTAACAAGAGGCGGCTACCGAACATCCAGCGATCGACGGCATCCACGCACTCCGAAATTTCAGTATCGGGAGAGTTGTCATGCCCGCCCAATCGGCAGCGGTTGTAAACCTGCGTATCGTCGGCGTACATGTGGCACTCGAGCCCGTGCGCCGTTGTCACATTCAGTGGCGTAGCGAGGGTATCTGGCGACCGGGGGCAAGGTATAAAATGTGCGCCCCCATCTTCCACAGTTATTCCAATTGGACAACCAAATCTAAGGGAACCGAGAGCCCCCGAGCCATATCCGGGGCAAGGTGAGCCCCATATCCAAGAAAGTTTTAGAAATCATTTGTGTGAAATAGTGCAAAAATACAATTTGTTAATTTTACATGTTTTACATATTCAAAAATGACTCAAATTTGGTAGAATTGTTGTCTTTCCTTTTGCTTTTTAGCGCCCCCAAAACCTGGCGCCCGGGGGCAGATGCCCCTCCCTGTCCCCGTCGGTACGCCATACTTTGAGCTCGGCTGTGTGCATTGAACAATATTGGTGAGAAGTGAGAGCAAACCATTTCTTAGTTCATTTTAAGTAAGATAAATTCACATGGAAATAAAAAAACTGTCAATAGAAAATAAGATTAGAGCATAAGGAAATGTCTTTGAAACTCATATCTTCTATCGGAACTGTCCTTTATCAATTTATTTCAATTGCAACAGGGAGCTGTTTTTTTCCAAATATGTTATTTCCCATTGTCATGCATATTAAAGAATTCATTATTAAGATTGCAAGAATGCAAATAATATATATATATATATATATAAATATACATATATATATATACATACATACATACATATATACATCTATACTAATATAGCCATTTGTTCTTATTAAATATTTTATAAAAAAAAAAACAGAAAAAAATTGAAAAATGTTTTTGAAATAAAACATTAAAAAACAACAACGGAGCAGTCAAACCAATTGTACATTAAAAATATTGTTAATAATTTTTTTTTATTTCCTGAATTAATTCACCGTTGTCTAAATTGCTGACCATAAATACATTTTTATTCTAATTTTATTATAATTTGTAAGCTACTTAAAGAAAGCAGGAAAAATTTAAATGTAAATGTTTCATAACTAGCTGTTTTTGGGTGGCAAACCACCCCGTGATCAAATAGTCAACCCTTGAGTTTTCAATCTATATTTCTTCAGTTAGATGCGGACAATTCCATTGTAGACTACGTTACGAGTGAATTCCTGATCATCATGCAGCAACTGGCTTTGCTCGTGTAATTGAGATATTTTAACTCTGATATTGGCGTCATTTAGGCAAAATAAAATAATTATGAAAATGATAAAATTACACTTTTGATATATAAATAAGTTTACTGATGTGTACCAATAGGAATGCAAAACGGCGAAACTTGCACTAAAGTAAGACTAGCATTCAACTCAAGATTAAACTCCCCCGTCGTTATCTAATAAATAATAAAAAATGTTTTATTCTTTTACATTTTGAAATAATTATAAATTATACCCATAGAATTACTCTGAAAAACGGGCGCATTAATTTTGTCGTGCATTTTACTCAACGAAAAATAAGTCACGTGAGGTAACACTACAATTATTGTTCTATTATATTATAGATATTAAGTAATGTAATGTAAAAAATATTTGTATAAGTCGCTTGGTATCATTTTTATAGGCTATGTATAGACATAGACGCTTGTTGATTGTTAACTTTGTTATAGGAGTCATTTAAATGAAGTATGCGATGCACTTCGACTCTAAATCATGCCAGGCTTCTGATTAAAAATTTAAAGTTTAATTATATTAAAATAGAAAAGAAAAAGAGAGAGAAAGAGAGAGAGAGAGAGAGAGTGAGGGAGGGAGTGAAAAATCTTATAGCATTGTGACAAATTTTACTTATTTCAGCGTACAAATAAGTCAAGCAAGTTACAAGAATAAACAAAAAAAAAACTTAATTATTTTTAAGTTTGTATTGTTTATTGTTTTTTTCATCGATGCTTAAAATTAGTAGTATCTTTATATCAGGAACTTGTGTCAGCCAATATTAGGCTCCTTAAGCTAAGAACACTGCATGTAGTGATCACTTGATCACAATATTCATTAATTACAATAATCATTTATTACAATATTCATTAATTACAATAATCATTGATCACAATATTCAGTGATCACAATATTCATTGATCACAGTAATTGGTCAGTGGCCAGCATTTGGTCAGTTTACCCTATTGATCACAACAATCCTGGTCCACAATAATCATTGATCACAATAATCATTGATCACAATAATCATTGATCACTATAATCATTGATCACAATAATCATTGATCACAATAATCATTTATCACAATCTACATTGGTGACGATATTTATTTATCACAATATCCATTAACTACAATAATTATTGATCACAATAATCATCGATCACAGTAATCATTAGTAATCAATAATCACTGTAATAATTGATGAAAATTAGTTATAGATTTTTTTATCAAATTTAAATGAACCACTGGTCATCAAATCAGTAACAATCGTCAAACTAATTCTTGTTATTACTAAAAAAAAGCAAGAATGTCTGTTTATGACTGCATTCATTAGATTTACTGTCGAGTTACACGTGAGGTTATTATATTATATCATCGAATTCACGAATGAAAGAGTAGAACAAATTTGGTCTGCATTGTTGTGGATTTGTCCTTTCTGATAATTCATTCTGTTTATGAAAAATAAAATAATTTATTGCAATTAAACAGCAACAATTTATTTTAGTTTTAATTTGCAATTTTTTTATGTAATAAAATCAAATGTTATATGAGGGAAGTCGCGCCTTTGAAAAGTTTCATATCATTTTAAATGTTTCATATCATTTGAAATGTTTCATATCATTTGAAATGTTTCATAGCATTTGAAATGTTTCATAGCATTTGAAATGTTTCGTAGTATTTGAAATGTTTCGAAGTATTTGAAATGTTTCGAAGTATTTGAAATGTTTCGAAGTATTTGAAATGTTTCGAAGTATATTATGCGTCCTTGAAAGAAATTCCAAGAAGAACAAAACTATATATTGTGAATGTTGTTTGCATGGGACCATAAAAATTATTAGGAGTAATAAATGGGATTCAAAGTTGAACAAATTGGATCGTTCGTACCTAAAAGTGAATTTGGAAAAGCAAATATAATTGCTTCTGTTTTGCTAACTATTTTCAAAACGGTTCTTTTGAAGTATAACAATAATAAAAATAATAGTATTATGTTTATTATTAAAGCAATGAAACCGTCCATAAACGAAATCTCCATATATTTGAGGTAAACATCTCAAACTTCTCATATTTTTACTCAAACAAATTTATTTGTTACACAATTATTGTTTCTGTTTATGGCGACTCGTAGAATGTATCAAAATAAAATAAGTATTATGAAGCATAGCCAATCTTTCATAAAGTTGCAGTTTTTCAGTTCGTTATCCAGTGAACCAAGGAAAAGTATTCGTATATATGTTTCCATCATGCAACTGCGTCGTCTTTCAGTTTTTAAATAAATTGTTGATAAAATAACACGCTAGATGGAGTCCAAAAAGTTTTAATTTTTTAATTATAAAGCAGATTTTCCCGTCCTCAAGGTTTTGAAACATCTGAAACCGACTAAGCGTGTGTGCTGTAGGAAACTTAGAACTATCAGGACGATTATCTGGGTAGGTAAGTAAATGATTTTTATTATATGTTATCTGCATGCTATGATCTAAAATTCAAACGTCGACAGCACATTCGTTTTTTTTTCAACATTTATTAAGAATAATAATTATTAATTTATACAAAAACTCTAAAAAATATTTGTCACTTCGAGAGCGGTAATATAGTGAAAGTTTGTATTTGCAGAAAGAGGAGAAGTAGAAATTTGTTGTACAATCCTAATATTCCGATACATGTCCGATGTACTATTATAAAATTATTACTTCCGACATATGCAATGTGCATGATAAAATCCTCTGTGTCATACGTCCAATGAGAGCGAGCATAAATATGAGCCAGAATTCAGCTTAAAAGAAAGGCACAGGCGTTTTATTTCAATTTAATTTTTTGTCTTTTTTTGTTCATCGAGAGAAAAATTATCGTTGCAGGTGAGATTCATTTTTTAAAAAGTTTTAATTTTAAATTAAAAAAAAATCAAATTATGCAAAATAAGTAACTAATAATAAAATCATTTAAAAATTTTTATTGCAATGAAATTAAATGTCAAGGATTTCAAATTAAAATTTTCTTTACATTAAATTAAATTAAATATGCTTTCTAATATAAATAATTGTCGTTTTGTTTGTCTGTCGGAGGTCGGCACAGATCAGAGGTGGACATGGGTTGTGTTGACCCATGGGTTGGGTTGTGTTGAGTCAAATTTTTGACATATGCGTGGGGCTGGGCTGGGTTGAAAAATCAAAATTTTTTTTTAGAAATTAAATAAACATTTTAAGTGTGGGTTAGAAAATTATTCTTTTCAGTTGGGTCGGGTTGAGTTGCCAAAAATGGACACATGTCCACCTCTAGCACAGATAAGCTTATTAATTTGATAATCAAGCTCTACAAAAGTTCAAATCCACTTTTTATTTTTTTATCGTTTTTCAGTCCAAAAAGTTATTTCATAAAATTAACATAAAACATATTTCTGGAAGACATTTGCATAAAACATTGACTGCTGGTGGATGAGAATGAACAGCTGACAAATGGGGCGAGCGGTTTGAGATATTAAATAATTTTTAAAAGTAGAAAAAGGAGTTAAAAATTGCGAAAGTTTGATGAGTTTTAGAAAATAAAATTAAAATAAAATGGAACAAACAAATAATAAAACTCAAATTAAAATAAAATGGAACAAACAAATAATAAAACTCAAATTAAAATAACCGTGAACGTTTTCATTGAAATATTTTATATCATAACTACAACTATTATTATAATTGCAATTGTTTTTTTCATTATGAATGCGAAAAAAATATTGTTTGTAATGTAATATTTCAATGCAGATTTCGTCGCAACCATCCCATAACCACTACCACCATTGTCATCGTCACCACCATCAAATTCCGCTCCACCCTAAATCCCGCTATCATAATCTACACCACCAATATCAGCATCTTCATCACGTCAACCCGTCTCACCATCACAATCTCTATCATCCTGACTACTATCATCGCCATTATAATGATCATCACCACCATGGTGATTTAGTGATGATGATGATCATCATCATCACTAAGTCACAACCATGATCATCATCATCATCATCACCACCACATCTTCAGCGTTAGTATGAGCATCATCATCATCATCACCATCACCATCATAGCTTTTTTATTCATTTATTACTTATTTAATAAACAATTCTGTCATAAATTCGTAGTATTTCTTGTTCAATTTTTATTATTTATGCAATTTCTCACTCCTCACGTGTCTTATTTGCTTCTTGGCCACCTAGCGACTACAAGCGTGTCGCAGATTTTTACGATGCACACCAACACACGACAAGCTTGCATTTTTATTATTGCTCGTCTGCTTTAGTGCCACTACGAAATTTAATGTGTTTTCTTGTTTTATAGCACTTTTTAACGTTTGCCCTAAAGGTGGGCACCATTTTGTTTGAATGAACAGGTGAACAATAAACAGATTTTTTTTGGTATGTTACGTTATATAAGTAGCTCGATGAGCAATTTGTATCTTATATATTATGTGGATGAACACTTATCTATATATTGATACCTAGACGGGTAATGAAGTATATGGATTTCGGATCTACGTATTTTTAAGCTTAGATGGGTGTGTCTATGGTTGGATGAACATATAAATAGTTAGATTGCTACGTGAGTCGTCGAAAGAGTATTTAATGTGTAAGTAAACAATTAAACAGACCGTCAGATGGAATGATGGATATCATCATCATCACCATCTTCAAATTATATCATAGTCCTCGTCTCATTTCATAATAATCATCATCATCGTCACCATCTTCACATTATATCATAGTCATCGTTTCATTCCATAATAATCATCATCGTCATCGTCATCATCATCATCATCTTCATGATGACCACCACCACATCCTGTTTCCTCATCGTCTTCCTTTTATAATTTTTTTCCTCTCCATCATTCAACAATGATTTCAAGGAAAATTGGCTAACAATTCGTGCACGATATCAGCTGCTGCGAGCCATTCTTTCATACTTTGCTCAATTAAGCGTAGTGCCTGCCATTCCAATTACAAATCATCATCATCAGCACAATTATCATCGTCTTCATCTTCTTCATCATCGTCATCATTATCATAACCTTCGTCATTGCTACGATAAACTAATATATAATGTGAATCAGCGATGAAGTTACATCACAAATTGTTTGATATTTAGATGTACAAAATTAAGAACTGCTGACAATGAGTATAAGATAACAATTGTGATGATAATGACAAATGTTAATGTTATCGGAGTTCCTTGTATTGCTCATCAGAGCCGGATTAATATGAAATTGGGCTTGTCGCAGCAGTGCAAAATGGTTCATTTTTCCTGGCGTACACATCCAGTATTCTAAATAAATAATTATAATTTAGAAAATTGCTTTAAAGAAATGCTCCAACTGTGACAAAATTTCAAAGTAAAATTATATCGTATCGTAAAAATATTATCCCGGGCAATAGTAAATAAAGGATGTTTAAATTTCCTATGACGTCAAAAGTTTTCGTCATCTTTATGACCGCAGACACCCACGTACACCCACGTACATCCACGTAAATCCATGTACATCTACGGATATTTACCTATATCCACGTAGATCCACGTACATCCGCGTACATCCACGTACATCCACGTACATCCGCGTACATCCACGTATATCCACGTACATCCACGTATATCCACGTATATCCACGTATATCCACGTATATCCACGTACATCCACGTATATCCACGTATATCCACGTACATCCACGGATATCCACGTACATTCACTTATATCCACGTACATCCACGTATATCCACGGACATCTACGGACACATGGACAGGTAAAAATTGAAGAAAAAACGTGTAAAAATGGCCACCGTTTTCCAGGAAAGCAGCCGATAACCCTGCTGGGGGGAGGAACGGACGTGTAGTTTTAAATAATGTTCATACACATATGAATAATATTTCATGTCTTTATTTGGCGTTTTTCAATCAAATGTCACCTAAGCGTCAGGCCCGTAGGCAGCATTTAGTGAGTGGGGGGCTATGAAAATTAGTAGGGGGGCTACTGACGAACAAGGGCACCGAAGAAGCCTGAGCGCGAGCGCCGCAAGTGCGAAGCCCCTCGCGATAAGGAGATTCTCCAAAGCATTTTGTAGCATTTGGCACAAAATGGCATCCAATTTTGGATATCCTATTATGTGATTTTAGATTTTCTAAGAGTTGCAGTATTGCTGCTCGTAATAACAAAAATTAACAATTTTCACAGGCAATTTTGTCAAATAACAGTATGCTCGTTGTTATCCACAATCTTGATTTTTGATGCGTGCATGGCACACCACTGGGATGACAGCATTGAATCAAATTGTCCAAATTTAATTACTGATTAAGACAACCGTTATAGTCCACAATACAATAACTTGCTTATTTTATTTTTGATAAAAACTTATACATCTGTATCAAATGACAAGAAATCAATTAAATAAAATCGGATTTAAATATTTGTTTTAACAAAGATCAAACCACATTATAATAAAATGTACTATTTAGTTTACCTTCTCATTTTAAGTTACTAAACATCCATTCATGTGTTACACATACAACTTGTCATCAGTGTCTAAACAATCTTAATAGAAGATTAGATTATATATCAAGTCTATCATTAAACCTATATTGTTATAAAGATTGTGTGGTTTGACAGTAAGCTTTAAATTGTTTCTTCGAATTAATCAGTTCAGAATATTGGGGTTAATAGTATTGCAGTGTCAGACTAGCACTAAAAATAGTAAATTATGAAAATAGTTTGAATTATGAAAATAGTTTGAATATCAAAATAGTTTGAATTATGAAAATAGTTTGAATATCAAAATAGTTTGAATTATGAAATTAGTTTGAATTATGAAAATAGTTTGAATTATTGAAAGTCATTCAAAAATCAAAAGCCAAAGTTTGTCAGCTAAGCTGAATTAGCTTCTTTATCTGTTTTAAAACTATAAGATTAAAGTTATTATAATATTGTAAGACTAAGTCCAAGCACTGATTATGAAACTGATGACAATTTTCATGTTTAAAACATAAATGGATGTGTAATAGCTTGAAATGAGAAACTAAACTAAAAAGTGCATTTCATTATAATATGGTTTGATCATTGTCAAGTCAATTATTTGAATCCGATTTTATTTTATTGCATTCTTGGTATTTGATAGGTATCCATATCAATTGCTTCACAGAGCGATTTTTAAAATGCCAGAAGTACAAGTTTGCTCTTTCTTTCATGGGACATTGATCTTCTCTGTGGTCGTAGTACTCGTGTTAGACAAGAAAATGAATTCTCACAAGTGGCAATCGAGATGTCAAGAGTCATTGCAGCTGAATAGAATAGTGCAAATTCAGAGTAGGAAATGCATCTTTATAGTCCAGCATACAATTCATCACTTCCTGGAGACTGCAGCCTGGTTGAAATTTGTTTTTTAGAAACCTACTTGCAATGAGAGCCTCGTCTGCAATTTATTTTTCAACATCGTCATGCCTGTCTTGTTTTAGCAGTTGCGTCAACGGTTTAAGTTCGTTGACATCTAAAAACTTGTCTGATGTTGGTAGAAGGGCAGACACTGCACAAGTCAAACCTTTAGAATAACTTAAATAACTATCAACAAAGCTCTCCATCAACTCTTTTAATATACTGTTCAACATGCTAAAATAAACAGCACAAAGCTGATTCCACTCTGGTGAACACTATTGCTCATCACTCTGTCCAAGAGTAGACATAACTACAGAATCACGTAACTTGCTACTCTGTACTTTTGCTCTTTTTTGGTATGAGTTGTAGCAATGGTTCATTCTACAGGCATGCAAATTATTATTATTAATTTTATATTTAAATTTACCTTTAAATAAATAATTTTAAATAAAATAATATTTTTATTTAATTTTATTTAATACATTTATATTTAAATTAAAATTACGGATCATAACTTCATCACTTGGCTGGCTTAGGTGTAAATAGAGTGAAAAAAACTGCCAAAAATTGTAGTGGGGGGGCTTAAATTTTTAGTGGGGGGGCTGCAGCCCCCCCAGCCCCCCCGCTAGCTACGGGCCTGCTAAGCGTGTTGTTTAGTTATTAGATCAAATTTTCAGCAGTGGTTTAGTCTTGAGCTGTTTTCTTAACGCACTGAAAAATATTGCATACTTGTTCAGAGCTGCGGTCATTTTATATTAAGCCTCAAGATCGCCAAACCAAAATCTACGCTTGCTAATCAAGACAGTTTCTGTGTGTGGAACACGTAAATCTCTATCTGCGGCCGATTGGAAGTTGGATCAATTTCATGCAGGTAGACCGAAACCATATATATATCTATGACCGAAACCATATATATATCTATGACCGAAACCATATATATATCTATGACCGAAACCATATATATATCTATGACTGAAACCATATAGCAAAAAACATTTCAAACTATAGAACACAACTTGAAACAGATTCTCTGACAAAATGGTAGTCAATGAAGCTGCGTCCACATCAAAACACTGCCCTGGCTAAACAAAAGCAGCCCGAGTCAAGCCACCACCCAACAGGAGAATGAATTGAAACTTGTTTATCTGGATCTGCAGTAGTCAATTCAACTGTGAACCAATGCTTTAATAAAAGAGTGTCTTTTGGAGTGTAGAGATGTGTCCTTCATCTTTGAACATTTGTAGCCTTTAGTTTTTGGCAGAAACAATTTCTCAGTCTGAAAAACCTACAACGGTCAAAAAATAAGAATAATAGATTTGTTTGCAAAAGTAAATCCATTTTTGTTGATGTCTATTGTTTTCTAATATCTGGGTGTGTGTAGGAGAGACCAGGCACCCTTGATAGCAAGGCACCCTTGATGTTATAACATTTTTTCATTACTTACTTATTAAATCGAATGGAGCACGGCACCAGTCTATTGAAAATATCAATTCCTCTTCTCCTCCTGTTTTTTTTAATCTTGGAGTTGTGATTTTGACTTTATCGATATAATTGACTTTTTAAGGTAAAAATAATTTGTTCACTGTTTTATGAATACTCTGGTCAAAAAAAAAATAATTCAGCGTTTGTGATGTTTTTTATACCATTTTGAAAAGAATTCATTCTAGTATAAAGCGTTTGTTTTTTTTAGCAACAAAGATACTTTAACTATTTATATTTTACTAATTTTTTAAATTAGTGATTGTGGCACACATAGACTTATGATATAATATAATATAATATATAGACACGCAACATAGGCTAATTAAGCGAGTGCAATTGAAAGGCTCTGGACTAAAGTCAAAAGGAATACCTAATAGCCGCATGGAATTTTGGTAGAAATAAAAAAATCAAATTAATAATCCATTTATTAAAAAT
The DNA here is from genome assembly GCA_963978895.1 of Erpobdella octoculata. Classification (NCBI taxonomy): domain Eukaryota; kingdom Metazoa; phylum Annelida; class Clitellata; order Hirudinida; family Erpobdellidae; genus Erpobdella; species Erpobdella octoculata. The sequence continues at coordinate 14,442,889 of OZ022247.1, read as the reverse complement.
AAAACTTAATTTTAATAATCTAAATTTGTAATTTTTGAAAAGTTAAAAATTAAACATTTTAGCTTAAAGCATGTCCTAATGAATATTAATTGGGTCCGTGCGGGTAGCTCATTGGCTAAATTTTGTTGTATCGGCAATCTGTATAAAAGTGCGTTTTGTTGTTTACAAGCACTAATTATTACGTGACTAAGGTCGGAAATTTTGCTTTGATATTGGCTAAGCAAAATATTAGCCTGCTGCTGCGTGTCTAGATATTATATTATAAGTCTATGGTGGCACCCGTGATAGCAACGCGCACAGGCACCTTTGATACTAGTATCAAATGTACCTTGAATATCTTATCAGGCCTAACAACTGTTCAGAAACCTGTTAAAATAATAGCTGGTCATGGTGACAAGCAAGTCGGCAGAATAACGTCTGTGGAAAGAAGAACGCAATCGGAAATTCCATTTCACCGTATTCTATTTTTTGGTGGTCCACCTGGCTGCGTCGGGGCTGCAAACCCATCAGGGTGGATAAAGGCTGCAACGTTCATACAGTGGCTGAGCCATTTCATTCTCCACACAAAATGTTTTGTCGTCGATCCAGTGTTGCTACTGCTTGATAACATTAAAAGCCATATATCTGTGGAATATCTGGATTTGGCAAAACAGAATGGCATCAAAATGCTCACCATTTTACCACACTGTAGCCACAAACTTCAATCACTCGATAGGTCAGTCTACGGCCCATTGAAACGATTTTACAACGATATCTGAAATTGTTGGAATTGTAAGCAAAGCCTAGGCAAAGGCATTCACTCCATCAAAAATCATAGCAGAAATTAAGGTGGCTGGAATAGAGCCTTTCAGTGCAAATATTTTCAATGAAGATGAGTTCTTAGCATCGTGTGATTGTCCAAAACCTGTTGGTGATGGCCAATCTGTAACAGTCACACCTGGTCAATCTTCAGTCAACACAAAATTAATCGCTGTTGGTGAAAACTCTGACAACAATGAATCAGTCACTGCTGATCAAACTCCTGGTAAAAATGATTAAGTTGCATATGGTGGTGCTTTGGAAAACAATGCCATGGGTGAAGCATCAGGCAACAGTGAATTGATTCTTCTGGACAAGCTCCCCTACTAGTTTAGATTTTCATTTCGACGCACCAAACGCGAACACTGATAAATATAGAAGAACAATACTAAAAAAATGAAATAATCTTGAATTTTGTCCTTCGATAATCCCAAGCCAAAAGCACAAACTGCTGTCTGCAACCAATGGCATACAAACGAAGTATGCATCATTACAGTTCTCTATAGAAAAGAATTGTAGGTTGTTGCTCTATTTCATTATCTCACTTTATCTCTGGAATGTCATCTACATGTAGTTGGATGTCTGGGAATCTGATGATATTGAACATTTACAGAGCAAACAAAATTCATAATAGAATGACGTTCGGTATATTTTAAAAAGTTATTATAAGCAGAAAAATTGAAGAACACGGAAAACACACATTAATGGGATGTACACACGTGAAGACGTGAAAGGACAAGCACATGAAGAAGATGCATGTGAAGTATATGCACGTGAGACGTTTGGGATGTATTAATGGGATGTACACACGTGAAGACGTGAAAGGACAAGCACATGAAGAAGATGCATGTGAAGTATATGCACGTGAGACGTTTGTCAAAGTTTAGAAAAGCGTAATATACATTTAATTTAATATACCACTTTGTTTTTCAGTTAAAATTTGTTTAAATATCATTATTGAAACATTAAAAATATAGAATATCGAAAGTAATTTCTACTTTAAATTGTCATTTCAAGAAAAATTAATCACTCAAATATTGTTGTCAGCCGTTTAATTAGGTGAAAATTTAAAAACTACGTTGTCAATATCAATAAAAAAAAGTTGTTACAAAAATCTCTAGCCAATTGTGTTGTAATTTTCAAGATACAACGTTTCATGTGCCATGAAAGAAAAACATTAAGGCGGCTTACATGTAGTAATGATGTGATAACGACGACGACGACGATGATGACGACGACGACGATAACGACGACGACGCCGACGACGACGCCGACGACGACGATGATGATGATGAAGATGATGATGGTGGTGATAATGATGATGATGATGACGACGGTGAAGATGACGATGATGATGACGACGATGATGATGATGATAAAATATAAATGTTGAGTATAAAATTCTAACAGCAATTGATAAAGTATTCTCCGTTATTAATCAAAAGCAACTCAAAAGTAACGGAGAACAATTATGTTAGTAATTTTTTGAAAAAATAAGGAATTGTACCTACGACACAAGCTCAGGATTAGTTGATCCTGGCACAGTGAGGCAGTTTACAAGTTTTGTGGATTAGCAGTCAGCAAATGCTGAATGTGAAATCAGATATTTTTACTTTGCTACAAACCCTTTAAAAATATTATCATAAAATGCTCAGGTTTTTCTTGTTTATCCTAATTTGTGAGCTTTTTTTGAAAAATGATAAATTATTTAAATGCATTAAAAATAAAATGATGAACTTGCTGTTAACTCAATATTTTGGATGTTTCCATATTATTTTTAATTTTTTCCTAATTAAAATATAATTGAATAAGATATAAAAATATTCTTACCAATAAAATAATATAAAAAATACAATAAAAATGTAGAAAAAATAAAACAATGAGCGCAGCACTAATTATTAAATTACCAAACAAACATATCACTATATTAAGCAAATTAGACCACTCTGACTATACTGACCACACTGACCACACCGACCATACTAATCACACCGACCACATCGACCACACCCACCATACCGACCATACTGACCACACCGACCATACTGACAACACTGGCCATCACTTCTGAGCTTGTACAACTTATCATTAGGTTTATGCTTGCGTTTAATTCAGGATATGTCGATGTGTAATTCAGGATATGGCTGAGTATAAGTCAAGAAATATCTGTGTTTAGTTTAGAATAGGTTTGTTTATAGTGCAAGATGTGTCGTGTCGCACTAGGAACGGAGTAGATTACCAAAATATAGTGAATTGTTTTTGTCTGAATATAAACAATAATATACTTTTAATTTTCTGTAATTGTTTTAATTTTGAACAATTTATTTGATGTTTTTTCTTCGTTTAAGAATAAGAAAAAAAAGTCAAATTTATTATTATTTTCTTCAATTTTCACACGTTTCGCATTCGTGGCGTTCGACATGTTTATCTTCAATTTGTAGCTCCCCATCCGTGAAAAACCACTCTGAATCACCATTTATATTTTTTATTTCTCTTATTTCTTTTATTTCTTATTTTTCTTCAACTGCATGATTAAGTTGAAAAATATTTCTGCTTTTTCAAGAAAAAAAACTATTTTAAATGCAAGTTTCATCTTTTTTTAACTTTTTAAACGAAATTCAATAATACAAGAGAAGGAATTTATGCACGTGACTGTGAGTTGACGTCCACACAATAATACTCACTTTCTCAATGCCAATAAAGACCAGTAAATTATAAAAAGCACAACTTTCAGAGTGTGCCGTGCATTGATAACAGAACAATTCATTAATTCAAAAAAAATTTCGAATAAATTTTATTACAATCGAATTACAAAACACAGAAAATGTAAAAGAATTGAATTAACTCTGAAAACTTATGTCAATGTGGTTGTTCGATAGAAAATATTTTAACTTCGGTTTCTTTAGCGCCATGTTCGTTCCTATCCGACAAAGAAGCTAAAAAGACGGTAAACATTCTATAAAAGAACATTTTATGCAATGATTTAGTAACGATACAATAAATCATTTTTTTGCTTTACCATTGATAACTTCATACCGTACCATGATACTTTTTAACGGAAATTCAAGTATTTCAAGAATTAAAAGTCGTCGGCTTATCGTAAATCAAATCATTGGTAGATTTGATACTTTTGATCTTAAAAATTCAAGACGGTGCTGGCTAACAATATGTAGAAGTACCGAAACGGTTGAAAGCAAGACAGATAGAAGGACCGTTGTTTAATTTGAAATAACGCGCTGTGAGATTAGACGAGAGAGTTAGAACAAGATCTCATTCGGTCGTATGTACAGAAGATTCAATTCCACTCTAGTGGTCATTCCTCAAGTCCCTGGCGTCTTGAAAAGCAGAAATATAATAATAAAGAAAAAAAGAGGCGTGGATGAATGGAAATGTTGATGACTATGTCACGTGAGATGAGTTATGCACGTGGGAGGTCACGTGGTCTGTTTGGTTTTTATGGAAAGATAAATAAATAAAGACGGAATGCAGTCAGATGTTAAATAAGAAACTTTATAACTACAAATTGGATTAATTTCTAATTTTCGAAAGATTTTCTAATTTTTAATATAATTCACAGACAGACTGATATAAATAAAAAAGTTATCTAGTTGTTGTGAGGTTCCTTCCTCGCCAAAGATACGATGAAAAAATGAGGAATTGTACTTAAGGGACGAATTCAGTTTTGTATTTATGATCTTTTTTTGTAAGCAGGGAGGACATTTGCATAAAAGGACAACTCTGTGATGGCTGACTGCTCGAAACGTTTCACCTACTATCTTCGGACAGATGCATCTTTTATCTTCTAACATAACTCAAATGCTTTTAATTATAATTTAATCAACAAAGTGTTTATTTTTACATATTAACTTGTGTTTTGTTCGTTTTGGACTGATAAACGGTAAAAAGTTTGAAGACCAAGTTAAATCTCAGCCAGGAAAAAATTCCCGTTGAAATAATTTCATCTTTTCAGAAGTAAAAATGTTAACCGATAACTGAAAAAAAGTTGGTCTCATCACAAGACATATTGGATCACATCAAACACCGCGTTAATAGAACGGTGGCTGCTATGCTTATATGGATAGTACCAATTATGACTAAATAAAATTACATAATACAATTATTATATTAACTTCACAGTTGGTATTGTCTGTTTTCTTGCTTGAGAAAAAAATCTAAAAAGTAAAAATTAACAAATTTTCAGTCATCAATCCGAGTTGTAATTTTAAATAGAGACTTGCTCCACAGGACAATGTATTCTATTAAATTTTAAAAATATCTAAAAAAAATACCTTAATTTAAAAAAAATTGTGCACCTAGGTCTTAAAATATTCAAAATAGAAAATATTTGCAAATAAATTATTTTTACGGCAAGTCATTAATATACAACACAAAAATTAGTGGACCAAAAACAGAACCTTGAGGAACGCCACTGGTCACATTCTTCCACTCAGATTCACAGCCCTCAATCAAAACGCGCTGCTTCCTATCTTTCAGTCATGCTTCGATCCATGTGAGTAGCATTCCACGGATGCCGAAAGCTTTCAATTTGTGCGGTAGACGTCTGTGAGGTACTCTGTCAAAGGCTTTGGCGAAATCGGTATAAACTACGTTCACCGCAGAGCCGATATAAACGGCCTCGGTGAGTATGCCACTAGTTTCAAATAGATTTGTCAAACAGCTTCTTTTTTTGAGGAGACCGGGCTGATGTTTGCTAATCAAGCTATTGATGAAGCAATGTTTCATGGTGCAATATGCTTTCTATTAATTGAAGGGCATAGGAATGAGAGAGATGGGCTGGATAGATTGATTTTGCTGCATTTTTGCAAGATTGTGGTGAAACGTTTCATTTTCTCCCTATGTCCGGTTTATTTTTTATAATAATTACAATAATTACTAGAGGGGGTACCCGCGTTGCCCGGGGTTTTTATAGGTTTTTCTGATGTTTGTCTTTCTCGCTCTCGTTTCCTTCCCCTCTTGCTTTCCCGTTCCCGGTCGCGGAGTTACCCGGCGTTGCTCGGGGTTTTCAGATGTTTTTATCGTTTTTCTCTCTTGTTCCCGTTTCTTTCCCCGCTTGCTCTCCCGTTTCTGGTTTCTTTCCCGTTCCCGCTCACGCTTGCTCTCCCGTTCCCGTTCCAGCTCGCGCTCATTTTCTTTCTTCCACTTTTTCCTAACTTCTTTTAGTCCATAAAACGTAAAATAGATTTGCTAAAAGTTGCTTGAAGCCTTCAAACGTTGTTACTTAAACTAAATTTGAATTTTATTACTTTGGGCCTGGAAAGGGTTTTTGGCCCCCTTGAGCCGGGAGATGGGAACAGAGAGTCCAAACCTTTTCAACTTTTATCCCTTGTATGAGAACTATCTCCTTGGCAAATTCAATCAAGATCGCTCCAGCGGTTCAGATTTCTATAAAGGATAAACTCACAGACTCACAAACATTCATTTTATATATATATATATATATATATATATATATATATATATATATATATATATATATATATATATATATATATATATATATATATATATATATATATATATATATATATATATATATATATATATATATATATATATATATATATATATATATACTAGCGGACCCGGCGAACTTCGTTTCACCTTAAGCAATAAAGAACAATAATAACAAATATCTCATATATAAGTTTAAAAGAAAACAAAAATAAAAAAACGTTCACTTTAATAGTTTATTAGAAAAACATTGGTTGAACTCGGGTCGATTCTCTTTAATCCAGCACTTTATGATACACTATGTTTTTTGTTTTATTATCGGGCGAAAAAACAAATAAATCTGATGGTCTGCCGACCAGTGTTGTTTCAGTTAAGCGTAACTTTAACTGAATTTGGTCTAATAACTGAAAAAAGAGATTTAAGTTAAGTACTAACTGAAACTGTAACTGAAAAATAATGTTAACTTTAATTGTAATACTAATAGTAAAAAAAAGTAGTAACTGTAATACAAACTGGAAAAAAAATGTTTTCGGAAAATCCAATACTGAAATGCGCCAAAATTTTATTTCTTTGTTTATATTTGGTAACCGGACCCACTCGTGTCTTTTATCTCTACTATGATTTGCTTTTTCATCGCTTTATTTGCATTTAAAGACGTATGAACAATGTTAAAAATAAATTCTGGCCGAAAACAAGAAAATGGAGTTTGGCGTTATTTAAGTTACAAACCCTTTACTGATAAAAGCCGGTGCAACGTGTGGGAGAAAAAGATTCGGAAGCTCACGTGGTCGAAAGCGAGTTTCGACCACGTGAGCTTCCGAATCTACGCGAGGTAGCTCTGTTGAAAAGTAAATCATCTAAGTCATAGACATAAGGAAGTGGCAAAAGAACTTGAGGTTTTGGAGACAAATCGCAAAAAGCTAAAGGCCAAGCGCAAACTAATGGAAAATGATATAGGAAACACGGTTAACCAGAATAGCGCACAGACTACTTTGCCTGCTTTATTAACCAAAAAAGAATGGAATTCAGATGCACAAGAAGTGAAACTGAGACAGCGTTTGCTTAGTAATATCAGTACTGGGTTATATTAATAACTGTTATACTAACTGTAATAGTAACTGAAAAAAATTATTAACTCTAATATTAACTGGAAAAAATGAAAAAAATTAACTTTAACTGTAATACTAACTAAAAAATATTAAATTGGCTAACTTTAACTGATACTCTAACTGAAAAACCCTAACTGAAACAACACTGCTGCCGACACGTGAACACGCCACATACAATTGACCATGAGAAAAACATGCATTATCCAAGTTGGGCACACTATACCATTGATAGTTCGTAGTGATCCAAAAGATGTTGGGCCACAAACATTGACCAACAACAACCTCAAATAGAAGCATTTATTGTTTTTTGGGTGAACTGTATAAATACGACCAAGAGCATCAGTAGAATACACACCCGGATGTCCAGGAACCGCACTGCCTTGCTTCCGACGTTGAAATTTCTTTGATGAAGCGTTCCAAGTGTAATAACGTGGCATCTCCGAGTAAAGCAACGTTTGTGCAAATGGATCGCTTTAGCAAATCGCAAAAAAACTCGTTAATGTTGTTGCTGGAGGTGTTTCAGCACGTTGAATAATATTCGACACGTTAAATAAACTCGTTGACCATTCTCCAGATGCACAGCCAAATGGACAACAGTGGGATGACGTTCGTGAATAGAGAATGAGAATATACGCCAAATTGCCTCATTGCAGTTCACATATCTACCAATTTGATAGCGTCTAATCTCGGCGTTATCTGAGATTTGAATGCCAAAAACTGCCATATCGCTGCCTTTCGTTACATATTTGCAGATGTACTTAATTGACTTTACAGAATTGCAATACTCAATACTCAATCAACTGAGTGATTGTAAATTAAAAAAAAAGAAACGGTGTAAAAATTATATCATGTTGAAATATAAATTGATATTGATACTCACTATTCAATGGATTTATCATCTTGATATTGAAGTGATATCCATCCTCTCCTTGCCAAAACATCAGTGGATATTGCAAAGTGTCATAAGAACGGTGCGTTTCACATATTTGTTGTATTTGCCCAGTATCACGACGTGCAAGCGCAATATCACGTTTTTCCAAGTTTTCACCAACGATCAGTATTGCTACTTCATCTATTGTTGGAGTGTTAAATGTGCGTTCGTGTGTTCCAGTTGGTCGTTTATCTGCTCTGATCACGAATTTGTAGTCAGCATTTGGCATGCGCTCTAACGCAGTCATGAACAGCCTGACCAATGCATGATGTTCATGAAGTAGATGCTGAAGATCATGAAGAGTTGCTCTTTTCACTGCTGTGTTGATTTCTTGACGCCGATCAAGTTGTTCCTCCATATTGCCCATGAAGTATATTTGTAAAAATTTATGACGTGCATCTTCAAGAGGTAACAAAAATCCAATTCGATGGTGAATCTGGCCTTGAATCTGTAAATTTGAAAACAAAGTAAGTATTACTGGTTTGTAATTAATTAGAAATTTTATTAAATGATTTACAAAAATATAACAAAACTTTTCCGAAGTATTATTGAAGTTAAATTTAAAAAAAAAATGAACGTTTACTTTATTCAACATAAATAACCTTGAAAGTGGGATTAAATCCGTATTCTTCAACAATGTCTGCTCCGAATGAAGTCATTTGAAAACACTTATTGTATTTTTGATTGTTTGCTAGAAAATGACGTGATTCTGGTGTATCGCCACGAAGCAATGAATGCAGTGGCTCTGGCGGTGGTGTCAATAATGGCAATTTCACTTTACCATTATTAAGGCAGCACAATCCAGGCGTTTCTCCAGAAAACTTCAATGCGGCACAATGTTCGCAAACAATGTCTATTGGACCAATGCACACGGAAGGATGAGAGCCGTAATCAATTGTGCAATCGTAGAGAAATGCTGCTCGATTCAAATTTACAATTGTGTGTCAAAAATTAACTGTTTGTTGATCACTGACATAAGCAGTTTTGGGAAGTAGATCTCTTTGCTCTTGTCTTCGAGAAGCACGAAGCCGGGCCATACTTACGCGGCGCCTTTCTCGCGCTAATTCCAGTTCTTCCGCGGTGGATTGGTTAACATTGTTCCGATGCCTAATTGCCTGACGGCTATTTTGGGAAAGATTAGATCTTCTGGGTCGCGGCATTGTTATTAATAATGTTTTTGTTAAAAGTAATAAAACTTTGAAACTCGCAAATTAATTCCAACGAATGAAAATATAATATTGACACCTTGTTAATGCCAAATGAAAAACGGAAAATGCGAAACTAAAAATCATATATCTATGCTAAAAATATTTTTTATATTTTTGTAGCCCATAAACAATTATTTTATTTTATATTTTAATTAAAAAAGATATTTACTTAATTTTTTCTGTGAGATTTTCAATTGTAAACAATGAAATAGTCAGAAAATTTAATAACATGCGCTCTACCCCATTTGCGCATAAATGTCATGTCGCGTTAAATTAAACATCTGTATATCTCGATAACCCAAACTCCAATTTGAAAATTTATTTTTTCGTAAGACCAAATAGAGGGTGCTCTACAACTTTGCCATTTGAAGTTTTTTCTAGGACGCACTGTTAAGGCTGTATAGCTACCGGGGTACATACTGCGGTCCCCATGGGCCACTCCATGGTTCAATGTCAATTTTTTTAGTTATTCTGATAATAGGAGCTAAGAGAAATCCAATAAATCAAAAATCTCTAAAATCGGTTCAGCCGTTCTTGAGTTATAAGTGTCGTAACACAAACCCGACTTCCTTTTATATATATATATATATATATATTGATGAAATTTGGCAAGGAGGTAGTTCTCATATATATATATATATATATATATATATATATATATATATATATATATATATATATATATATATATATATATATATATATATATATATATATATATATATATATATATATATATATATATATATATATATATATATATATATATATATAAGTTTAAGTTTAAGTTTAAGTTTATTTGGATTTCAAGCGCCCTTTTGTGTAACACCTCAGGGCTCCTTTTACAATAAAAACAACAAAACAAAACAATAAAAATAAAGCAAACAAGTAAATTAAATACGAATTTTTAAAACCAATGCTCTTATATGTAATTAAAACACAAATTTTGCAATCAATTTTTTCTTATATTACTCTTTTATTTTATATTAAAGTCGAAATATCTTAATTATATCGAAATATCGAAATTAATTAAAATTATCTAAATTAATTGACTTATTGTAAAACTAATAATTGAATATTGCATTGTCTTCTATTTTGAGCATGTATGCAAAATTTGAAAAAAATCTATCATCAGGAAGTGACTCAAAAATTGATTGCAAGATTTGAAACAGACAGAGAAACAAACAGACAGACAGAGAAACAAACAGACAGACAGAGAAACAGAGACGACGAGTTAATAAAAGCATTGGTAATAATAATAAAAATATCATCAAAAAGCATCGAATTTAAATATCTCAACTATTTTCATGAAAATTTCGTACACGCTTGAGAATCGCGGTCAGTGAGTGGTTCGTGTTAACTTGGTAAAATAGTCTGCCAGTCGGTTAGCGTTTTGTGGTCAAGAAAACCCTCAAGAAAACCCTAAAAAACCCTCAAGAAAACCCTCAAGAAAACCCTCAAGAAACCCCTCGATAAAACCCTCAAGAAAATTAACTAAAGTAATTGACTTATTGTAAAACTAATAATTGAATATTGCATTGTCTTCTATTTTGAGCATGTATGCAAAATTTGAAAAAAATCTATCATCAGGAAGTGACTCAAAAATTGATTGCAAGATTTGAAACAGACAGAGAAACAGACAGACAGAGAAACAGACAGACAGAGAAACAGAGACGACGAGTTAATAAAAGCATTGGTAAAAATAATATAAAACACAAAAATCAGCATGTCAGGAAAAATGAAATAATTTCTCTCTGATCATCAATTTGGATAGGATTTCGCAAACAGAAATGTCTTTAGCTCGGCCTTGAATAAAATCAGACACAGTAACACACATCTCTTGCAAATATGAGGGGGCTTCGCCATGGAGCGCCTTGTAGACTAAAGTCCCAATTTTGAAAGTAATTCGCTCAGAGATACGCAGCCACCGGAGTTCAGTTTTCATTATTGCAGCCACATGATCATGTTTCTTTAGTCCACCAAAAAGACGAGCAGCTGCATTTTGAATACGTTGAATCTTTCCAACAGCACTAAGAGGTAAGCCTGTAAATAGAGAGTTGCAGTCTTCAAGTCTACTTACAACAAACGAATGCAGCAGGAGACGTGTTGCTTCACTTGTCAGAGACCTTCGTATGGTTCTAAGTTGTCGTAGTTGGAAAAAACAGGTTTTTGACAGTTTAGATATATGATCTTTCATGGAAAGCTTAGAATCGACATAAACACCTAGGTTTCGAACAACTTCTGTGGGGGCAACCAAAGCCCCAGCAACTAACAAAGCTTTTGCTTTACTCTGTTGCATCTTTGATCTTGCACCTATCTAGATTAATTCAGTCTTATCGCCATTCAGTTTTAGACGATTAGAAGCCATCCACTGTTCAATGTTCTCTATGCAGGGCAATAAGCGAAGGTGGACATTCTCCGCATCATCAACAGAGCAGTGAACATATGTTTGGGTGTCGTCGGCATAGCAGTGTCCCTCGAGTCCAGAACGATGACTAATTTCAAGTAAATCAGTGGTGTACAATAGAAAGAGTAGTGGGCCCAAGACTGATCCCTGGGGTACTCCACTACTAAGCGACACGGACAATGACAAGTTCCCACCCACACTAACCCGTTGCGTGCGGTTAGTTAAATATGAAATAATCCATTTTAAGACAACTCCACAGATGCCATGAGTTTTTTCATGTCTTTCAATAAGGATTCCATGGTCAACAGTATCAAATGCGGCACTCAGATCTAAGAGACTCAGTAGCGACACCTTACCACTATCAGTAGCAACTGCCAGATCATTCACCACTTTGAGTAGTGCAGATTCTGTAGAGTAAAACCGGCGAAACGCAGATTGGTTCAATGGGAGACTGCCAGAGAGACCTAGATGTACATTCAATCGTTTAGCAACAATCCGCTCTACCAGTTTTGACATAAAGGTCAGGTTAGAGACTGGTCGATAGCTCTTCATGTCAGCAGGGTCAAGTCCGTTTTTTTTAATAAGCGGAGTGACAAGTGCTGACTTCTGACTAGCAGGAAAATATCCTTCTTGTAAAGATCGAGTGCACATCAAAGCGACAAACGATGCAATGTGGACACAACATTTTTTGATAATCCAAGTAGGGGATGGATCCAGTGAACAATATTTGTTCGGAGCAGCCATTATCAATTTTATTATCTCATCAGCCGTGACTGGTTGGAATTCATCCATGAACAACGTGCTGGTCAAAAGTATAGATGGTGGCTTTGCAAGCGCTGTATGTGTTCTAACTTGCTCTACCTTGTATTGAAAAAACCTCACAAACTGGTCTGGAGTAATAGAAGAGCTCACATTAGATGAGGACTTTTCTTTACCAAGAAGTGTTGACAAGTTACTCCAGAGCTTTTTTGGAGCTTTCTGATTAGCGGCAATCCTGGCTTCCCAGTATTCATGCTCTTTTTTCTGGAACAAATATCGCATGGTCCGCAGGCCGTCAATGCATATAGATTTATTCGCCGTTGTGTGATGCCGACGATAAATTCGTTCAAGTCGTCTCGTAGACCGCTTAAATGCCCGGCATTCACTATCAAACCATGGCTTTAGTAGATTTCGACGTTTTCTTTTGATTAATGTAAACGGAGCGTGATTATCGAGAAGCTTTGATAGAGTAGATGAATAGCACTGAAAAAGTTCATCAGTTTAATGATGATCGAAATTTTCTGGATTATGACAAAGTTCACTCAAACGTAAATCAGTCAGGAATGCATTATAATCAAATCTCTTCCATGAACGTCCCCAAAAAGTGGCAACAGGCTTAGTTGGTTTTTGGAGTGGAAGTCGAAACAATAGCATTAGATGATCAGATAAGCCAGTTTCTTGCACAGTAACTTGAAGATCTACCATATCATCACGTGAAATCACGAGATCAAGCTGCCCTCCTAGCCGATGCGTTGGAATTGTCTCATGAATAATCAAATTGAAAGAAGTTAGCAATTCATGCAGTTTCATTGCAATTATATCATTTTGTCTTTCAACGTGAATGTTCAGGTCTCCAGTAATAACAATTGGTCTACGGTATGTTGACAATATTTCCAAAAGGAAACAGAACTCATCAAAGAATTTCTTGGTTGCAGGCTTTGATCCAGGACGATAGACTGATAACAATACAACTCCAGTCTGATTGCTAGAGATATTACAACATAGAAATTCGAATGACGCAACTGGTGTTCGAAGATCAATTTCAGTCATAGACAAGCCATCCTTATAAATAATTGCAATTCCACCATGATTTATCAAAGCCCGAGATTTGATTGTATGGTCAGCAGGACGTGCCCGATCAAGACACTTGTAACCAGCAGGAGTAACACGGCCCAACAAAACTCTATCACCAGATTCATGCCAAGTCTCTGCAGCAACAAAAATGTCAATAGACTGAGACGCAATCAGATCACAGATTCGAGACGATTTCTCCTTATATATATATATATATATATATACATATGTAGTTAATTTAAAACATTTATGTAGTTATTTTTAATAAATATTTAGTTATTTTTATATACATATAAAAATGTATACATTATTACATACGTATGTAATGTTATATATTGAAATGTAATATACATATTAAACTATATGCATCATTGCACGATTTTTTTAGTAAGATATCAACTAAGGTTATGTTTTCCAGGAAAATATTTTCCGAGGAAATAGTGTTCTAGATTAAAAAAATTCCAAATAACAAGTTTTTTAATAGATTTAATTTTAGCTTTTTTCTTGAAATACTTACATATAGAAATGGGTTGACCGAACTCAAACACAGTTGTTAAAAATAGTTTTTTTTAATTCAAAATTAAATTTTTTACAAATGTCAAGCGTGCCATTGGTTCAATTTTTGTGACTCAACTAGTCTCAAACTAAATATTGGTTTACTTTGAAGATTACACTCAATGTTATTAACCTTCATCGACTTCGCTTTCTTATTGCGAACAGCAAACATTTCTTGAAGGCAAAAACGTGCAAGATAACTATTCCTTGACGTCCGTAGGCATTTATAAATCAACTAAACATAATTTCATGTACCTTTTTATAAAATTAAAAAAAATATTTATATAAAAAAATTATTTGAAAATTTTTCAATTTATTAAATTTAACTCAAGTCAAAAATTCTCGATCCACCGCAACCCAGATCAACCGAGAGTTAGAGTAGATTGAGCCAGTCATTGGGTAACTCTGCTTTGTCATACATTGAATATCAAAATTCAGAAAACTGTTTTTAATAGTAAACGTTTTTACATGCTTTTACCAACTTTCACTTCTCCGAATGACCGTGTCTAAACCACTAGATTAGACCAACACGTCTCACAATAATTAATGTTTATGTAATAATATATCGTTAATATTAGAGCACCTCATAAAAAACATGTTTTTAATTTTTAAAATTATAATTTTTTGTTAAAAAGGATATTAAAATAATTGTAACGTTGTTTGAATTCAGACCACAACAAAATGAATGGAATTTGTGCGGGATGAAAAAATGCCTATAAAGTCAATTTGCAATGATGAGGTAAAAGAACTTTAAAATTCAAACTGTAACAGAGACTCGATTTAACAATAAACTGGAACTTAAAAAATATAATTTTTCAACGGCTAAAATTTTTTAAAAACTGAGCAGCAGGGTCTGACCCAACTTCAGGATACAAAGAAGAGAGTGTCATATTGGGTAGATATCGGAATTTTTCTAATATGACCGGGAAAACAATGCAAGCTTGGGCAATGTAACAAACTGCTTCTTACATAGTTTAAAGCAACAATGTTTTCATTCCAAGAACACCGCTCATTCTAACAGATCTCCTGTTCAAATTTAACCAACTTTATAGTAAGAAAGTGCAACTGGTTATTTCCATGTTTATTAAAACAAGACCGGAATCAACAATAAATTTTTTTTTTTAACCAAAGTGGTTGAGTAAAAAAATCTTTTTATTAGTATAAAAAATATCGAAAAATGTGAAACCTCAACAATCTAACCTTGTGCAGTTGTATTTGGTTGTCAACTATTAGTTTTAGAAGTCTTAAAATAAAACCTGTGTTTTGTCAAAGGCTTAAATAAAGTGCTAGTATGTCTGTCAGTCAGACCAACGGAATTGAAATTCTCGGGACCGGGACAGTGTTATTATTTGACATCAGACTAGTGAATAGAAAATTTTGTTTAAGTACCGAGTTACCGAGCAAATTTTTATGAAAACAGCACCTAAGAAACACCCGGAATATACTTTTGAACAAGTCAAAAATCTGATAAAAGTAAGCTAAACTGACTATGCAAAAAAGTGGTAACCATCTTAAAATAAATTACACTAGTATTAACTAAATTACATCAACATTAACTAAATTACAGCAGAAATAACTAATTACAACAACATGAACTAAATGCCATTAACATTAACTAAATTACAACAACATTCTATAAATTACATTAATATTAATTAAATTAAAACATCATTTAATAACTTTCACTAACATTGACTAAATCACCTCATCATTAACTGGATTACATTAACATTAATCCATACAATTCTTGATGCCTCTTTTCGTTCTATCAAATACCAAGCGAACACTGCCGCAGGTAACTGCTTTGAAACAAATCCAATATATTTATTACCTCAGTTGAGAACGGCTGCTTTCTCAATTGCTTTCAGAAATAAAATCGAGTTAATTATATTTTCCTTAGTTTCAGCTCAACTGCAACTCAAAATCTTTTCACCATAAATATCCGGAAAACTCAATTATTTAGGCAATACCCATTAAAAAAACGTTGGACAGCCTACTTAGTAGGTTTTTAAATATATGTTCATGTGTGTGTGTAGCTTTATCATTAAATTGATCTTAGGGTGGATTTAATTAAAAAGTAATTGTTCGAAAGTATTGAACTTTAAATGTGAGTCTTTCATATTTGATCACAAAATTATAAATCAAATGGAAATAATTTGGCATGGTGCAAAGGTTCAGAAGATATAAAATATCACGTTCGTTTTCATACTAGATTTCCTTCCAAATTTGAATTTTCAGGAACCAAAAAGTAAAAAATATATTTTTTAAGTTTTTGTTTTATATTATTGCTGATTATTCTAAGAAAAGATAATTTTCAAATTTTTAAAAACCCTACCTTGCGATAAATCTAATATATTTTTAATTTTTTATATATAGATTTAGCCAACATTTTATTATAATACTAATAATCAGATTAAAGTACATAGGAAAATAAATTATATCAATTCAGCTTCAATTAAATGAAAAGGATTACCAACAAATTTGATTTTTTATGCTTCCATTTTTTTGGCGCCACATTTACTTGAACGGCTTTCTCACTTTTTTCAACTTTTTGGTTAAATGTTTTTAATAATAAAAATCAATATATTAGCAAATATTTGATACAATTAATATTCAAAGAAATTTTTCTAATGTTCTAATTTTAACGTCCTGTTGAACGCAAATTATATTTAATAGTTTATTTCTGTTTCTCTGTTTCAGATGCCTGTAAAATATCCAGATTCATCATTCACAGCCCCTTCACCACTTGAGCCCGACCTTGAACTTATTCGAAGACTTTCATCTCTTCAGCCCTACCAGCATTTATCTACCAGCACATCCCCCCTCCTTCAACATGACACCCTTTCACTATATACCCCTAGAACGGTTACAAAATTACATCAAACACCTTCGGCGAAGGAAGATTTCATTATTACAGATATAACAACAAAAACAAACTACAATGAAGAAGACACCGCTAACGAACTGCCTAGTAAAGATAATTCTATTTTCAATCATGACGGCAATACGCTCGAGGCTGTTTCAAATAAATATAAAACTAATTTAGAAATAAAAAATAACACGATTGATTCAATAACGGAAGAAGAAATCAACAGTTTCAATTTCAGCTTCATTAAACACGTACATTCTCCAGCTAGCATGAATGCAGAGAAACAAATAAACGTCAAAGAACAACGGAAAGAACATTCAACATTTCCTGCCAATCTTAACACCGATAGCACACATACCAGCCGCTTCCATTTCACCAACAAATTATCATCAAACAACACAAACCACAAAAAATTATTATTAAACAACACCAACCACAACAAATTATTATCAAACAACACCAACCACAACAAATTATTATCAAACAACACCAACCACAACAAATTATTATCAAACAACACCAACCACAACACCGCTTCGCACAACTTTCCGATTCGTTCAAGCA
This sequence comes from Erpobdella octoculata, assembly GCA_963978895.1. Lineage (NCBI taxonomy): Eukaryota > Metazoa > Annelida > Clitellata > Hirudinida > Erpobdellidae > Erpobdella > Erpobdella octoculata. Next base: position 14,425,143 of record OZ022247.1, on the reverse strand, counting down.
ATTTCAGTTGCGATGCTTCCAGCATGAATTTTTTAACTGTCCAAGTCGTTTCTGAGACAATTTCTTACGGGGCGATGACGATTCTTGTTTTGGCACTTTTTGGTCAACTTTTAACGTTTTTCATATTGACAAGGCGATGCTCTACGCGAATCCGCAAAATCTCAAGCAAAAATGCAAAACCGCCAACGCCAATAATTCGCAAAACATCTCAGTTTTATCATTTCCTTAAAAACGATAAGAATATTTTTTTAGAAAATTTTCTGGGTAGAAGCTCTAAGCTAGAAAAAAATGAAGCAAACGAAAAATCGAAAAAGTATCGACAACAGCATGATAATCATCATCATCAACATCATCATCGTCATCATCATCATCATCATCATAGTCACCACCAGCCTCATCAACAAAAACATCATCAGCAGCATCAACCACATCATCATCAGCAACATCTTCATTCTGCTCATCGTCCTTACAAAAGCTGCTCTCTTTCTTATCCTCCCCATCATCTCTGGCATCACAAGGACTTTCAGTTCGTTAAGGTGGCAGATCAACGTGATACTCTACCATACGGTTTGTCTTATCAACAAAGGAAACATGTTTCTCGTCATCATCATCATCATCATCATCTTCCACATCATCAACGGCACTACAATAGCAAAAAACATAATAGAAAATCATCATCATCGTCACCTATTCCATCCCGTTCCTCATCCAATTTCGACGTTTACATCATCTGGATCACAGCCTTCGGCACCATCATGATTATAACGTCAGGCATTTTAAATTCCATTGATGGCACTCAATCTACGTCCTTCTGGTTGCAAGCTTATTCGTATTTGTGGGGCATTAAACTGTGGACGAAATATACGATTTTATGGCTCCTGGTCATTGCAACGCTTGAGATGTCACTAAATTCTTTTAACGGCTTTCCTGTTGAAAAACGTTACATCGCCGATGCTGGAGAAAGTCTTGAAAGCTGCAAACTCGAGGACGACTGTAAAAAAAGTTTTCATTTAAAAGAAGAAGTAGAAGTAGAAGATAAAGAGATTTACGACATTCCGTGTAATTTTAATGGTTCGAGAAATGATGGGACTCATAACTCTTATCAGTCTGTTTTGACATGTCAAGGCGAAGAAGTCAGAAGAAATGATGCCTGCATTGTTTATCAACCTCCAATCAGGAATGTGCCCTACTCTCATTGGTCACTCGAAAATTCATCAATCAATGATATTTACAAACAAGTTCATTCACAAACTCTCCGTTCAGTCGATCAATTTTCGTTTTTCAGTTCAGTCGTACTTGAAGATTCGGCTCCTCCACGAAGTATTCGAGCTTCAACTCAACAAAATTTCGCCCCCGCAACGATTCAGTCGAGCTCGAATCGTGATTGCACCTCTGCCAGTCATTCTTCATTGCCTTCTTCGGCAATTCACAGTTCAACGAGTCGTCAAAGTATTAAACCACAACCTTATTTCAATTCACTTTTATCTCATCGAACGTTCTCGACTTACAATTTCACGTCTCCATCCGCTTCGACCACGAATCCCAATTTTCAATCAAAAACGCTTCCTCTTTTCGTTAGCAATTGTTACAATCAACAGTTTTCAGTTGATATTTCCAGCTTGAACCAGCCTTTACATCATCGACGTATCAACCAGCTGATTGACGCTTCGATTATAAACCACCAAATGAACAGTCCAGACGATAATTTGAAGGACAGCGACGACAACTTTGTAGTTTGGCAGGTTCGAAACACATTTCCAACAAAATCAAAAGAAACGGAAATCACAAAAACCTCAACCGACTGCATTCCACCTCCTCCTCCTCCAGCCATAAAAGTAAACTTTAAAATTCTCACAACACGAGCAAGAAAATCCACCCGGTCTTGTTTTAATTCGAAGAGAAAAAATGTTAAAGTAATTTTGACGTGTACCATCTGTTTTGTTGTTTCTCTTGTTTGTCTTGTCAGTTCTATGCCTGAATTCTTTGTTTACGAAGCTTCGAATTGTGCCGGAGGTGACATCCCGAGTAGTAGTGCAGAAGAAAATGTCATTAACTGCTGTAGAAAAATAAACTGGAAAGTTACCGAAGATTGCAAATTATCGAGAACAAATGAAAAGAGAAATTCAATTTTATTTTCAAACTTTCAAATGAAAATAAGCAAAGAATTCGTTGAAAGTGAAGAATTCAGTTTCATATATACGTGGTACATTGTTGTTCTTTTCATTATTTTACCTTATTTTCTTATTCTCTCTTCGGTCGCAAACATTTTCTCCAAAAAACGTAACAAATTGGAAAAGCTAGAGAAATCATGCAAGGAAAAGAAATTGATTTTGATGGAGAAAACAAACAAAGATGAAAGACAACCCCGTACTTCTAATGAACATGAAAAGAAAAGAAAAGAAATCAGCAAAACATCAAACACGGCAGTAGAAAAAACATACCCGGCAAAAAAACTCACAAAAGACGAAATTGAATCCAACAAATGGCGGTTGAAAGGCAAATTTGACGTGTGTGACGGACGTAGAGTTTCTTTCTCGGATCGTGTTGTGTGTTTGAAGCCGTCGAGAAAAGAAAAAAGAGAAAGCGAAGAATTAATTTTAAATGCGGGAAATTTGCTGGACGGCATACAAAAAACCAGCAGTTGTGACGAACGACTGAAACTCAGGCAGACAAAAGATCGGACGTTGGAGATGAATGATCGTGATATACGGAGGATCCGGATAGAACCGGTGACGTTTGAAAGGGAAATTGATAAGAGATTCGTAGATTTTGTTAGTAGCTCTAATACTGGCTGGAATAAAAATGATGCTGTCATTCCATGTGGTGACGACGATTGTGGCGGCGGTGGAGAATTTGACGATAGAAATTTTAAAAATTCTGAAATTGTCGAAAGTGAAAATAGTGAATGCACGAAATATTTCAATCATTGTTATACGACTAAAGTTCGTTTTAGCGGCAACGGTGACGGTAGTAATGATGATGATGATGATCATGATCATGATGGATGTAATGATGATGATGATGATGATGGATGTAATAATGATGATGATGATGGTAATTATGATGATCATGATGATGAATGTTCAGCTTGTAATTACGACGAAAGAAATTATTTCGACAATGAAAGCCACTTTTGTGAAAGTTGTGCCGATGAAGAAGTTGAATGTGCCGAGGTTGAATCATCTCTTTTTATGAAAGAAATGAACTTCACAGTAGAAGCTGATCGTCAGCAATATGAGGACAATAATTACGAATGTTGTTTGAGAAAAGCAAATGTTGAAAAACGTAATTGTTGCTGCTTCGTGAAGCGATCGACAGGATCTTGTGACGGCGATGCAAATTTCAGCGAATCAAATATGTCTGGTGGTTATAAGAAGAAAAATAAGTTGAATGTCAATAAATGTTATTGTGCTGAGGATAACTTAGATCTAGAGAGATGTGAAAAAGATTCAAAGACAACATCCCCAACATCATTGAACAACTACTCATACAACTGCACGGATAAACATCATCTTAATCATCATCATTTGAAATGCAACTATATGAAATGTGGTTTAAAGAATAATGACCTCAAACAAGCTGGCTATTCAAACAGGAAAGAAACAAATTGCAACTTCATCCGCCACAGACAACGTGAGTGCGACAAGAGACGAGTAAAACTGGTCGTGACATTATCTCTTCTGCACATAATTCTCTCGCTACCTTTAAACGTATTTCATTATGCTTACGACAGGCGGTTTCATGGAGACGTTAACAACGATGATGACAACTGCCATCACATCGATGACAAAAAAATTATTTTCCATTACACAAACGAATCCCGTCTCGAGAAAGAATTGATTGGTTTGCAAAAACAGAACTTCGTTAAAACAAATAGAAATATTAATGGGAATAATTTTAATTATAAAAGAGATAATAATGAACTTATCGGCAATCGATACGAAACAACTTATAAAATCGATAAAGTTAACAAGGAAAACAACACCGGAGATGTTGTAAGCCGAGGAATTAAGAGTTCCATGAATCATGAAAAAATTCATCGAAGTTTATTTGAAAGGAAAGATTTCACAAGAGAGAATTTTATAGAGGATAAAAGTCAATATAAAAATGAAAATGAATTTTTCGAAAACGTTTCCGAAGATGACGTCATCAACAATGACATCAGTCATAATAGGAAAGAAAATGACGCTGACCTAAAAAGCAAAAGAGGAAGGATGGATTTCATTATCACAAGCAATCATGTTAGCGACGTTCACGGGGTGGATGAAAACCTGAAACAAATTGCCAGCAGCAACAAAAGACGCTACGTCACATCCGCTGGGACGCACTCCATATTTCTCACAAGCCACGCTAAGAAACAAAAGCGCAGCGCACATGCTGGAAGTGCCACAGTCGCGGCGAGTGTGACAACACGTGTTGAAAATGACGCGCATCGAAGAAGCAGTGACGCTCACAACATGACTTCAGGAGAACAAATTTTGTGCTGCTTGAATGACATCAACATTCAAAACGTCAAACTGTCATGCGAGTTTGTTTACTTCTGCTTCTACGCCGCCATCTTGCCTCTCGTCTGTTGCTATGGAGACGGGTTTTTTGCAGTTTCGAGGAAGCCAAGTCGTCGTCGTTTAAATCAACAAAAACATTACAGAAGAGCAAATCGAAAAACAACTCAATTTATTAAAGCATCACCACCATCATCAACATCATCACCATCATCATCATCATCATCACCAACGCCCTCGTCATCACCACCCACCGCAGGCTGACATGCATAGTTGGGAAATATTTCTGACCATTGAAAGTTCAAAAGCGGTTTGTGACAGTCAGTGAAATAAATTTAGAACAGAATGATTGTAAACATTTAAATCTGATTTTATATGAAAATACTAATAATTTAGTTATTTTAACAATCTTATAGTTGAGTTTGAGTTTGAGTTTGTTTATTCAGTTATCAATACATACATTCAAAATCACAAATAAGACAGAACAAAAAAAAAACAATAATAATTAAATAGTCATTATAATAGCATGTATGATTGATGAAGAGGTGCTGCATCAGGCCCCTCTGTGCTGACGAGTTATACTGCAATCAAAGTAGAGCGAGTTGATCTTTGAAGGCATTCACCGAACATGCGTCCACTGCTTCCTGCGTCAAGGAGTTCCAGCTGAAAGCTACTCGATTTGTGAAAAAGTGTTTTCGCTCTTCACATCCTTTAATTCTTTGTGGTAAAAGAAGGCAGTTGTGACCTCTCAAACAATAGGATCTGTTAGTTTGCCATGTGGGATGTTTTTGCAATACAAAAAAATTCACTTCATCAATATGAGCCAGTATTTTGTATTGTTGGATCAAATCGCCTCTAACCCTACGTTCTTCAAGCGTGGTAATTCCAAGCTTCTGTAGTCTTTCTAAGTATGGTAAATGTTTGATTGTTGTAATTATTTTTGTAACTTTGTGCTGGACCTTTTCGAGAGTATCAATGTCCCGGCTTAGATGAGGAGACCAAACTTGAACTGCATATTCGAGGTGTGGTCGAATGTAGGCCTGGTATAATGTTTTCCAAAGATGGAGACTACGACTTCGGAATAATTTTTTAAGTCTACCAAGAGTTCTATTAGCCAAGGCAGCCGCTGCATTCACTTGAGACCTTGCTTTGAGATCATCCGATACTAGAACACCAAGATCTCGTTCGACTGTCGTTACTTCTAAATTCTTTCTATTTCCATCTGGGTCTAACATAGAATAAATAAATTTTGATTTCTGATTGGTTCGTCCAACGTGCATAACTTTGCATTTGTCAATGTTGAATGGCATCAACCATTTGTGTGACCACTGGACTGCCTCATCTATATCGTTTTGGAGTCTGATACAGTCTTCCACGGATTTGATAATCCCAATGATTTTACTATCATCTGCAAAAAGCTTGATGTGTTGAGATAATTTGTCAGGGAGGTCATTTATATAGAGCAAAAACAATAGAGGCCCAAGTACTGAGCCTTGCGGTACCCCACTCGTAACCTTTTTCCATCCTGAAGTACAACTGTCGATCTGAACTCTCTGCTGACGATTGGTTAACCAAGATTCAATCCATTTGTGAAGAGAGCCCTGTATACCGTACGCTCTCAGTTTGTGCAATAAACACCGATGTGGGACTTTGTCAAAAGCTTTCGCAAAATCTGTGTAGACAACATCCACAGAAACACCAAGATGAACACTTTCTGTCAGAATGTCGCGGGCTTCCAGTAAGTTGCTTACGCATCCTTTTTTTCTTACAAATCCGTGTTGACTTTTAGTTATTAGGTTATTTATAGTGCAGAAAGACGTGATTTGCTCGTGAATAAACTTTTCGCATACTTTGCAAAGTACGGAAGTTAATGATACTGGCCTATAGTTTCCTGCCTTTATTTTGCTACCTTTTTTAAAAATGGGCGTAACATTAGCTAGTTTCCATAGATCTGGTACCATGCCTGTGGTGATAGACATTCTAAAGATGAGAGTGATAGGAATTGCAAGAGCAGCTGCGCTGTTTTTTAATATACGAGGATGAAATCCATCAACTCCCATAGCCTTGTTCGCCAAGAGTTCTGATAGTCTTTTTTCAACCTTTTCAAATGTGAAAACGCTCTCGTCAATATTGCATTCGGAATCTGTTCTCTGTTCAAAAAAAGGCAGTTGATTGCCTGATTCGGTAACAAAAACAGATTGGAAGTATTCGTTTAGCGTCTTGCATATTACTTCTTGGTCGACCGATGTGTCACCGTCAGCCGTTTCAATTGCCTTTATCTTCTCTTGAGTTTCATGTTTATTTCGAATGTGAGTATGAAGTAGATTTGGTGAATAAGCGAGATTTTCTTCGTAGTGAAGCATAGAAAGTCTAACTACTTTTGCCACGTTTTTACAAGCTTTTTTATGAGCTAGCTTAAGCTGGACATGTGTGTGACGCCCGGCTGCTAGGTATTTTGACCAAAGTTGTCTCTTCAGTTGAACCGCCGCTAACACTTCTGGAGTGACCCATGCCTCTGACTTTTTCTTAAAAGGCACTGTTGTTGTTGGGATAAATCTTTTTACTGCATCATCGTAAATTTTAACCAAGGTGGTGTAGCACTCGTTAACTGAGCGATGTAAGAAGAGGGTTATCCAGTCTTGTGAGCTGATAAAGTGTGAGAAAGCCGTAAAGTTGGCTCTACTCCATATACATCGGGGTTTGTTGTGCCTTTCGATTGTCGGGCAGCCAGCTACACTTATTCTTCCCATTATTAAACAATGTGATTGACCCATTGGCGTATAGCCTAGTGAATCGCCTTTTGTAAGCTCCATGAATTGATCTGGTTTGTTGGTGATAATAAGATCAAGTGTGCTTTTTGGTGCAACATCTCGTGAATGTCGGTAAGTACAAAAAGTCACTACTTGTGTTAGATCGTTTTCTTCGAGACATGACTGAAATCTGATATCCCCTGGGCGCTCGTCCATCACATGACCAGCTGTGGCTACTCTGCCACCCACATCAACTTCTTCGTACCATGTATGACTGAAGTTAAAATCACCATAAAGCAACATCGTTGCACAATTGAGTCCAATTAGTGATTTTTTTGCAATTTTTATAGCTTCAATGGTATTGGTTAAATATTCATCGTCATAATCATGTGGGCGGTAGATGCAGCCAAGTAAGATCGATTCCTTACCGTAACGAATTGTTATCCACAATTGTTCAATATTTTTCGAATTAAGCTCTGGTAAAGAAACGTTAAATGAAACTATTTCGTTCTTGACATAGATAGCGACTCCACCACCTTTGCTATTTCTGTCCGTTCTATGCAATTGGTATCCATTCACGATTGTGTCCGACCTTTCATTAAACCATGTCTCAGTGAAGAACATAACGTCTGGTTGGTTTTTCTTTGATAGTGCTGTTAGTCTGGCCGTGAGTTCGTCTTTCTTCTGACTATTCAGTGAACAAGGGTTATTTGCCCAGAAACAAAGAGTTGTTGTGGATTTTAATAAGTCAATTTTGTCTTGGGAAAGACTACCGATGTTTTGTTGGCGCTGTGTGGGATGTTTTGGCTTGGCAGGACGGGATCTTTTACTTGGAAGACCCAGTTCTACTTTTGTTGGCGCTGGTTGTTGTAGTGGATTCGAGAGAGGTGGCAATATATGAAAAGGTTTTTTTATGTCATAATTTAAAATGTTTGTTTTCTGTAAGCAGATTATATCAGCATCAACACAATTAAAAATGTCTTTGTTATTTGAATTTGTTTGTTTTACTTTAGTAACTGAGGAGCTTGATTTGATTTGATCTCTCCTTCCTTCCACTTTCTTAGAGTTGGGTTGTCCATGGGACCATAGACAACCCATTTCCCGTTTCCCTGAGCTGTTTTAATATTGGCTTCATCCCACATTTTACTATAAAATAGTCTTTGCTCAATTGTAAGGTCTGGTTCGACTCTGTATTTAGTTCCATTATTTATATTAAATTCTCTCAATTTGGTATTTCCCCTTGCTTCCAACAACTTTTCCCTTAGTGACCTGTCTTTAAGCTTTACAAGAATTGGTCTATACCCTAAATCAGGATTAATTTTTCCAAGTCTTGTCGAATGTTCAATCATTGATTTAATTTCTAGATTATCTAGTCCGGTATCTCGAATCTCCAAAATTTTCACTATGGCAGCCATATCTTCTTCTACCCTTTCTTTATGGTCAGATTTCTTGGATTCTCTAACACCTCTGATAATTATATTGCTCTTTTTTGTTTCTAATTTTGACATCTCCAGCACCACTCTTCCTGTAACAGACAGTCCTTTTGCGGCAATGGCTGCATATGATGGAGTACCACTATGCGATTTTATTGAAAGCTTTGGACCATCCAGTTTTTCATTTACAGTGTTAATTTGGTTATTTTGTCCATCTAACCTTTCTTGTAAAAGCCTTATTTTTTCTTCTTGACTAGAAATTATCTCAATTGCCATGTTAACTAGTTTGAATAGTGACGATACTGATTTTTTTGTCCCCATTTTTTCAACTGAATCAACTTCTTTCAGCAAATCAACAAGAGTGACCGCTGAAGTTAGTTTTTCCTGTGTTACATCGCTCGTAGACAGAAACATATTTTTGATTCCTTCATCGGCTAGAGTCGAAATTGTCTTATTTATTACGTCATTAGTTTCTGAATTTGCCATTTCTGTTTTGGTCAAATCTCTTATCCAATTCAATTATATAATTTATCAACCGTTGATTGATTGTTACATAAAATTATGTGTCTATTTGTGTGTAAGTGTGTATAGTGGCAAAATATTTGCGTTAATAGTGGTAAATAGTTTAAATCCAATCTATTAATTGAATCTTTAAAGATTTCAATGCAATTTTTCACGTCACATTATATATCTATCTGGCAGCAGTATGGTGGTCAAACCAAAGTTGAAGTTAATGAAACCGTTCATAGTCGTTTCCTCTACTGTAGTTTTCAAAGACTGAGACTTGGAAAGGGTTTTGAAATGACGCTCGTGCCCGTGTATTGGGTTGTTTTTCAATTCGTTCCTCAATGTAATTTCTCTATTATTTCTCTAATATTTTAGGCGCTCTCCACATTTCTATTGTTGTCCATGGGTTAAATTTTCAAGACTCAACCCGCCAGAACATCTGACCCGACACGACCTAGTTTTGTTTTTTATTTTGTGACCCGACCCGACCCGACCCACTCGTTTTAGACCCGACCTCATCGATTTGCTCCAAATGAACAAGTCTGCATTCAGATTCAACATCTGTTTCCAAGGCTTTTTGACCAAAGATCCTTCATTCACCTAGAGGAGACACTCAATTACTACGCATGTGACCTTGGTCACACATCTGCTGTTCGTGGTGAATACTTCCGCTGGAATGCCAAATGGTCGAATGTCCCATTGGCAGAGAGGCCACATACTGCAGTTGATGTTCTGCAACATTGTTATGATTCTATATATCCGCAGATAAATACGCTGCTAAAACTCTTCATCACGTTGCCCCTTTCATCCGCGACAGCCGAGAGATCCTTCTCAACTTTGCACAGACTCAAATCTTATCTACGCACCACAATGGGCCAGACAAGACTGAATGGGCTTGCCCAGATGACCATCAATCGCGACCTTCACATTAATGAAGAAGCCATAATTGACATTTTTTCGCAGAAAAAACGTCGGCTGAATTTGATATTGTAACAAACTGTTTCAATTTAAAGGTCTTATGGTTTGTTTGGACTAATTATTACTGAAACTGTCGTTAACCCTTGACTTTTCTGGGTCGTATATTGTTCAGAAAACTCCTTACTAATCAGTTTCTCTCCCCGTGCCCCCCCGAAAAAAACTTCTGGCTGCTCCACTGGAAGCCGTACTTAGATATCAGCCAGAAACTTTAGAGGATGCACTGTAACCTGAACGTGAAAAACAGTGTTGAAGGTGATGGAAAATGGAACCGTTTGACCGAGTTATTCAACAACGTCTGTTTGAAACAATCAGTAACGACTAGTGCGATTTACATTTGGATGAAAATGTTCCGTTTCTTTGTATATCGTGCAAAACGTGCAAATATTTAAAAATGATATAAAAATGTGCCGAGCTATACGTGTTTTGATCCTAAATTGGAATTCCCGTCCGACTTCATGCTTGGTCTAGTTGAAAGCCAAAAAAAATGAAATGCTACTTATAAACTTTGTAACACAGCTGCCATCTCGTTTTAACAAAATTTGTTGGGTGGCTTGCGATCAGGGAAGGATTTGTAATCACCGATGATCCAGTCAAGAAGAATTATGAAAGAACGTGTTTATGTAGTTTCGCAGTCTCCGATGCTGGTTGCAGAGGCGTAGCGAAGAAGGACAGGGGTACACGTGTCCCCGGGCGTCATTTTGAGGGGCGCCAAAAAACATACAGCAGGCCTTTTAAAACTTTGCAAGAGAACTAGAGTGACCGAAAATAGTTTTAAAAAAATCTAGGACTTGGGCGTGGTCTTAGGACTTAACTACACTTTCTTCAGCTGCAAACACAACACACATTAAAAATTGGTCACAAAGTTTTAACACGCCTGCTGCTGAATGCAAGAAAAAAGTGGAACTTCTGTTAATTAGGAACCGATGATAGATGACTTACAATATGCACTGATGTTGATCTTAGACCTATTTTTATTGCCTGTACACTACACTTGCAGTTTATATAAAAAATTTTAATTTGCTTTTAAAATAGTCTGTTCTAAACGTTTTAACCAAGTGCGTATTATGAATCACGAATTGTAACGATGTAACATTATTATTAAAGGTTTTTTTCAATTAAAAATTAAAACGTGTTTGACTGGCTTGCTCCAGCGTTTACATTTCGTTTCCGCAAATGCTGATGATAATGGGAAGATGAAAAGGATGTTAGAATAATGAAGGGATTTGGAGGAGTTTTGGGAAAGATAAAGGAGTTACGAGTTGTTAAACTAATAGAGTTTAATTTCTACTACTAGAGAATATTGTAATTTCTATTAGTATTTTTAAAAATTATGATAAGTTCACTGCAGTGAAATCATTAAAAATTAATCTTTGAACAAAAAATTTAAGATGTTTAATCTTCTTCAAATGTTGCCAGCCACAAAATTAAGATGTTATTATTGGAACTCATCCCTATAATTTCCTATTATTTTGGATTCGATTGCCTGATACAATTTTGCAATTTTAACGCCAACAACATCGTAAATACACAGCCGGTCCTTGCATCAAAAAAGTTTAAGAAACTCTGGTCTAGAGAATAGAGTGAAGATGGAAGCTTTCCATGGCTTCTTGCAAGGTAGTTCAGAGATAAAGAGGCTGTGCGAGACACATGGAACTAAGAAGGTGGAAATTTTACACCAACGAGTTATAACTATTTTCTATTCATTGACTTCAGTTAATAAATATTAACAGACATATAGTAAGCCAGTCCCAAGCCTGATAAAGGAGGAGGGACAGTTAAAAAAATCAAACTTTGATCCACAACAGAAACTACTTAGGTGCTTGCTACATACAGCCATTTCAGTCTTAAAACGCCTGGTGTCAAAAAAACTATAAACTATTCTAAAAAGATAATATTTTAAACTCCGCTTAGATTATAGCAAGCCAGTCACAAAACTAGATAAAGGTGGAAGAAAAAAGAAAACAGGGTCAAATTATTATCCACGACAGGAAGTACATCGGTATTTTTCTAAATACATAGGTATTTTTCTACATAAATCGGTATTTTTCTACATACTGCTATATCAGTCTTGCAGCACCTAGCGTAAAAGACTATAAGAAATTATAATAATAAAATGTATGAAAAAGATTTTAAGCCAACGCTTGTAAACTAATGTACTAAAAATTCAAAAATAATGTTTAAGGGTTAAATATTGAAATTTTTTGAACAAACCGTTTTGTTTGGAAAATTATATATATATATATATATATATATATATATATATATATATATATATATATATATATATATATATATATATATATATATATATATATATATATATATATATATATATATATATATATATATGTATATATATATATATATATATGTATATATATATATATATATATATATATGTATATATATATCATTTATTCGAGTATCGCCTAACGATCTTATCTTCCAAGCAAAAATATTAGCTCAAAAATTTCAATAGGTACACTTAAATATTATTTTTAACCTTTTAGTACATTAGTTAACAAGCGTTGGCTTAAAAAATATTTGTTATACATTTTATTATTTTCCATTTTTAGTGTTTAAAAAATTTATACACTAACATTTAAACAAATTATTTTTTTTTTTATCTAAAACGGATTAATGTATTTATATTTAATGACACCAATCAAAGTACTAATCGAGCTCGACGCTGCTTAACTTCGCTGATCGGATGACTAGCGGTGCTCTCAAAAAAAAAAAACATTTGCGCTGAAATAACAAGCAAACAAACTAACAAACATCACTGCAAGTTAACATAAGCGTTCTAATAATAAAGAACGGATATAGAAGTTAAATATTGGTCAAGTTCTAATTATAGAGGAAATTGCATCATCATCGTCGCCGTCGCCGTCGTCTTCATCATCATCATCATCATCATCATCATCATCATCATCATCATCATCATCATCATCATCATCATCATCATCATCATCATCATCAAAGAATTGATTTCTTTGCTTTTTCTAAAAACCCACCCAACAATAAATCTTTCCTTTTTCAACGTTTTAAAAATTCATTAAAGGATGAATTTTAATTAAACTAATTCTTAAGCTTTTTTTTTCAATTTATTTTTTATTCTGAAAAAGATTTAAAAGTTTTATATCTTACTCATAATATTTTTAACATTTACACAAAAACACAAAAACAGTTTTTCATTATATTTATTTTTAAGATTTTCCAAACAATTTTTATCGAAGATCTTGTTTGCAAGATCTTCGATAAAAAAAAATTTGTTTTTGAATTTTCAACAATGAAAATAAATTTATCGAAGAAAAAAACAAAATCGGCAACAATGATGAAAAATACGATCAATTTGCCGAGGTTAGCCAAATAATCCGGTGCCATTCCATTGTTTCTGGCTTGGAAAACAATCATTTACGGTTAGCTTTATTCTTACACGATTGCATAATAATGATTTATTTTAAAACAATCTTTTCCTTTTAAATAAAAAAAGCTTCAATAAAATTGAATTGTTGCTGCAGCTAACAAACAAGTACTGATTAGTACACAATAAATAGTAAATAGCAAATGTTTAATATGGTATTTAAAGTAATTCGCATATATCTGAACAATTAAAAAGTTGTGTTGCCATGAAACCATCATTTCTTTGCAGTAACATGACATAATCTTCATCCGTGAAGGTTTGGATAGATGCATCTAATTGGTTGTAAAAATTTATATATAAATATATTTTTGAGACATGCTCTAAGAAATACAACTTGCCATTTGGCAGAAACAACTTTTCGAGTCAATTTCTCGACTTTTCGGTATAAAACTCGCTGTTAGAGACTACAATTAGACAAAAACTTTTTCGTTAAACTTTTATTGTCAGACCGACGGACCGTTTTAGCTATGTCAGCCATCATCAGTTTCAAAAGTAAAACGAGAAAAATAAACAGAAAGAACCGAAACTTGATGATACTTCTGACTCGTCCTCTGACACAAATACTTTGGCTGTTGAGGCTGCTCCTGACGAATCTCATTGTAATGTATCTGAGAAAATCCTGGTCTCTTCTAATATAGCACAGCGAAAGCGCAAAAATTGATGGTGTATTTCAATAGTATAAATGTTATAGTTGCTGTGATTTCATTAGTTTATGATTCCGGTCGTAAACACTATGGAATTTTGTTTTACTCATGTTCTTTTTGTTGAGCCTCGTATTCTCTTGATTTGACAGGTGGAGTGTTTACTCTTTTGTTGGTGTGCTAATTCTTTGATAATTTCGGTTCTTTCTGTTTGTTTACTTTTCTCGTTTTACTTTTGACCCTGATGATAGCTGACATAGCTGAAACGGTCCGTCGGTCTGACCGTAGCGGCTTAACTCGCTTGAAATTAGAGAATTTGGACCATGCATCTACAATAACGTACTGCACGGGCCGATTTTTAACGGCGCGGCCCGGTCCGTCGACAACCTGGAACGGCATGTTTCATAAGCCAAAATTCCAGGCCCGGTCCGACCCGTATAATTTTGGTCCGGCCCGTTTTTACAGGCCTAAAATGTCTATATACTTGGCGAAAAATCTCAGCCCGTCCCACCTTAACTTCAGGTTTGGCCCGGGCCGTCTGAAGACTCTAAATTCACGACCTGGCCTGGCTTGTGCAGTACTCTAATTCATAGTGCCATACACGTATTTTTTAGGCCTGGTCGGCTTACTTTATTGGCAGAAAATTCCAGGCCTGACTTTTTATTTAGGCCCAAACTGGCCCGTCTCATAACCACTAAAGTTGAGGCCAGTTTTAACAGGCACAAAACCTCAAAGCTTGTAAACTAATTTTTCGAAAAATAATGAAACGCGTATCTTATTATTTAAAAAAAATTATTACTGAATTTTAATGGTTTAATCTTTTCAGTTATTGAGTTTTCAAGCAAACAATCCATTTCTCCATCCTACATTTGTAGTCCTGGAAACCAAAACACACACAAAAAAACCAGAAAATATGTGTAACTTTATTTTCTAAGTAAGATCTAAATACTAATATTTATGTCTTTAGTATTTGCAGTTTCAGAGTGGAAGTTATTCTAAGAAAAATATAACCCTATTTTTCATCCCACTTTTGAAGTCCTGGCATCCAAATTTTCAAGAATTATTAAAACATGTATTTTGTTAAAATAATCTCGGTACTAAATTGCAAAACATTCACATTTTAAGTTTTTGGAGTTTTTAATCAAATATTTTTTTCCACCCCACATTTGAGGTCCTGCAAACCAAGTTATCAAAAATTGGTAAAACACGTATATTTTTATTACTAATTTTTACATCTGTAGCACTTACAGTTTTTGAGTAGCAGTTAATCTAAAAAACAAATAACTTTATTTTCCAACCCAAATTTCAAGTCCTGAAATCCAAATTTTAAAAATATGGTGTAACACGTGTTTTTTTATTTCTTAAAAAGAATCTAGACATAAAATTTCAAAATGTTCTCATTTTTGGTTTTCCAGATATGCGTTGTTTTAGAAAAGAGTTTGTTTTTCTATTTCATCCCCTCAGGAGCAAATTTTTCAAAAATCCTTTTTTAGTGGGTGCTTATGCTTTAAAGTAATATAAGTTTTAAATTTTACGTTTTGGGTCTCTAGTCCACCTCTGGTTGAAACACTTTTTAAGCTGCACAAACGCTTTTTGCCAATCTCACTCTTACATGGCTTGCTAGATGTGGCCAATTTGCAAAATCTGGTCATTATGTTGTTAAATGAATGAATTTAGTAAATACACTTCAACAACCGATTGCTAGCTGTTTTAATACGTAACACGATGCAATCCTCTTTAAACTACAAGTTTTTGGACGATGAGAGAACTATACTTTTTTTTAGAAGTTTTATGTTTTTCATTGATGATCCATAAAATTTTTTTCAGCTGTACGACAATTAGTTTTTTTGCTCGGTTTTTTGACAAATCCAGTTGTCCAGAATGACGGTCATAATGATAGAGAAGAAACTTCTATTCGACGTATAACCACGTACCGTTAAGTTACAACCACAAAAGCAAAATTTAAATGTGTATAATAATAAATTAAACGACTTACTTGTAGGTGTTGTAACCGTTGTGAGACTTTTTATGATAAATGCAGGACAACGGACGAGGACACCTACAAACCTGGTACTGATCTATTTTGCATACTGTTAACTCTTCAAACTCTGAATCCTGCATTGAAACATTATGATGATATTAAATGTTTATGATGACGATGATAATGCTAACTGTTGTAGATGAAAACATAATAATTTATCGATAATATTGCAACTGACGAAGAGTACATCAGATAAAAAAATCATTTTTGGAAAAAAACATTTTGGCAACTCAATTACAAATTTATGAAATTTAATTTTAGTTTTTTGTTCAAACAAACAGTCTTCACAAAATTTGTAATTTTTTTATTGTTTGTAATGTTTGGGCGTTTGTAATGTTTTAATGCTTGTAATGCTTGTAATGCTTGTAATGTTTGTAATGTTTGTAATGTTTGTAATGTTTGTGATGTTTGCAATGTTTGCATTCTTTAACACAGAAGTGCAGACATCGGTTCATTTTAAAACAGCAGGAAACCCAATTAGTCACGTTCTAAAACAAATACAGTAAAGTGACAAACAAATATTAAACATTTAATTTATCATGAAAAAAACATCTTTGTTGTTGTTTTTTTAAAAATTCAATCAAAATTAATTCTCCTATATTTTTACTGGAGATGATTCTGTTTTATAGAATAAATAAATATTTAAAAAGAAACCCATTTTTATGCAGCTTCACACATGCTGCCAGGCTCATTAAATTCTGGAAAAGACACGTGGGACCCGTTTTAAAATGTATTCATACATTTTTGTTGATGGTTGATTATAATCAAAATCTAAAGATTGTAACTAACACCTAAGTATCGACACTGTCACAATATTTATCATCACCATCGCCATCAATGATAATGATGATGATGATGACGATGACGACGACGGAGATGAGGTTTGATGTTGATGACGATGACGAAGAGGAAGACGATGGCAGTGATGATGATGTTGATGAGAATGCGCACCATTATCACCGTCATCATCGTCACCAACATCATCACCACCACTTTCTTCATCATCCGAAAAAACAGCGTAAATTTCAACATTCACTTACCTTACAAACTTCCAAAGGTTTTTTTGTTTGCTGCTTGATTTTGTAGGCAGCTATTTCAGGTATCATCATCACCATTACAACAATCGTAAAGAACAATAAAGCAATGATCCTACTCATTTCAGATGATGAAAATCGTGGGAACTGTGAAGGAAAATCATACAACTTTTTTCCATAAATTACAATAATTGTTGAATAATTAATTTTATATTTATTGGACATTTTAAAATGAAACAGAATTTAATAATAATACTTAATTGTTAAAATTTAAAAACAAATGAAAATGAATTAAAACTAGAATATTGAGATCATACGATTTTTTATTCAACTCTGTGAATAACCTTAACTGTAGAATACCACTTTTAATTAAATCGTAAGATGAGCGATGGCTTAACAATTATTCAATTTAATAATAAAATATTTCAAATCACAAAACACATGCACGACCATATTTCACCAATTCTCCAACAACTTCACTGGCTGAAGATCAATAACCGCATCAAGTTCAAGCTGACACTTATGACTTTCAAGTGTCTCAACGAGATGGCTCCCAAATAGCTAGCATCTAGTTTGAAAAAAGTGCAGGAAATTCCGGTTCGAAAAAAACTGAGATTTTCATCATAATCTCAACTCATCGTGCCGGCGGGGAGACTGAAAATCGCCGAGATAGAAGATTTGCCGTTGCAACAACAGTTGAAAGCTTCAGGAAAAGACTCAAGTGGCATCTGTTCAGTGGCCTTGAAACCCTTTAGAACTTACGCCACTTAAAATTTGTCAAACCATAGCATTGTTTTATTTGTTTTTAAAATAAATGGAACTTTTATTTTTGTTTGAATTTGTTAAAGAAGTATGAACAATTTGTTGTTTGTTCAAAAAATGTAGCGCATCAACGATTTTTTTTATTTTCAAAATTATAATAATTCCCATAATGGTTAGAAAATTACAACTAAAAACAACAAACCGTTTTTATTACAATTCCTTTGTTTGCGAAAAGACAACTAAAACACTGAACACAACAGAGTCCTATTCAGCATATTTTTATAACAATTTTTCACGTCTGTAAATGTGATGAATGTGAAAATGATTGTTGTTGATCACAAACATCACTATTATGATTAATGAGATTCCAGTGTTCGTTGTGAAGATGATAACAACGACGATGATGGCGGTGGTGATAAACATGGTGGCGGAGACGATTTGAGCGAGGCCAATTACTTGCGATTTATGAATAGCTTCAACTAGCAGAGCTATTAAAACGAAAACATCGTAACGTTTGTTATTTGTTCTAAAGAAGACCATTAATAACAAAACTGTGATTCGGATTAATAACTCATAAAAACTCAGCGATGTATGACAAAATAACGTTTAATTGTTGATGATGTTTAATAATTCATCGCCAGTGGCGGATCCAGGGAGAGGGCGGGGCCCTTGGACGTTTTAACAAAAAGTTTAGCTTTAATTTTTTACTTAGCTTGCAACTTTATTTTGTTTAGCTAAAATCATTGGAGTAAATCATCCAAACTCACAAAATGTGAATCTTACTGGCTTAACTAAAAAAATGTAAAATTTTTGAATTCATAAATAATTAGGCATGTCCATTAGGGTTATGACATTTTCAATTTTTTTTTATTTTCACATGGCCCTAGCCCTATATGATGAGCAATAGTGTCAATATGAGATATATAGCACTTTTTTGCTTTTCCTTTACAAAAACATCACCCAGGAAACAGATTGACATATTTTGTTAGGAGTACAGCACTATAAAAATGATCCAATTTTAGTTAAAGTGCATCCATCAAAAGTCGTTAAAGGAAATACCTCAAGCAGTAATGCGTGTAATATTTCTTCAAATAAAAGTGTAGAATCTATAATTGCAGAATATCATGATTAATACTGGGTCCAAATGATAATTCTTTTGGTAATGAAAGAGATACAAATTTGCATTTCAGTCCTCCAGAGGAGCCTATCACTATGCCAGATGAATAGCTAAAGAAATAAATTATCAAAAAATCTACTTCCGTGAACAATTTAAACTTACAGTAGGGGAGACCGGGTCTTGTTGTAACGGGGGTAAGTAGTAAAAGCTTAACAACTCAGCCTGTTTCAAATATTTTGTTTCGATTTTGAACTCAAGTGTTTTTTAAGATAGGACCTACGACATAAGTCCATAAGTACTGCGCGGGAGGGCTCCATGACCCGGTGTCAGTCGGAGTACTGTTTTTTGCCATACGGTGCACTTGACGGTAGGGCAGAATTATATTTCAAGAACTGTATTTTGATTTTGGGATACATCAATCATGTGACTTTCTATCGTTTTGTTATTGTCATTCAAAAAACTGGCGAGTTCTGATTTTACTGTGTAGACAATTTGCCTTCTTTAACTTTACTTAACCTCGTGATGATTGAATGCGTATTGGAATCCTTTTCGCGTGTGTAGACAATTATATATCTGAGCTCGATTTACCAATAAATGCAGAGTAATAAACAGTGTATCAGCGTTGGTCTAAAGTTTAGCTGTTTTCTGTGCCAAAACACAATCAGCGAACTAACGGAATTTTACCCTATTAGTGGTATTGATAAAATGTTGATCCTTTATAGCTGTCTACGTCAAAGTTATTATTATTTATTACACAAAAATAAAACAAAATTCAACACACCCCAATTTTGGACAACTTTTTTCACTAATCCTGTTCTCGCCCTTGCGAAATGATTAAATCATTCACGTCCTTTAAATCTAGCAGTGGCGGATCCAAAAATTTGAGGGTGGTGCACTCCAGAAATTTTTCACATTCTCTCTTTAAAAAAACTGATGACCGGTTAGGGGTAGTCAGAAGTTTTTTTCTACTGTCATTTCCAAAAAATGTATCAATTGATACTCTGGTGAGGGATGCATCTCTCCACCCCTACCTGCTTGTACCCAAATATTTATATAGATTATAAAAGGTAATGTGTGTGTGAGAGCATTTGCTTATTACATCCAAGCCGCAGGAGCAACATTTGGCATGCAGGCAGACTTCATTGATAAGAAAATTTAAAAAAATTTAATAAAAATCTGTTATTTATTTTATGTTTCATTGGCAAAAAAGAAAAAAACTAAGCAAAAAACATCGGACAACACTGGGTATTTTTTTCAGTAAGCTATATAATGGCGGAAAAATTTTGCGCCCCCTGGAAAATGCTGAATTTACGTCCCTGGTAGTCGGAGGCGCTTTGTTATGTATTCAACCATAGATAACATTTCTATGTTATTCATTCAACTACAGATAAAATATCTTTGTTATTTATGATCTTTGTCCGCTTTTAAGAAACTTCAAAGACTGTCTCATACACAGCGAAGACTCCAGAGGGTAAGCAAATGAGACGACATGTAGATCTGATCCGGAAGCGCACTGTACAGCACCAGGGAAATTCATCAGATGTTCAACCTGAGGTAGCCCTACCAAAGGAACCAGACGATATTCCAGCAGCAGTCGCAGATGTTCCACATGAGGCGAACCTACCAAAAGAACCAGAGGTTCGACCGAGGCGAATCATCGAGCCTCCTTCCTATTTAAAGGATTATGTACACTAGGGGAGAGGAATGTCATGTATTCAACCATAGATAACATTTCTATGTTATCCATTCAACTACAGATAACATATCTTTGTTATTTATTATCTTTGTCCGCTTTTAAGAAACTTCAAAGACTGTCTATTTTTGTTAAACCATTACAATAAAACTTGTGTTAGCTTAAAGCAATTATCTACAGTTGTGATCGTTTCTAACAACACAAAACACTTTTCAAAAAAAAATTTCGAAACCCTCTGTAAACGTTGCCGAATTAGCTCGCTAGCGATTCGTAACGTTAACGCTTGAAGTTATTCATAGCACAATATTTCTCGAATTATAATTCCGGCTTAATACTTCTTTCGCACAGACTCAATCTAATTATATCTCACGTTTTCAGAAATCTCTTGATTCTGACAACTCGTTTGATTCTATTAGATAACTTTTGTCAACTTGTTTATCTACAGAGTCTATTTTCTAAAATTCTAAATCTAGATCTCACGAACCGACTAATCCCACTTTGCTAACTTAACTTAACTAACTCCTGAGGTTACAGAATAGAAAAAGGCTTATACACACACACACACACACACACACACACACACACACACACACACACACACACACACACACACACACACACACACACACACACACACACACACACACACACACACACACACACACACACACACACACACACACACACACACACACACACACACACACACACACACACACACATATATATATATATATATATATATATATATATATATATATATATATATATATATATATATATATATATATATATATATTATTGTCATATCACTGGTTTAATAATCAACTTCCTATTGATAAACCTTACATTTATTAGGAACATTAATTATTTATCATTATTAAGAGATTTGAAGGTTTAAATAGCCGTAACAAAGCTTCGTTTATTATTTTCCAATAAACTGCAAAACCATTCTATTGAGCCCGGTATACGATTTGGTGATATCGTAACATTGGTGATCAGAAGTGGGATACAAGAATGCATTGGATGAGCTCTTGATACTCGAGTTGAGGAGGGAACTTAGAAAACGAGAGCTCAGTGATAAAGGAAGAAAGTCTGAGCTCGTGGACCGCCTCCGGACGTCATTGGAGAACAATGGGTTTGATCCGGAAGAGTATGAGTTCGAAGTAGAAAATGAATTGTTGAAGGCGCTGAATAAAATGGCGCAGGAAAACAGAGCAGCACACAGAGCAGCACAGCAAGAAAGGAAGAAATTTCTTGAACTCCTCAATGGTGACACAAACAATTGCGGAAACAAAAAAGACGGTCAAGATGAACCATGCAAGAATGTACAAGATGAACCATGCAAGAATGTACAAGATGAACCATGCAAGGATGTTCAAGATGAACCATGCAAGGATGGTCATGATGATGAGCCTGTGAAAGACTGTCAAGATGATGTGCCTGTCAAAGACGGTCATGATAATGAACCTTGCAAAGATGCTCAAGATGAACCTTGCAAGGATGCTCAAGATGAACCATGCAAAGATGGTGGCAGTGATACAGTCGGTTTGGACGTCGAAAACAAAACTAAAGAAGATGAGATGAATGTTGAAAACGAAATGCAAAACGATGAGGATGAAAGTGATGATGATGACTTTAATAATGGCAATAACAGCGATGGCTTTTACCCATACAGCGACGGTTCTGAAACGGAAGCCTCCATAACAGACGACGGCACCGAATATTCAGGGTCAGATTTTAGTGACGAATCTAACTCGGATGAAGCAACTAAGAATTTAAAAACGGACGAAACTCCAATCGAGAAATACGTCGAAGCTAATTTGACAAAAAAAGAAGACATTGATTTGCGAGACGATGGCGAATATTTGAAGAAAGATCCGCTGGACGATACGAAAGTTGACACCGATGAGAGAGCCGAGTTGGAATGTGAAAAGAAAACGTTCGATTGTAGCTTGGAAGAAAACAAAGATGACGGCGATGAACATCTCCAAAACAACAATAGCAATGCAGCAAGCAAAAACTCTGAAAAAGATGAGCCAAGAACAGAGAACGGTACCGAGGAGTCTAAATCAAATGAATCCACAGAGGATTCTAGATCAGATAGACGAAGAGTCATGGTAAAATCAAATAACAGTTTGATGAAGGGATTTATTGCATTTATGGAACGTTTTTTCGAAAAACCTTTTGAAGAGTTTCTTGAAAAAGATCTAAAAGATGTGAAGGAAGAAGAAAAAGCAGACAATTTCGATAAACCGTGCAAAGATGTTCAGGACGAGGCATGCAAAAAAAGCTGTGATGAACCGTGCAGAAATGGCGACGATGAGCCAAAGAAAGACTCTGTTGATGAGCCAAAGAAGGACTGGAAGAAACTGTATCAAACGGTCAAGAGACTTGACCATGTTGTTTGCGAATTGCCGTCAAAGCCACGAGTATAGATCAAGGTATTTTGGTGTTCGTGGCCGAGTCGCATTTCGCAAAAGCGACTATGCTGTTCGGGACGAACAGAATAAAGAAGGGGGTAATAATGTAATATCACTGGTTTAATAATCAACTTCCAATTGATAAACCTTACATTTATTAGGGACATTAATTATTTATCATTATTAAGAGATTTGAAGGTTTAAATAGCCGTAACAAAGCTTCATTTATTATTTTCCAATAAACTGCAAAACCATTCTATTGAGCCCGGTATACGATTTGTTGATATCGTAACATATCGTATATATATATATATATATATATATATATATATATATATATATATATATATATATATATATATATATATATATATATATATATATATATATATATATATATATATATATATATATATATATATATATATATATATATATATATATATAGGATGTATGTATGAATGGTGCTGGTTACTGCCCTGATAGATACAAGGAAGGAGTTATTTGCAACTTAATAGCTAGGGCTTATGAAATATCTGATGATTGGATAAAATTCAATGCTGAAGTTGAACGCATCAATGTCCTTCTCATTGATAACAACTACACCAACGCCATGATTGATAAAGTCTTAAACACCTTCTTAGCCAAAAAAAGAACCAACTCTCACCTTATTGATAGTCAACCAGAGATTGAAAAAATCAGCATTCGTGACTGTGCGCAGATGCATGTAAGATGAAGATAATTCATCTTACGTATTTTCATAGTATTTGTTTATTTTATTTTATTATGTGTGCATTTTATTATGATTGGAAACAATAGGTCATATATATATATATATGTTTTTATATATATATATATATATGTATATATATATGTATGTCTGTTTATTATTTTTTTTTATCTAAAAATTTATATATATATATATATATATATATATATATATATCTTTTTCCGGATTTTTACTGGTAAGATTGTAAATATTATTTTGTGTATGAATTTTGAGAATCTAGACAGTGTGTTATAGAGTTGAGTGTTCGAGAAAAAAAAACAAAAGTTTAAAGAGACGTGCTGCAGAGAGAAATTGGAATTTACAAAAGATTTGTTAGAACCGTGCGAAATTCTACAAAGTGAGAGAATTCAGTTTTATTTGAGTCCAGTTAAAAGATTTATTTTTCAAGGGAGAATAATTAAGTTAAAATAAATTCGAGAAATATTGTGATATAAATAACTTCGACTTTAACGTTACGAATCGCTAGAAAGCATATTCCTCTACGTTTACATTGGTGACCTCGACGTATTTACGCATTTTCATACGTAAATATATTTTTCTGAAGTTGTTTGATCACAAGTGACCGAATTTTTTTTTCTTTTGTGAAAGATGTCTGACGAGAAATTCATTGCGATGGGACAGGCCCTAGGCTATTCCGGAGAAGATTTAAGGAATTATGTCAAAGAGTTAAAGGATGAAGAAAGAGTTAGGAGATTAGAAGAACGTGAAGAAAAAAAACAAGAACGGGAAGAGCGACAACGGGAACGTGAACACGAAGAGAAGAAGACTCAAGAAGCTAAAGAAGAACGAGAACTTCAACTTCTACGTGAGCGCGAACAACGCCAGCATGAATTGGAATTGAAAAAGCTGGAATTAGAGGCCCTAACGAAAAAAGAGCAAAAGGTAGAGGTAACAAAGATTCCTTATCCAAAGTTTTCTGAAGGTGATGACATCGACGCATTTTTGCTGAGATTTGAGTCATTGGCAAAAGCCAATGGTCACCCTCAGAAGGATTGGGGAATGCTTCTAGGGTCGTTGCTTAGTGCGAAGACTTTGGAAGTGTTTGGCCAACTTAGCGATAGTCAGATGCAGGACTACAGAACGGCAAAGGAGGCACTCCTTCGTCGTTTTGGGAAGTCAGCGGAAGACTATCGCATAATGTTTCGAGAGTCAAAGCCTGAACCGGAGGAGACCTGGGAACATTATCTAGTGCGGCTAGATAGCCACCTCAGGCGCTGGGTGGATCTAACGGGCAAACAAAACCTGTTGTTTTTGTTTCTGAAAGAGCAGTTTTTCGGAAAGTGCCCGGCGGGAATGGTCGAGTACTTGTTGGAGAAAGAGAGCAAAGATGTCAATGAGCTGTGCCTTTGGGTAAACAAGTACAGCCAAGCCCATCCAGAGAAGAGGTTGGCAAAATTGGACAGCAAAAGCAGGATTAGCGGAAATCGTGGTCAACCAGACTCTGACTCAGGAATGGTTGGACCACGCTGTTACAATTGCAATAAGCTGGGCCATATGGCAAAGGATTGTCATCACGCTGGACAGATCGCGAGGGACTACAGTCAAGGCACTCAAGCAACTCCAGTCATGTGCCAAGCACGTAGAGAGGCCAACTTGACACCACCATGTAAAGATTCTGGAGTAGTGAATGCATGCGCGGTCATGGTGTTGGATGGTAAAATGAATGAGGTCCAATTAAAATGTGGCTGCTTTTCACCGGTAATAGCGGATGGTTGTTTTCACTCAGGAGAAAAATTTAAATTAACCAGAGGGTTTGTGAACAGAAGACGGGTAAAGGTTTTGAGGGACACTGGCTGTACTTCCATAATAGTAAAGGAATCATTAGTGCACCCGCGTCAGATGACCGGAAGAACAAGACCTTGTGTTTTGATCGACGGCACAGTCCGGGTAGCCCCAACAGCAGTGGTAAAAATCAAAACAGGCTGGTTCAGAGGAACTAGGGAGGTGGTGTGCATGAAAAACCTACTTTGCGATCTCGTGCTGGGAAATGTTGAAGGGGTAAGAGGTTTTGATGCAATGGCGGCAGGAAAACGCTTTGGTCGGAAACCACAGAAATCCGCTTCCAACTACGACAGCACTCAGAGGAATGATCAGGTAAATTTTAGAAAATCGTCGGCTAACTCGGAGCTGTATAAAAGCAAGGAAAGAAACACGTCTGCTATTTCAAAGGTAGGAAATAAAGTTGAGGCAAAAGTTCAAGCTTTGAATCCACCAAAAGAAAGACCAAGGCTCAATCTTCTGCCTAGAGGCCAAAATGGAGGGGTGGGGAAAGATGGAAAGTTGAATTCGGCAGTCTTCGGAGATGCCCGCCCTGTTGACACAGCACGCAGAGAGATAGAGATTGAGAATAAGTTGAAAGGAAACTATTTCAAAGGCAAGGAGAACATCGGTGCTGACTTTCTTAGTCGTAAAGAGAGTGACGATGAAGTCAAGAAACGCTGACGCGTTCTTTTTTCGAAGAGGGGGGATATGTAAGATGAAGATAATTCATCTTACGTATTTTCATAGTATTTGTTTATTTTATTTTATTATGTGTGCATTTTATTATGATTGGAAACAATAGGTCATATATATATATATATGTTTTTATATATATATATATATGTATATATATATGTATGTCTGTTTATTATTTTTTTATCTAAAAATTTATATATATATATATATATATATATATATATATATATATATATATATATATATATATATATATATATATATATATATATATATATATATATATATCTTTTTCCGGTTTTTTACTGGTAAGATTGTAAATATTATTTTGTGTATGAATTTTGAGAATCTAGACAGTGTGTTATAGAGTTGAGTGTTCGAGAAAAAAAAACAAAAGTTTAAAGAGACGTGCTGCAGAGAGAAATTGGAATTTACAAAAGATTTGTTAGAACCGTGCGAAATTCTACAAAGTGAGAGAATTCAGTTTTATTTGAGTCCAGTTAAAAGATTTATTTTTCAAGGGAGAATAATTAAGTTAAAATAAATTCGAGAAATATTGTGATATAAATAACTTCGACTTTAACGTTACGAATCGCTAGAAAGCATATTCCTCTACGTTTACAATGCATGATCGTTACAAACTTGATGAAAAAATTATCCGTGATATAATTATAGAAAACGTCAAGGTGAAAAACCGTCTGACACAGAAGCTGAACTTTAACATTTACTATAACAACAGAAAATTGCATACAATGATAATGCGCAACAATCGTCATCATTTCAACTATTTACAACAAGCAAACGTCGTTTACAAATTTACTTGTCCCTACTCCCATAAGAACATAGAAACTTACATCGGGCATACACGTACAGCTCTCTCCAGACGCCTCACTATGCATACTCAAGGTGGAAGCATTTTAGCCCACTTCAGAACTGCACACAACCAAAAGCTTACAAGACAAATTCTCGATGACAACACTGTCGTGCTCAATCGTGAACCTGATCCTTATCGTCTAAAAATCTTAGAGGCTCTCCATATTGTTCAAAATAAACCTGGAATAAATGTACAAGACGACCATTTTGGACAAATACTACGTTTGTTCAATAATAACTCAATCCACTCTTCCATACGTCAAGCATCAGGTACAACTTCTACCAATAACTCCGGAAACCATAAGATTCCTTGTGTGTCAGCTCCCTCTATCGGTGATGCTACTGGTTGTTCCTCTTTTACAAATTTATCTGTTCTCTGTGTCAAGAATTCGAAATCTGAGGTTCACCAGGCACTACCGGCACTACGACAAGACGTACACCCATCAGCGCAGGTATCTCCACCTCCGCTTTCTGATGAATCTGGAGATTGCTCGAGTAATGTTTATGGCCTTGTTTGTGACGTTGACGATGAAGTTAAGGATGATGAGCCCGAGCCACTTGCTGTTTCTGGCCCCTCTAGTGACGCGTGTGGTTCTGTTCCAGAGATTGCTTCGAACCTTTCTAATGTCACCGTCACACAGGCTGACGGCAGCAGGGAAGATGAAGGTGTTGTTGACAGTGGAAATGCGGTTATAATGTCGTTTTGCCATATAATCAATAAACATTGCGTCGGAAAAGACAGTGATTCATAATTGGTTTTAAATAGTTCCGACTTTATCGGATTACAATATTTGTATATAGACTGATTTACAAAAAATTTTAATTCTTTAGTTTTATAGTATATACTTTAATTATACATTTTAGTTCATTTTAAGTTATTTTATTTACAAATTCTAGTATATTCGATTTAAACAACTTTCCTGTCTTCGTAAATATTGGTATATATGTCTATGTTGTTTACATTTAAACAGTTGAGTACCGATGATGGCGAATGCCGAAACCGGCCGGTCTACTCGTTTAAATAAAGATTTTGAAAATGTTTGTACTGTTTTGAACATAAGAAAAGAATGGAGACAGCTGACGAATTTGATTTAAAAGTGTTGCAATAAGAAATGGGCCGTTATATTTAATAGAGCTTGCATTCGTGAGAATTCCTAGTTATTTAAAGAATATATATATATACCAATATTTACGAAGACAGGAAAATTTTTTAAATCGAATATACTATGCTTTTTTCAGAATTTCCTTTTGTGATTCGGGAAGAAAAAGTGATTCTCTTTTGTTTTTATTGTGTTTTACAATGATAAATACGTTGTCAGTGTTTTCTGAGTAGTTTTTTTAACTAGGTCAGCCCATGACTTTTTGAATCTAGAAGTTTCTGGTTGTTCAGTAGATACGATAAAATTTGGATTTTCTTGTTTGGCACGTTCTTTAACTATTTCATTCAGTGTGCGTTCAATATTTTCTATTCTATCGTTAATTTTTTCTAATCTATTTTTTTCACAATCAAATGTTAACATTGCTAGTCTCCGAAAATCAACCGCACAGTATTGAGGCATACTCTTTTCATAATTATTTGCTGTGATGAATTTTACTAATTCAACTATTTCTTTTAACTTGTCATGTTTACTCTGGCCACTCGTTTGCGATTTAAACTTTTCTCCTTTGGTAGCCTCAAAATCAGCAAAGAGTAGTTTTTTTGCTGTTGAAAACTCTTCATAATTATAAAAATCAATTATTTTTTCTTGAAATTGCACATTTTCAATAACAGTATAGTTGTTTATGACACAACTTAAACGAGGTCACACAAACAGATAGTTACCCTCTGCCCAGAATCGATGACACCATCGATACACTTGCGGGATCTCGAATGTTTTCTACTTTAGATCTTAAGAGCGTATATTGGCAGGTGGGAATACATCCCCAAGATCGCGAAAAAACTGCCTTTTCAATAGGTGAAGGATTGTGGCAATTTACAGTGATGCCATTTGGCTTGTGCAACGCACCCGCAACTTTCGAGCGACTTATGGAGTATGTGTTACAAGGATTAAGTTGGAGAACGTGTCTTGTTTATTTGGACGACATTATTGTTGTTGGAAAGACGTTTGAAGAGCATCTACACAATCTTGGAAAAGTTTTCCAAAGGATCCGGGATGCTGGTATGAAGCTAAATCCTGCAAAGTGGGCACTTTTCAAAAACAAGGTGAAATATCTCAGTCATATAGTTTCTGCCGAAGGGGTAGAAACCGATCCTGAGAAAATTGAAGTGGTTAACCATTGGCCTGTTCCGAGAAATTCTCAAAAATTAAGAAGCTTTCTTGGTTTGTGCACATATTATCGACGATTTGTAGCCAAATTTTCCAGCATTGCAAAGGCATTATATAAGCTTACAGAAAAGAATGCACCGTTTGATTGGTCAGAGGCAAATCAACAGGCGTTCGAACAGTTAAAGACAGCTTTGAGTTTGACGCCAGTTCTGTCGTATCCAATCCCTGGAAAAGATTTTGTATTAGACATAGATGCTTAGTCAAATTGTTGACGACAATGAAAAGGTTATAGCTTATTATAGCAGAACTTTGTCGAAACCGGAGCGCAATTATTGCGTCACCAGACGTGAGTTATTAGCAATCGTTGATTCTATTAAGCACTTTCACAAGTATTTATATGGTCAAAAGTTTTTGTTGAAAACGGATCACGCTGCTTTGAAATGGCTTTTAAATTTTAAAAATCCAGAAAAACAAGTGGCTAGGTGGATCGAACGTTTACAATCATACGAGTTTGAAATTCAGCATCGGAAGGGTGAACAGCACAAAAATGCTGACGCACTGTCACGACGACCGTGCAATGATGAATGTAAGTATTGCATTCGCATGGAAGGGAAGGAAATAAATAATCAGTGTTTTCAGGTACGGTTTCAAATTGACGACACTTGGTCAGATGAAGTGATTCGAGACGAACAATGATGATATACGGCCGATTTTGAGATGGATGGAAGAAGGGAAGAAACCTGACTGGCAAGAGATTTCTGAATTGAGTCCTGCTACTAAATCATATTGGGCACAATGGGACTCTCTAAGGGTTGTGAACGGATTTCTAAAAAGAATTTGGGAAAGCAATGATGGTTCCACCAATGTTTTGCAATTAATTATTCCAAAAGTAAAAGTGCCAGAAGTGCTCCAACAAATGCACTCCGGAGTATCAGGGGGACATCTAGGGATGGATAAAACGTTGGACAAGATCCACCAAAGATTTTATTGGGTGTACAGTAAAATGGATGTAGAAGAATGGTGTCAAAAATGTGATACTTGTGCCGCTAGTAAAGGAACACACGCCCAAACAAAGGGCCATTAACAACAGTACAGTGTAGGTTCCCCTTTTGAAAGAATTGCTATAGATTTAGCAGGTCCATTTCCAGTGTCAAAATCTGACAATAAATACATTCTTGTGGTCATAGATTATTTTACAAAATGGTCAGAGTATTTTGATATACCTAATCAAGAAGCAGTGACAGTTGCCAACGTTGTTGTTGATGGCTGGGTTAGTCGCTATGGAGTACCAATGGAGCTCCATTCAGATCAGGGCAGGAACTTTGATTCACAATTGTTTAGAGAAATGTGCCGTCTTTTAGGCATACATAAAACCCGCACAACTCCCCTTTATCCTCAGTCTGACGGTATGGTGGAACGATTTAATCAACAGCACTTGTCTAAGATGGTCGGTGAAAACCAAGTTGATTGGGATAAACACATTCCGTTATTTTTGATGGCTTACAGAAGATCGGTTCACAACACGACGAAGGCCACCCCAAGTAAAATGTTATTTGGACGGGAGATACGACTTCCTTGCGATCTTATGTTTGGAAGTCCGGGAGACAAAGTAGAATCGGAAAGCGAGTATGCCGCACAATTGCGGGCTCGCAGGGACGTCAATTAGGGGGGGCAGGGGAGCGATCGCCGCTCCCCCCCCTGAGTTTTCAGTGGGCCCCCGGCACTAATGTGGGCCCTACGCAGTTAAGTGGGCCCCACGCAGTTAAGTGGGCTCCACGCAGTTAAGTGGGCCCCACGCCGTTAAGTGGGTCCCACGCAGTTAAGTGGGCCCCATCACTAAAATGGGCCCCACGCACTTAAGTTAGTGGGACCTCCGGATTTTAAGTGGCCCTTCCCGGAATTTTCAGTGGGCCCCGACACTAAAGTGGGCCCCACATACTTAAGGGGCCCCGGTACTAAAGGTGGACCCCACGCAGTAAAGTGGGCCCAACGCACTTAAGTGGGCCCCCGCCCTTAAGTGGTCTCCCGCGCTTAAGTGGGCCCCCGGCACATAAGTTAGTGGGCCCCTACTGATTTGTAAATAGCCCTTCCTGGACTTTTCAGTAGGCCCCCGGCACTGAAGTTGGACCCACGTACTTAAGGGGGCACTGGGAACTAAAGTGGGTGCCACGCACTTAAAAGGGCCCAGCACTGAAGTGAGCCCTATGCACTCAAGGAGCCCCCGGCACTGATGTGGGCTCCAGGCACTTAAGTGGGCTTTGGTCTTACGTGAGCCTCTGCACTTAAGTGGGCTCCCGGCACCTAAGTGGGCCCCTACTTACTTAAGTGGCCCTTCCCGGACTTTTCAGTGGGTTTCCCGGCATTAAAGTGGTTCCCCACATACTTAAGGGGCCCCGGTACTAAAGGTGGGCCCCACGCAGTAAAGTGGGCCCAACGCACTTAAGTGGGCCCCCGCCCTTAAGTGGTCTCCCGCGCTTAAGTGGGCCCTGGCACTCAAGTGGGTCTCTCTTAACTTTTAACTGGCCTTTTCCTGATTTTTGACTGGGCTTTGGTCTTACGTGAGCCTTTGCACTTAAGTGGGCTCCCGGCACCTAAGTGGGCCCCTACTTACTTAAGTGGCCGTTCCCGGACTTTTCAGTGGGTTTCCCGGCATTAAAGTGGTTCCCCGCACTTAAGTGGGTTTCCCGCCCTTGAGTGGTCCACCGCACTTAAGTGGCTCCCAACCCCGTTTTCACGTGAGCCACCACACTAAATTGGTCCCCCGCACTTAAGTGGGCCCCGGCACTCAAGTGGGTCTCTCTTAACTTTTAACTGGCCTTTTCCTGATTTTTGACTGGCCCTTCTCTGACTGTTAAGTAGCCCTCCCTGACTTTTATGTAGGCTCCTGACTTTTAAGTGGGTCATGGTTAATATATGGGCACCTTTCAGACCGTTACTTTCAAAACTCATGGACATCATTCAGGGGGACTGGGCTTCGGACTTTTATGTGAACCAATAGTTATTATATATGGGCCCCTGTAGGATTTTTTGGTGTTTTTAGTGAAATTTGAGATGAGAAAAACAGAAGCTTTTGTAATTATAGGATGCGGCCATATGTAGAAAAATGCCGTCGCGGTTATAAAGATGGTTAGCGTTATGGCCGTTATTCATAGCCTGGCCGAGTAGGTTGTCCATAGAAATTAAAAGAGAGAAGAGATGCTAAAGAAACTAGGAAGCTTGATCGTCCACATCGAGATGGAGAGGTGTTAAAAAAGTTATGAACAGTTCAAAATGGAACGAGATAGGTCACAGATTTTGTATGCATGCATCGATCGCATTTTGTCTAAGTTGAACGCACGATTTACAGAAAATAGTGATATTCTTGCATGCCTGAATTCCTTCAATCCGCAATCTGATGATTTCCTCTCTGCACTCTGCAGACCGAATAAGAACACTTTTGCGGCCAGTCCCAACCCGGATAAAAAAATATCATATTATGATCCACGACAGGACAATTCGATATATATTACATATACTGATATTTGAGTCTTAAAACACCTAGTATAAAGAACGATAAACTATTATCAAATAACGATATTAGAATTACCTTAATTTAAAATTCCAGCTTGTGTAGGTTAACAAAAAAAAGATATGATTTATTAGCCTAGATCCATTTCATAAAAATTCAGTAGATACTTGCATTATTGGGCCCAGAGGCGTGGCTAATGGGGTGGGCAAGCTGCCCCGGGCGACATCATGGGGGTGACAGAAAGAGGGTTCAGTGTATTCATATTATACTAACTTTTTCAGAAATAAATGACTATAGCTTATTTCGTACATCAATATTAATTACCGTTCACAGCAGATTTTGATAGCTATAGCCTTGTTCATAGAAACAGATGGAAATGCCCTTATGATCACTCAGATGTTATGGTGTGTGACCTCCCCCGGTCATCAGGTTTTTGGGAGGAAAAATAAAACAAGGGTTTCAATTTTTTTAAAGTGGCTCCAACTACCCCCCCCCCCCCCGGTCATCAGGTTTTTTTGGGAGAAAGAGGCAAAAGATGTTATGCAGGGGGGCGCAGATTTTTTGTGTTTTGTGCCCAGACGCAGAGGACCCTGAGTGGGCCCCTAAAACTTCTTGCCCCCCTAAGGTTTAGCTGAAATGACGTCCCTGCGGGCTCGGTTAAATGAAATTCATGTCGTAGCCCGAAATAGGATCAAGGCAGCCAGCGACAGAATGAAAACTCAGTATGATCGTCAATCAAATATGAAAGAGTTGAAAGAAAATGATTTGGTGTGGTTCTACAATCCACAACGCAAAAATTGGGAAATCACTTAAACTTCAACAAGACTGGGAAGGACCATATAGAATTATTAAAAAGATTGATGATGTCATTTACCGGATTCAAAAGGGCCAACGTACTAAGATAAAAGTACTTCATGTTGACCGCCTTGCCAAATATTATGGAAGCAATGAAACTGCTCGGGACGAACAGGATTAAGAAGGGGGTAGTTTTATATCTACGGTTTATAATTTTCTATCATAGCTGATTAACCTCCGAAGACTTTATGAAATAAGAAAGACATAAAAAATATAGAGTTGAGTGATTACATAACTTCAATCAACCAGTCTTAATTACAGTTACTAAGACCATGGACGTCTATATAATAGCATACTATTATATAGACGTCCATGCCAAGACACATGTTTTTAATTAAGCGTGTATTTCTTCTAATAAATTTTGGGACCATTTCTAAAGAACCTGAGTATAGTTATCGATATTACAACAATATACACACACACACACAGACACACACACACACACACACACACACACACATACATACATACATACATATATATATATATATATATATATATATATATATATATATATATATATATATATATATAAATGAATGTTTGTATATATGTATATATATATATATATGTCCTTTATGCATTGCTACACCATTCATCCGATCGTAATGAAATTTTCACACAACCTTGAGAGTCAAGGGGAATCAAATATGGAGAAAAAATATTTGAAATCCGTCACAAAATGAGCGGAGCGGGTGAGCGAGCGGGAACTATATATATATATGTATGTGCGTATGTATGGGTGTATGTATGTATGTGTATGTGCATGTATGTGTGTCTGTGTTTATGTATGTATGTATGTATGTATGTATGTATGTATGTATGTATGTATGTATGTATGTATGTATGTATGTATGTATGTATGTATGTATGTATGTATGTATGTATGTATGTATGTATGTATGTATGTATGAGTGTGTGTGTGTGTATGTATGTATGTATGTATGTATGTATGTATGTATTTATGTATGTATGTATGTATGTATGTATGTATGTATGTAGAATCGGATCTAGGGGGAACTGAGAGCGAAAAAATGAGCGGGAAAACGACAGGGAACGGATAACGACCTGGAGCGGGAGCGCAAGCGGGAAGGAAACGGGAGCGATAAAGAAACGCATTAGGTAAACCTCTATAAACCCCGGGCAATATGTATGTATGTATGTATGTCCTTTATGCATTGCTACACCATTCATCCGATCGTAATTAAATTTTCACACAACTTTGAGAGTCAAGGGGAATCAAATATAGAGAAAGATCGAGCGGGAAAAGGAACGCGACCGAGAAAACGACCGGGAACGGGAAAGCAACAGAGGCGTGGATTGGGGGGGCTGAGGGGGACCACGGCCCCCCTCAAGATTTTTCCACCAAATAGAAAAAATATCTCTTCTAGCTCACCCATGAATGAGTATTTAGATTATTTGATAAAAACAGTAATTATTAATTTTTCTGAATTATATCTACTTATTATCTACCTACTGCTAATATTTTTCAATCTTTTAGTGCTTAGTTTCTCGCACTTCTTACTTTTCTCATAATTATCTCTCCATCTCTTGCTCTTCTTCACTGGCTTCTTTTTAAATATAGGATGATTTTTAAAATTTGCTTACTAGTGGTTAAAATTAAAAATTGCTCTTCTCCATCCTACCTAACTAACTTAATAAAAATCTCTCATAAGTCTGGTCTTTGATCTTT
This sequence comes from Erpobdella octoculata, assembly GCA_963978895.1. Taxonomy (NCBI): domain Eukaryota; kingdom Metazoa; phylum Annelida; class Clitellata; order Hirudinida; family Erpobdellidae; genus Erpobdella; species Erpobdella octoculata. The sequence continues at coordinate 14,389,395 of OZ022247.1, read as the reverse complement.
CTCTCTTAGCCACTTTCGTATTTTTTGTTAAACATTCTTTTCCTAAACGCTCTTTTTCCTACTCTGGACCCTTTCTCTGGAACTCTCTTCCTACTTCTCTTACTAAATCTATTTCTCTCGCTGTTTTCCGTCGGGGTATTAAAACTTATCTGTTTAATAAGTTTGTGTCTGAACACTATTGAACGCCAAGGAAATAGCGCTATAGAAATTTAATCGATTGATTGCTTGCTTTCGGTCCATCTGATTGAACTCGAATGAAATTTAGACTCGTGTATCTGTCCTAGCTTGATAAACAATTAGCATATTCTTATCCTACACGGTTGCTTGAGCTCTCTCACTAAGATTTTTCCAATTCATTTTAAATTATTTTTATTAGCTCATACACGATTGAGTATTTAGATTAGTTGATGAAAGCAATATTTATCATACTTGTTGATTAATATCCAATTAGTTAAAAATCTCTGCTATTAATAGTCTATTTAATCTTAATGATTCAGTGGACAATTTTGTAGAAATGAAAGAACGTTGATACCCTTTGTTACGTTCATAATTTAAACCCTTTTTGTCTGCACTCAATCTATATATATAAAAATGAATGTTTGTATATATGTATTTATGTATGTTAATGACCTTTATGCATTGCTACACCATTCATCCGATCGTAATGAAATTTTCACACAACCTTGAGAGTCAATGAAAATCAAAAATAAAAAAATTTTTTTTGAAATCCGTCACAAAATGAGCGGAGCGGAGCGGGTGAGCGAGCGGGAACTATATATATATGTATGTGCGTATGTATGTGTGTATGTATGTATGTGTATGTGCATGTATGTGTGTCTGTGTGTGTGTTTATGTATGTACTAGCGGAGATACCCGGCGTTGCCCAGGTTTTTTGAGGTTTTTCTAATGTTTGTCTCTTTCTCTCCCGTTTCCTTTCCCACCTGCTTTCCCACTCCTGTTAGCTTTTCCGTTTTCGGTCGTTTTCCCACTGCCGGTGGCTTTCCCGCTCCCGGTCGTTTTCCCGCTCCCGGTCGCTTTCCCGCTCCCGGTCGCTGCCCCGTCCCGGTTGCTGCCCCGTTCCCGCTCACGTTTGCTCTCCCATTCCCGCTCACGCTTGCTTTTCTGTTCCCGCTCGCTGTCCGTTCCGGGTGCTTTCCCGTTTCTATAATAGACAAACTAACCCACAAACATTCATATATATATATATATATAGTCTTAGCAAATCTATTTTGCGTTTTATAGGCTAACAGAAGTTATGAAAGAATGTAAAAGAGAAAATGAGCGGGAACGGAAACGGGAAAGCTACCGTGACCGGGAATGGGAGAACAAGCATGACCGGGAACGGGAGAGCAAGCGTGAGCGGGAACGGGAAAGCGACCGGAAACGGGAAAGCGACCGGGAACGGAAAAGCGACCGGGAACGGGAAAGCGACCGAGAACGGGAAAGCGACCGGGAACGGGAAAGCGACCGGGAACGGGAAAGCGACCGGGAACGGGAAAGCGACCGGGAACGCGGAAAGCGACCGGGAACGCGGAAAGCGACCGGGAACGCGGAAGCGACCGGGAACGCGGAAAGCGACCGGGAACGCGGAAAGCGACTGGAATCGGGAGAGCAAGCTTGGAAGGAAACGCGAGCAAGAGAGAAAATCGATAACAGAACTTCTGAGCGGGAAAGCGACCGGGAGCTGGAAAACGACCGAGAGCGGAAAAGCGACCGGGAACGCTACGAAAACGGGAAAGTGGAGAAGGGAACGGGAGCGAGAGAGACAAACATTAGAAAAACCTCTAAAAACCCCGGGCAACGCCGGGTAACCCCGCTAGTATTAAATAAAAGTTAACTTTTTCTAAACCGTTTTTTAACTAATATGATGATTTACGTGAAAATACAACATACAAATGTATATTGGGATGGTCATTTTTGTTTGAAATGTCTCTGGATTAAAGTTAAAAAATCTTCGCCCCCCTCAACATTTTGCTGAATCCACGCCTCTGGAAAGCAACCGGGAGCGGAAAAGCGACCGAGAGAGGAAAAGTGACCGGGAGCGGGAAAGCAACCCGGAACGGGAAATCGACCGGGAGCGGGAAAAAACCGGAAACGGGAAAGCGTCTGGGAGCGGAAAAACGGCCATGAGCAAAAAACCGACCGGGAACGGGAAAGCGACCGGGAGGAAAAACCGACCGAGAACGGGAGAGCAAGCAGGAACGGGAAAGCGACCGGGAGCTGGAAAACAAGCGGGGAAGGAAACGGGAGCGAGAGAGACAAGCATTAGAAAAACCTTTAAAAACCCCGGGCAACGCCGGGTACCTCCGCTAGTATATATATATATATATATATATATATATATATATATATATATATATATATATATATATATATATATATATATATATATATATATATATATATATATATATATATATATATATATATATATATATATATATATATATATATATATATATATATATATATATATATATATATATATATATATATATATATATATATATATATATATATATATATATATATATATATATATATATATATATATATATATATATATATATATATATATATATATATATATATATATATATATATATATATATATATATATATATATATATGTATATATATATATATATATATATATATATATATATATATATATATATATATATATATTATATATATATATATATATATATATATATATATATATATATATATACATAAATTAACATAATAAGAGATAATAAAATAAGCTATTTACACAAAGATACGTAAGATAAGCCATCCTCATCTTACATCCTCTTTTCATTTTTTCTTCCAAAAGAACCTGATGACAGGGGGGGAGGGGTAATCGGAGCCATAGAAATTGCTAGATACAGTAAAATAATAATAAAGAACGTTTTTGCTAATTGACAACTTTCCCCTGCCCCTCGCTACTCCTCTGTGTTTTTGTTCGGATTTTATGTGTTTATTGCTATACAAATTTTTGATCAAAAGAGTTTTTATTCAATTGCACATATTAGACAGGGAGTCAGAATAAAACACAAAATTCCTCACTAGATATAGTTTGTCTAATTCCTATGTTGAAGGTATAATTTTATTTAGCTTGTTGTCTGTTGTTTACAAACTTTAACGATAATAAGTTATGTATTTATATCTGAAAACTAATTTTCCTTCAAGAGTATTGAAGACTAAGACATTTCCTGGTTAATATGTCATCTATACTTAGGCCTCGATATCATAGTTTATGCATTCTAAAACTCCGTAGTCATTCCATATATCTAAGCATGAATTCCCATCGTTTCATCTTCGCTAAATATCCTCACCTTTACAGAAGCCGGGAACAGTACATTTTAAGAGATTTTATAAGTTTTAGGCCGAAACAGCAGACCACATTTTTTCATAAGGATATCGGAAAAGTGAGTTAAATCGCAAAAGATGTAATACATTGAAATGTAGTTATTTTATTTAATTTGAACAATTGAACATTATTATTATGGAGATTATGTCTATGTTCACATTTATTATATGAACGTTTTTCAAATAACTTGTTAAAAATTGTATTTTGAATCACATCTATATTGCAAAATATAATTACTGAAACAACAGTTTTTTATGAGGATGAATTACTCAAATCATATGCTTGTGAAGTTAGCAATATTGCTGGCCGTGCAAATTAAAAATAAAAAAGTGTGGGTAATCATGCAATAGTTGGATGGGGTTTTGAAAATGGAATCTAATGGTATACCGTATTTTAGCACATATAGGCCGCTTTTGTGTAAAGGCCGCACACATGTATAAGCCTTGGATTTCGCGTTTTGTGTAAAAAAGTTTTTCTATAAGCCGCGTACAAATATAAGCCCCTGTCATCCATTGTATAGACTACCTGTTCAGTTGTATACATTGTAACTGTATACATTGAACACTTATAATTTTGGTAAATATCACATTATTTTACATTTATTCTATGGTCTGTTTTTAAGTTGTATTCTATGTAAACTTGAAGAAAATGATCCTAAGTGTCAGCACTATGTGTAAAAAAGTTCCTGTTTAGGCCGCTACCATCTATAAGCCGCATGTTGGTTCTTACGTGTGTACAAAATTGTATGATCCGCAGCTTATATGCGCTAAACTACAGTAGTTGGTTTTTCTTTGGTTCAACAAATAAAAAAGTTATAAGCCAAAAACGACGATTTTCCGACAAAAATTGCATCAAATAAACTTTAGCTCTTCTTTGATAACTTATAACTTTTTTAATTGCTGCACTGAGAATATCTGAGACGCTTGTTTTTAGATAATTCAATTTCAAATCCAACTATGTAACTCTCGCTTCTATAACTTAATAAATAAAAAGGTTATCGAGTCTGGCTCACTGCGGCTTGTCCAATCGTATGTTCTCCAGTGTTTGTTTACGTTTCTTTTGCTGGGAGTAATTGGTATACGGTCCGACATTTTATTTGATAACTTATTTATTTATTAAAAAACCAATTATATTATTAGATTCAATTTTTCAAACCCCATACAAATTTTTTTTTAATTTGCACGGCCAGCAATATTGCAAATCATTACATTAATGAATATATAAAACAAAGTCTTTAAATTATGATACAATCAGAAATATTTTGAGTACAAACTATAATGATATTTTGGTTGGTTACTATTGTAATAATGCCGTTTAGTCTTAATTCTTTAAGATGTAAATGTAATATTAAATTTGCATTAAAACTTTCTTATGAGCACATGTTTTTTAAGAAGTTGTTTTTAATTAGAAAACACCCCAAGCGGCTCCCGGCAACAACCCACCAACGTCATTCTCCAATGCTCCGATTTCTAAAAACTCGAGTCTACAAACTTCTCAAATCTCTTCTAATATTCTTCAGACCAGACCTCACTCTGGCCACATTTATCATATTTCTCTTGAAGATTCAAACACATCCAAAAAGAAAAGTGTTGAGACAAAGGTTATGCTTAAGACTATCCTTCAGCATATTTGGCCACAGGGAAAGTTGAAAATCAAGGCCAGGGTTGTGGCTGCTGTCAGCCTCCTTGTGGGAGCTAAGGTTAATTGAGATTTTCCTGAAATGCTTAAGGAGTTTTGTGTGAATAAAGTTATTACATTTTGACAGAATGTTTTTTAAAGCAGTTTTTAAATAAAATTTTCATTGGCTTTTCTGTTTTTGTAAAGAGCTTAGAATTACAATTAAGGCTGTTCCGATATGACTTTTTGCCGATTATGCCGATACCAAGTATAGCCGATTATTAAAATTGCCGATACTGATTATGACGCCGATTATTTTATAATTACTATTTCTTAAGTGGAAAATTCTTGTTTCGAAACATATCGCATAATACAAGCGCGTGTTTTGTTGCTTGCGTGCGCTCGTTCGCCGTGATAATGGTTAGTGGTTGTCCCGCCAACACTAAAATATCGTCAAAATCAAAGAGAATTAAAAATTTAAATTCTTTTTGATAATTTAATTTTTAAACCAGTTAATTTTCAAAACATCCCGCCCAACTCTTTGATGTCATTTTTATATTCTTTTATCAATTTAATTTTCTTTCAATCAATACTTTACTTTCATTCGCGAATGACTGAAGAACGCCGACATTTCCTTTGATGTCATTTTTAAATCCTTTATATTATTTTCGATTGTCTTCCCGTCTGTCTTCCTGTCGGTCACAAACTTTGAGTCTCAAAATTAACTCACTTCCCGTTATCCGATCGAGCTGAAATTTGGCACATCGACTTGGGCTGCGAGACAATTGAATCTATCAAAATTTCAGTTTGATCAGATATTGTATAATTAAGTTTTTCAAAAAATTCAAAAATTTTTTCAAAAATTCAAATAAAATAAAAATCTAGGATCGTATATAAAGGATTTATAATAAAAACTTTGTTTTTATGGGTTAGTTTTTTATTTCTAATATTTCAACATTCATTCACTGCACGGTGAAAGATTTTTTTATTAGTTGTCGTACTTTCACTAGATAATATACGAACAAATTTTAAGTGGGTAGTTTTTCAGAAATAGTTTAATCGGCACCGATTATTTTTTCCCTTGCCGATTATGCCGATTAGGGCAATAATTGGCCCGATTATCCGTGCACCGATTAATCGGGCCCAGCCTTAATTAAAATATAAGGCAATAGTAAACATTGAATACACTTTTATTCTATTTAACCAGTTGTTTCTGAACATTATCAGTTTTGTTTTTTATTTTTGAAGATTAAATTATACTAGATTAATGTATACAAACTTTAACATACCATGTTTTAGCCCAGGTTTTTTAAAGAGGTTGTAAAAAAGTTGAAAGACAAATTTTTAGAAAAAAATCTTTCCAAAAAAGATAATTAAACACAAGGAATTTTTTCAAATTTGAATGTTTAAAAATAATTTCCTATGTGTGTATGTATGTATGTATGTATGTATGTATGTATGTATGTATGTATGTATGTATGTATGTATGTATGTATGTATTTATGTATGTATGTATGTATGTATCTATGTATGTATGTATGTATGTATGTTAGAACCTCATAATTCTGATTGGTGGCACTGCAATCACAAAACAACAACAGTAATTATATATGTTGAAATTGAAACAATTCATCATTTTTGATGGGTTATTTCTTGTGTATAAATATCTTCTTTAAAGAGATTTTTTTATAAATAATTTTTTTTTCAAACTTTGGGTTTTCAAGTTATTGATATGTATAGTGCATAGTACTAAGTTCTTTAAAAAAATGAGAATAATATAAATTAGGTCGATCCTGTTTATATTTATGACAATTTTGTTTTTCTGCAAGTTTAAAAAGCTTTTATTTATTATATTTGTATTATTTATTATTAAATGAGCCAATCAGTCAAAATTTTGATAAATTATTTCAAAATTACTATGCCGGGATTTGAACCAAGGTATGCTACACGACAGTCGGGCACGCTTTTAACTATGCTCAGAAGACTAACGGCTTGATGATCTTATAACTTTTTATAAATTAAAGTTGCTGTGAGTTTATAGCAATTAGCAACTGGAGCTCCGATTTTTTAAAAGTTCATATGGAATGAAAATGAAAAAAAAGAATTGGAAGTTTGAATGTTACAATTTATAAGACTTTTTTCATAGAGTATTCAAAATGAAAATGTTGAACAAAAGTGACAAAATCATGAATGAAATCTAACAAGTTCCCTAAACATTTTTGCCGCCCTCTTAAAAGTGCCTCCCGGGGTGAACGCATCTCACTTCTCTCCTAAGCTATGCTACTGTAATAGATCTTACTACTGCAACCACTTACATATATGTCGTACATATATACACATATTGAGTGAATTTAAAAAAAGAATTTAATAAAAAAAAGAACGTTTTTCTTTAAATTAGAACATGTGTATTCAAACATATTCAAAATTGTATTTTGAATATTTTTAAATAAAGCTTCTCAACGTTCAAGTTCCATTCATCTTCAAAAATCTTGTTGACTACCTCAATACAAACTCAGAAAACTTCTTGAATTTGAGTGACGCTCCCAGTACTGTCATCACTGCTTTTACTACCCTTGTTCTTGCATGTTAGTTTGACTTATTTCCAAGAAATTAAACAATATTCAAAATTACACATGAACATTTTAACAGCTGTATAATGGTTATCTGTTATGTTGTCTGGGTGGGGTTTTATTAAGCTATGATTTGGAACAATGCATAAGAAAATTGATTGCTCACAGAAAATGTATTGAATGCTCATTTCTTGTTTTCTTGCTGCTATGTTTAGCTTCATATTCATAAAAAGAATTTGAAATAGATAAAAATTATTTCCTGTTGAGAAATAAAGTGTGATTTTGCTTCATTTTTAAAATTAAACTTTGTTTTATTTGTATTTGACTTAACCTATTTATTGAAATGGTCTGATTATCAATATTATGTGTAGTAAAATTTCCACAACAAAATTTAAATTTTAAAAATGCTGTTGTACATTTTTTTAAGAACATATTTTCAATATTTTTATACCAATTTGTAAGTTTTTTCAAAATGTTTTTTTACACAGATGGTCTTGCAAGAGCAGGAGCTTCTGGAATGAATGAATTAAGAAATGCCGTTTTTGCAAAAGTTTCTCAGAGTTCAATCAGAAATTTGTCAAAAAAAGTTTGCAGATTTTAAATGAAATACTTTGTTTATTTGAAGATTCAATTTTTAATGACTAAATAACCCGTTTTTCTCTAATCTTAAATATTCTGTCACACATTTACAAAAAAAATCGCTATTCTCTATTATTAAATAGCAATTTATTTCATGTAAGCAAGTTATTCATAGATCTGGTGTGTTTTTAATTTCTACTCTGAATAGTCAAGTAGAATAATTAATATATATAATAGCCCATGTCTGTGTAAGACGTTTTTGTGTGACGACCTGCTATCAATGGTAAATTAATTTAATATATATATTATAAAATGATAAATAATTATATATATATATATATATATATATATATATATATATATATATATATATATATATATATATATATATATATATATATATATATTATATATATATATATAATTAAATAAATTAAAAAATATTTACCTTATGTAAAATAAATTCAAAATATAAAAACATATTAATATTTTAATCTATTCTTCCTTTCTATGGTAAATTAATTTATATAATAATAATAAATAATGATAAATAATTATATATATTTAAATAAATTATATATTTTATATATATATATATATATAACTAGCAGTGCCCGTAGCGGCTTCGCTCGCTTGAAATTAGAAAAATTGAACCGTGCATCCTTAGTAGAGTACTGCACGGGCGATTTTTACGTCTAAACTCGGCCCGTCGACAACTTGGCCCGGCCCCTTTTATAAGCAAAATTTCTAGGCCTCACTCGGCCCGTCTAATTTGGTCTCGACCCGTTTTTACAGACCTAGAATTTCTCTAATCTTGATGAAAAACGTTGGCCCGTCCCATCTTGACTTAAGTTTGGCCAGGCCCGTCTGAAGATCCTAAAATCACTAAAATTTGTGATTGTGAAATACCTTGGCCCGTCCCAACTTGACTTCAGGTTTGGCCCGGCTCCTGTGAAGACCTTAAAATCACGGCTAGCCCGGCCGGTAATAAACTGGACTCAGCTAGTTTTAATGGGCACAAAACCTCAAAGTAATAACTTTGTTATTTTGTAAGAATAATCTTGGTACTAAATTGCAAAATTTTCACATTTTTAATTTTTGAAGTTTTTATTCAAATATTTTTTTTCCACGCCACATTTGAGGTCCTGGAAACCAAATTATCAAGAATTGGTAAAACACATATATATATAGTTATTTCTCGAGTAGATACTGAATAATAAATTTTACATCTGTATCACTTACAATTTATGAGTAGCAATTAATTTAAAAAACAAATATCCCTTTCCACCCCACATTTGAGGTCCTGGAATCCAAATTTTCAAAAAATGTTGAAACACGTATATTATTAATTCTTGAGTATATACTAAATATTTATTTTACATCTGTAGCATTCACAGTTTTTGATTACCAATTAAAAAAAACAAATAACCCTATTTCCACATTTGAGGTCCTGGAAACCAAAATTTCAAAAAATGGTGAAACACGTATATCGTTATTTTTAGAGTAGAAACTAAATACAAACTTTTATTTCTGTAGCATTTACAGTTGTTGAGTAGCAGCTACTTTAAAAACCAAATAACCCAATTTTCCAACCCACATTTGAGGTCCGGGAAACCGAATTTTCAAAAAATGGTGAAACACGTATCTTTTTATTTTTCAAGAAGAATCCATATACCAAATTTCAAAATCTCCTCATTTTTGGTTTTTGAGATATACATTGTTTTAGAAAAAAGTTTGTTTTCCAGTTTCTTACCCTCAGTAGCAAAATTTTCTAAAATCCTTTCTTAGTGGATGCATACGCAATAAAAGTAATATAAGTTCCAAATTTCACGTTCCTAGGATAAGGCGTTTGAGCTCGGCGTTGATTATCAGTCAGTCAGGACATGTTCTTTTAATTAAATAAATTATATATTAAAAATTATATATATATATCCATATTATTTTAAATACATATATATATATAATATATTAAATACTTATATATATATAATTAAATAAATTATATATAAAAAAATTTAATAATATTTTTATCTATCCTTCTTCCCTTTATTTGTTTTCGAGTGCATACGAACGATAAATACAATTTCGATTGATTTCACTTATATCATTTTTTAGAAACTTATTTTAAACTTTCTTTGGGTTCTATTGCTAACTAGGATTCTGCGTCCCGTTATTTTTTTGAAACGATACTATACGACTCCTGAAATTTGTCTCGAATTAAACGAGACGCCTCGACCAATAACGAGACAAATCCGATACGATACGATATTGGGATCTCAATTGAAATGTCAACTGTGGAAATTTTGTCTCGAATAAAATGAGATAACATAGAATGATGTACTATACGCAACAGACAATATTAATAACTACATTAAAGGCATTCATTGAAAAAAAATATTTAAATATTAAAAAATTTCAAAATTTATAAAAATTTACAAAATTTACAAAATTTATAAAAATTTACAAAATTTACAAAATTTATAAAAATTTACAAAATTTATAAAAATTTACAAAATTTATAAAAATTTACAAAATTTATAAAAATTTACAAAATTTATAAAAATTTACAAAATTTACAAAATTTATAAAAATTTACAAAATTTATAAAAATTTACAAAATTCATAAAAATTTACAAAATTTATAAAAATTTACAAAATTTATAAAAATTTACAAAATTTATAAAAATTTACAAAATTTATAAAAATTTACAAAATTTATAAAAATTTACAAAATTTATAAAAATTTACAAAATTTATAAAAATTTACAAAATTTATTTTTTTTAAAACTTGAAATAAGTTTCATTTGTTTAGTTTCGGTACATCTATTTGTCTAAATTTAGACTCTAAATGATGACAAACACGAGAAAGTACCTGTATGCAAGAATTAAGAAAGTGAAGAAAACCCAGCAGGTTTATTTATAGGCCATGGCGAATCCGACTGGCAAGAAAGAAGCTGAGAAAGTTACGAATTCCAGCTCCAGACGACGTGCACACTACAGGTGACACACACATACTCACATACAACCAAGAATATAATCGAGATTATAAAGATATATCTTAGATGAGCTACTATTACGGTCAATTACGGATATCGAAACACTAAAATAATCATTCCAATTCTATATAACAAATTTGACAAAATAAGTTTACTAAACCAAAACATAAACATAAAATGATATTAATAATAGTCATTAATAATAATAGTCAGCGAGTACGATTGCCTTGCCAACCGTTGATGCCGGTTCGCATATTTCTAAATGGAAGTATGCCGAGGTCGACTAGCAGCCTAAGAGGGGCATGGCTTAACCTCTGTTTTAGATATCTTTGATTACTATTCTCAATGTGGCACTAAAAAAAGCTATAGAACAGAGATGAGCTGGTTTTATATATGTTATATATATATATTGAAATATGTTGACGGTTACCAGACCAAAAGTAGTAAATAATGGGGCTACAGGCTGTTAGGAAAACAAAATTTAAAGTTTGGATAATAATAGTTAAATAGTTATAAACTTCTGTCGACAGGTAGATGAATTAATCAATGTTGATGAATCAATTGCAAATATTCACAGTTGTGACAATCGTTAATTAACTATTTATGACTTTCGTTATTTATTGAAAAATATTTTTTTTAAATCTTGGAATTTTTTTTGAGACTTTATATGAGAACAAAATTTAAGTCTCGCTATTTTATTTAGATACGAGACTTACCCTGCAGGCTGTATCGTTTTAATAGCGATACGGGATTTCCCGTATCGTTTTTAAATCCCGATTGATCACCAGCATAACTCCCTTAAGCAAGGAGTTCACTCGCATTTGCTAAAGGGGTAGGCACCTATAAATGGCTGCCTTTGCAAGTACCCTCCCTCTCTCGCCTTGAGCAAGACTTGTCTTGATAAGGCGTATGCTAAATCTCAATAAAAAAAAAAGATATCGGGATAACGATTACGGGACGCAGATGCTTATTGCTAACGTTTTAGTTAAAAAAATTCAAGTATGTCATGAAGCAAAAAATCGTCGTTTGACAGCCGAAAGAACTCGGCGATGGAGAGAGAGACACAGAAATCAAGAAAATTTCAACCGTATCCTTTATTCGTGGAAGAGGTGAAATTGCACTTCCTTATGCTACCACTGGAATTGCTGCAACATTACTCAAAGGTGGACGAACAGTGCACAGTGGTTTTAAACTTCCTGTTCTGTTTCTGCAGTAAGACTAAACTTGCCAGAGGCAAAAATATTTTATCAGGCTTTGCTCATCATAATTGATGAAATCACTATGCTTACTAAACATGGATTACGCTGCATCGATAAAGTTCTTTGTGATATCATGCAGAATTCAAAGCTGTTCGGAGGTAAAGTCATGGTTATTGGAGGCAATTTTAGACAGACACTGCCAGTCGTCTCAAGAGGAACATGAACAGATATCATAGAGTGTTGTATAAAATCAACCAATTTATGGCAACAGTTCACAAAATTGGAATTGCTAACTAACATGCGAATTGGAACTCAAAATATTCACAACGACTGGCTTCTCAATGTTGGATCTGGAAGTTTGCCTAAAATACCAGGAGTTCCAGTGAATTCTATCGAGATTCCTCGACAATTGATTTCCGATGAGAATATTATCGAACAGATTTACGGTAGTGATTTGAGAAACATGCCTGTTGAAGAACTTTCAAAACGTGCTATTCTAGCTCCAACAAACAAGGAAACATTAGAAATGAACAGAAAAGTAATCGCTCAGATGCCAAGTGATTTTCATCTCCATTATAGTGCCGATAAATTAATTTCTGAGGACGCAGCCGATGAACTGAACTATCCTTCGGAATTTCTGCACAATCTAACACCATCAGGAATGCCTTCACATATCTTAGCTTTGAAGTGTGGAGTAATAATTATGCTTCTACGCAATCTCAACCCCAAAAAAGGACTCTGCAATGGATCCCGTCTGATCGTTCGTTCATTGCAGCTTAATTTCATCACTGCTGAAATTGTTTCGGAATGTAATTGCGGTGACACAGTGTTTATTCCCAGAATTGATTTAGCTCCCAGTGATGTCAATCTTCCTTTCATACTTAAGCGTCGTAAATTTCCCATTATTCCTGCTTACGCGATGACAATAAACAAATCACAAGGTCAGACCTTTGAATATGTTGGGATTTATTTAAATGAACCAGTGTTCTCTCATGGCCAGCTATATGTTGCCCTCTCAAGATCAAAAAACCATCAGTATTTGAAAATCTTTATTAAGGATTCACATATTCAGGGAAATCTTTTGGAAAATAAGACATTCACGCAAAATATTGTCTATCACGAAATTTTTTAAAAACCTTAGAAAATTTTATTAAATAATTACAAAAGTTTTCCAGATTTTTTTCTTCCTTCAAATTGACTATCTAAATTTTCATTGTAATGTTATAAATAAATAAATAACAAAATATTTATTAACTTATATTAATCCATTAAATATATCCAATGTTCATCGTAATGTTAAAACATCCGTCCTTGGGATGGGCAAAACCACTAGTTGAGTAATAATTATTCATCGTTTTTTTTCTTGTCTTAAAAATATTTTCTACTTATTTTTATTCTCAATAAGGGCGTGTAGTTTTATTCACCAGGTTATCAACCACACTCACCAGAACTTTTTTAATTCATCAAATTTCTTGGTTTCATGTTTTTTTATTCACTTGATGAATGCCTGCTCTAAACCATGGTGAATGTAGTTTAAACCAGAGCGTTCATCAGGTGAATAAAAAAATGCATAATGAAGAAATTTAATGAATTAAGAAAACCTTTGGTGAGTGCGGTTGATAACCTGGCGAATAAAAAAACACTCCTTAACACAGCTGTTATTTACCTTTATTTTTATTTGTTTTAAATAATGCAATAATTAATAGAAAAATATACCGGAATGTTTTTATTCTGTTACAAAACTGAAGAAATAGGCCCAAATTAATTTTTTATTTTTTTTCCTGCTAAATTAATGTTTATAAAACACAATTATATGATATGAAAAATCTAAAATTAGCTTAGATTAGCTTTATTTTAATCTACCAGCCAAGTGCTTTAAAATATAAAATTTAGCAATAAAATTTTTAATGCTTCAAAAAATGTTTTTCCACTCCCAAACATAATAGTGCTATAAGCACCGTTATAGGATTTCAAAATTTTTGGACTTTTTTGATGTGTTAATCTTTAAAAAGATGTATTAATTGCTACCATGGTTACTTCACAGGTGTATTAATTGCTACCATGGTTACTTCACAGGTGTTTTTGCATCTGCACTCTCTTGACCTGACTTTTCATCTTTCTCGACAAACAGGAGCTCTCTCAAAAGCCATTGACAGAGGAACAAGAGGATTGAACTTCATACTGAGTGCAATTGTGTTCAATATCTTTCCAACTATATTTGAAGTTGGGCTTGTTACTGGTGTTCTGGTGAGGTTTTTAGATTATATAGAAAAAAACCGATATTTTGAATATGTATTGATTTTGACTTATTTTGATATCTCTACATCTTGCAGTACTACAAGTGTGGCATCGAATACGCTCTGGTATCTCTCGGCTGCATCGGCATGTACACTGCTTATACTTTTGGTGTTACCTCGTGGAGAACAAAATTTAGAGTTCAGATGAACAAAGCAGATCAAGAGGCTGGCAATAAAGCTGTCGATTCACTCATAAACTATGAAACTGTTAAGGTTCTTCAAGATTCAATTATTTGACATGCGGCTAAAAATTCTAAAGTTTTGTTTTTGATGTTAAACAAGCTTCAACACAAGTTGCTGGCATTCTCATGTGGAGATTTATTCTAGTGATTTTTATACTTTTTAGTATTTCGGCAATGAACATTATGAAGCAGATAGATATGATGCAGTACAATCAAAATATGAAGCAGCATCTCTTAAAACGACAACCAGTCTTGCTGTCCTTAATTTTGGACAGAATGCCATCTTCAGTACTGGTCTGACATTATTCATGTACATGGCAAGCAAATCAATAATTGAAGGTTATTTTTCTTGGTTTATATGTTGTGTCATATCTGACATCATAATTGCATCTTAATGTTTTTGACACATATAAAAATGGGTGGTTGCTGTCTGATTCCATCTTATTTGGATGGCTTTCAGAAGATTTAATCAAGAAATTCCTATCCACTGTTTGATGTCTCCACTGCAGTGCATTATCTTTTTCTCACAATATTCTTCCTCTTTGTTTTAATCAGAATTTTGCAGCAACTTCTTTGCATTTAAGCAGTTATTAATGTTCTAATTATTGTATTATTAATTTATTTAATAATTTTAATAATTTTGTTTTATTATGTTTCTTGTTTTTTATTCTGTTTATTTTTTTTATTCTGTTTATTTTTTTTATTTTAAAAGTTTTTATATTGTTCGATTTACTTAAATTATGAAAGAAGTAGATTATAAATTATTATTTGATAACATAATTTTTTTTTTCTATCTCGTATATGAACCATGACAGAAGTAGAATATAAATGATTATTTGATTACAGGAACAATGACAGTTGGAGATCTCGTGATGGTTAATGGCTTACTCTTTCAACTCTCCATACCTCTCAACTTTCTTGGTTCTGTGTACAGAGAAACCAAACAAGCTCTAATTGATATGGAGTCTATGTTTAATCTATTACAATTAGGAGCCAACATTAAGGTTGCAAGTTTGTTTGGTTTGTTACATCTATGCATTTGAACATTTATTGTGTGTATAGATTATGGCTGTTCTGATCATTCGCTTTGTATTTCTTTCTGAGCTATATAATGTCCATAACAGCTTTTCAGTATTCGGGAGGTGGATAGAAATGGTAGTGTGGTACGTAGTCAGTGACGATGTGATAGAAGTGGTAGTGTGGTAGGTAGTCAGTGACGATGTGATAGTGTGGTAGGTAGTCAGTGACGATGTGATAGTGTGGTAGGTAGTCAGTGATGATGTGATAGTGTGGTACGTAGTCAGTGACGATGTGATAGAAGTGGTAGTGTGGTAGGTAGTCGGTGACGCCGTGATAGTGTGGTAGGTAGTCAGTGACGACGTGATAGTGTGGTAGGTAGTCAGTGACGACGTGATAGTGTGGTAGGTAGTCAGTGGTATCTGTTTTCACAAATACGAGCTGGCTGCAGTATAGAGTTAAACTCATCAGGGTATAATTTGACCAGATGGAATTTGTCTGTGAATGTGATGATTATCATTCACATTTATGAATTGTCAGCTGACTCGAATCTTCTTTTCAAGCTATGTTTTTTTGACCAATATGCAGCCTTCACACACCATGACGTACACCTGTTTGAAGTTTTTCATGCATCCGACAACTGCCAAATTAAAAACAAAACAAGTCGAAGCAAAAAAAAGTTTTATAAAAACACACTTTTATATTAGATAAGTCAATCAGTTTAAATTCAATTGCAAACTAATTTAAAGAATACTCACGAATAAATTTAAAATTTCAAGGAATTTATTCTTCTACAAGTTGAAAAGAATTAAATATTTAAAAAAATAACTATAAAGCGCTTTTTCAACTCGTTACAAAATAAATATTAAAATTATTTGAAATAATGATTAAATTGCTTTGGAAATGATTGAATATTGTATTTACAGTTGGCTAAAGTCTATGCTGAAAGTTTCAAAGTTCTAAATTATCTAAAAGTTGGTAAAAAATCAATTTAAAAAAATTGACCATAGACGGAAAGAGAGACAAAGAGACAGAGAAGTCAAGTTAAATAAAAGTGTAAAAAAGGCTTTTCAACATCATATGATCAGTTTGTAGAGCCATGTGACTGAAATTTTTAGAGCATTTTCTTACGGCGAAATCATACACGGAAATGCTTTGGTGGGCACATTTTAACGAAAGGCAACCATCTATAGGTGCCTACCCACCCTTAGGAACGCTGGTAATGCTTGGGGTTTGAACTGCCGACTTTCAGGTCTACAAGCAAATAACTTACCACAATATAACAAGGCCCAACATTTTGAATGTTGTCATTAATGCTATCCATGAGACTCCAGATTGGTGGAATATAAACTATGTCAACTTAAATCTTTTTATCTGAATGCTGTTAAATTATTACTTTATTTATCATCTTCAACAAAAACTGAATTCTCACAGACATAAAAGATTTTTTTTGTTAATTTTATGTGTTTTATTGGATTGTTTGTTTGTTTTTTTTTGGTTTTGTTGGCTTTATAAATGACATGAATGTTGTCAGAAATGCTATTTTGTACACTCTTCGGTCAATGAGGTGCTGGTGGCAGAATGGTAGAGCGTTCACCTGTCGATCATTAGGTCGGCAGTTCAAGCCTCACCAGCGTCACCAGCGTAACTCCCTTAAGCAAGGAGTTCATTCGCATTGCTAAAGGGGTAGGAGCCTATAAATGGCTACCTTTGCAAAGAACCCTTTCCTCGTGGCCTAGAAGTCTAGCGACTGATGCCACGTTAAACATTGTCAAACAAACAAAAAAATCAGTCAAAATTACTTTACTTTTTTGTACAGCCTTAGTCAAGATTTAACTTATTTTGTTAGGATAAGAGAAGTGTCTTTGATTAAAGAAATTTATAGTTCAATTCTTCATTAAAAATGTTCAGTGCATGTTTTATCGCTCTGTGCAGAATCTTCCAAACAGCAAACCACTTGAAATTACACCACAAACTGCTTCAATCAAGTTTGAAGATGTCAGTTTTTGTTACAATGAAAATAAAGAGATTTTGAAGGGAGTTTCATTTGAAGTTCCTGCTGGAAAGAAAATTGCCATTGTTGGAGCAAGTGGTTCAGGGTTGGTTTTTCATGATTTTTGAATATGTTCTTGCAGTTATTGATGTTCTTTTGCATATGTTCATTTGTTTATTGGTGTTCTTTTGCACATGTTCATATGTTTATAGATGTTTTTTGCACATGTTCATGTATTTATTGGTGTTCATATGTTTATTGTTGTTCTTTTGCATATATTCAATATGTTTATTAATGTTCTTTTTCATATGTTCACATGTTTATTTGTGTTTTTTTGCATATGCATAGATGTTTATGCACATGATCATGTTTTTATTGATGTTCTTTTGCATATGTTTATATAGTTGGCTGGTTAGCCTTATATATTTATCCCACTATCATTACTTGCATATTTGTTATTAAATGTTCAGGAAATCAACAATAATTCGTCTCCTCTATCGATTTTTTGATCCTACATCCGGTCGAGTCCTGATTAATGGACAGGATATAAGTCGGGTTGACATTGACAGTCTTCGTAAAGTTATTGGTGTTGTTCCTCAGGTGGGTTAATGATCAAATCATTATTTATTGCAATTTTTTTCTTGTTTTGTCATAGAGATTATTAAAGAATGCTTCAAGGAATTAATATTTCATTTGTATAGTTGAGGCTAGAAGTGCTCCTGCTCCGATAATACATTGTCCGATTTTAATCATCAGATACAGAATATCAGCTGATTACCGATAATTATGATTAAATTCTTTAAAGCTTTTTGTTCATTAAGTAATTTAGAAAACTGTCAAATAATAAATATCTTCACATCATCTCTGCTCTAGTTCCCACAGGCTGGCCTTAGAAGTTAAACTTCAATTAAACTTAATGAAATGCACATAAAAATGCATCATCATTAACTGAAAACTAAAAAGTAATATTGAGACAGAATTTGTTTCTATCCCCTCAGATTATCTCAGTGTTTTTCCCATATTTTTTTTTCATTTCTATTGACCACTTCCAAACCACATTTTGTCTCCATAAAAAATAAAAATCTGGATTAAATTCCATCTCCACCCAAACAAATCTCCCTATAATGTGTCAAGCAAATGTCAATCACATTTTATTGGCTTGTTGTTTGCTGCTCATTGTGTAATCCTGAATATTGCTAATAAGTTTCTGAGTGGTCTAGCTTTTATTAAATTTAAATTAGTACATGCAGACATGAAACGATTACCACACCAACGATTTACACTTACACTCACTCCATGTTTATTGTAGTTTCCCCTCTGTTTCTCTAAGATTATATGGGTGAAAGCTTCAATAAAAACTTTGTTTGGAATTTTCTAAATTGAAACAGTTAATAGAAAAGCAGTTTGAGATATAATGACAATTGTGCAAAAAAGTTGGTTTCCATTACAAGTCTGCCACCATCTAGAATATCAAGCTAGCATTTCTTTAGTGCTGATGGTCTTATACATTCTGATCGCCACTCAAGTCTGGCTGTACAAAAATCTGAGAATCTTATATTTATATGCATTAACTTGCAGCATACTAACTTTAATTGTCCAAATGATTAATTGCTAAACTTAGTCATTCAACTTAATTGCATTTACTTTAATCTGTTAGTTTTTTTTAAAATGGTTACATCAATTCATTTATCAACTTGTATGGACTGAATGCATTGTCTCTGCCATTTGCAAGAATAAAAATAGCACTAATTGGACAATGATTGGTACTGGCTGATTATTATCAGCCAATACCGATTGTAAAACGACTGATCCCAATAATCGATACATCTCTATTGGAGACATAGATTTCTTTGTTATAAAATAACTTACCCATTAATATAATTGAAAGGATTCCGTGCTGTTCCATGATACGATTTACTACAACATCAGATATGGTAACATGTCAGCCTCTAATGATGACGTCCTGGCTGCTTCTAAGATGGCAGAGATGCACAGTGTTGTAGAGGGTATGCCAGATAAGTACGAGACTCAAGTTGGAGAAAGGGGTCTGAAACTTTCAGGTGATGATAGTGATATCTTGTAATAGTTTTTTTTTTTATTTCGCTGTGAAGTTTTTTATTTATTATATTTTTAAATTGAAAACAACTTCAAAGCTTTTATTAACTTCTTATCTCTGTTTCTATCTTTTCAATCAATTTTTGAGTCACTTCTTGATGATAGATGTCCTTCAAATTTTTTATGCGTGCTTTTGCTTGATGACATTTATTCAATAGTTAGTTTTCCGATAAGTCAATTAATTTAGTTTTAATTTCTCATATTGTCTTAATTCGAAAAATAAAATAAAAGTGTAGAAAAACTGTTTTTAAAATTTGAGTTTTAATGACATAAAAGCATTTAGTTTAAAAACTTTGTTTTTATGTTGACTTGTTTTTTTTTTCGAAAAGGAGGTGAGAAGCAGAGAGTGTCAATAGCACGTGCAATTCTTAAAAATCCCATGATTCTTGCATACGATGAAGCCACATCATCTTTAGACACCATTACCGAACATGTCAGTAAAGACTATTTATCATTATTTATTTCTGTTTTTTTGCTGATGCCACCCCAGTTACTGATATAAGAGATGAGCCAATTTTACTCCCCATTGTTTAATTTTAATGTTATAATTATTTCATTTTTCAGAAAATTCTTGATGCATTGAAAAGAGCTACACAAAATAGAACAACAATTGTAATTGCTCACAGGTTGTCAACAGTTGTGGATGCTGACTGTATTTATGTGCTCAAGGGTGGTCATATTGTTGAAAGTGGAAACCATCGTGAATTACTCAACAACCCTTCAAGTTTTTATGGTGAACTGTGGAACCAGCAGCATAAAGCAGCTCTGACTGGCAATAATGGTGATGCTGGTAGTAGTAGTAAGGGGGAAAAAGCTAACAAGGACGGTCGTGATCCCGATGGTTGTACTGATTGTCTAAATTGATACAAGTGGTGGTTGTACTGATTGTCTGTATTGATAAAAATGGTAGTTGTACTGATTGTCTGAATTGATATGAGTGGTGGTTGTACTGATTATATGAATTGATACGAGTGGTGGTTGTACTGATTGTCTGAATTGATACAAGTGGTGGTTGTACTGATTGTCTGAATTGATTAAAATGGTAGTTCTACTGATTGTATGAATTGATACAAGTGGTGGTTGTACTGATTGTCTGAATTGATATGAGTGGTGGTTGTACTGATTATATGAATTGATACGAGTGGGGGTTGTACTGATTGTCTGAATTGATACAAGTGGTGGTTGTACTGATTGTCTGAATTGATATGAGTGGTGATTGTACTGATTATATGAATTGATACGAGTGGTGGTTGTACTGATTGTCTGAATTGATACGAGTGGTGGTTGTACTGATTGTCTGAATTGATACAAATGATTGTATGAATTGATACAAGTGGTGGTTGTACTGATTGAATGAATTGATATAAAGGGTGATTAAGGGATGTATTTGTATTAAATGAAAGAAAGGGCTTAATCGTTTTTTTATCTTATTAGGCATTTCTAAATAATAGGAAATAATCTTGCTGGTTTCTTAGTTATAAAGTGGTATTCGCAGCTATATCGAGATTTCTATTAGTGTTGCTGTATTAAAAAAATGAAAATAAAAAAAAATTCAACACAAAACACTCATAACTCTTTGTTATTTTTACTTGTATTGGAAGAGTCACTGCATTTGTAATTTGATATATGGTAAAAGTGTGTTGTTTCTTTATAGTCATAGCTCTGGCTGTGCAAATAAAAAAGATTTTTTAATGCAACGGGGGTCCCATCGTTACACGACGTTATTACATACATACATACATTCTTCTGATGACCTCCCTCAGAAAAACTCTTCAAGAGACTGAACACATGTCTACATACATACATCCAGTAACGTATTTGCTCGTTTTTTCCTTTACTTGTTTATATTGATTTTGGCACTTTCGATTCTTTCAATTAACTAATAACATGATAAAAGAGTAGAATGACTCACTGCTTGAAATTTTGTTCCTTAATCATTTAATAACATGATCAAAGAGTAGAATGACTCAATGTTTAAAATTTTATTTTCAACAGAACTGCCTATTAAATGTTTATTTTTAAAGATATAATCACCAAACGTTGTCACAGATGCGCTTATTAGGACAAAATCGGCATCTTGCACTGAAATTTTTACTGTCCTGAAAAAATATGACATAGTAGAGTACTAGTTAAGTTCTGGGCGCAGCATTTGAGCAGTATGTTGGGTAACTTCTTCTAAGATGTCAGGAGACCTCTGTACCAGCGATGGGTTATTTCCTTTGTGAAGACTGTTGCAAAATAGTCGTTAAAAACATTAGATATTTCGTTGGATTTGCAGCAATAGTGCCGTCACTTGTTTCTAAGCTAGTAATTGTAGAGTGTGTGGACAGTCTGTTGTTGATATATTTGTAGAAATCACCGATGTTTTCGGATGTAACGAGATCTTTTTCTCGTTTATACTGTTCCATTTTGACTGCCTCTGTAGGGGAGACTACCCAGTAAACATTGTAACCACTTTGTAACGTTTCTTAACCGTCACTTTTTGGTTACAAGAAACGCGTTTCTTTTTGGTTATTTTGCTCATCGGCTATGCGTTAAAGAAACGTTTCCTAAGTAACGTTTCAGAAACGTTTCCTAAGTAACGTTTCAGAAACGTTTCCTACGTAACGTTTCAGAAACGTTTCCTGTGTAACGCTTTAGAAACGTCCTATATTATTTGCTCATGCAAATTATTATTGTTACTTGCTGTACGTTACAAAACAATTGTCATGTTTACTAGGTACACACTACGTGTACATTGAATCTACAGGGTGGGCCAAAAAAGCAAGAGACGGGTAGGTATTTTGTACTCGATTTATATATTTATTACAACGAGGGGATTTTGAATATTTTGTTCCTTAGAAGCTGGTTTTGCATGTGCATTTTAATTTCTTCTGTTGAAGAGTCTCTAAATGAAGAATCGAACCCGCACTCTTTCACTTACAGAGCGAACTCACTAACTTAAGCGCCACAGAATCAGACAGCTAACACTTTTCACTAGACCAACTAATTTTTATTCAAAATTAATTTGAGTCTTATTTTGGTGATCTTTCAATAGCAACTATGAACCTTAAAATCGGTTTAGTTGTTCAAAGATTTTAGCAATTGTGTTTGTTATAAATAAGCATATATTTTATGTCTATATAAAATTATATTTGTTGTAATAACAGTCTATATTATCTGTGATATAACAAATAAATGCAAATTAACTAACAATTTTTTTAAAAGTTATAAAAGAAAACTTGTAGGTACTTAATTGGCAAACGGGGAATCGAACCCATAGCCTCTAATTTACAGAGCAAACTCGTTAACCTCAACACCACGGAGTCTTGCGGCTAAAGGTTTACTAAATGTATAGGCTTCTTAGATAATGCAGCGACTAAAGTAATGCTAAATATTTCTATCACATTTTAACTTCACTTTCAAAAACAGAGGTAAAATCATAGCATCCTTCAAATTAGTTTTATTATTTATTTATTAAATGAATTTTGGCAATTGCGTTTCTTAGACATAAACATAGATTTTACATTTTATAAAACTTTATTTGTTATAACGGCATTCTATATTATCTGTGATGTAACAAATAAATGCTACATGATAATATTATAATAAAACAAATCGTTACATTTTGGTTGCATTAGAAACGTTGCAGTAACTTCTTTTTAGTCGCAAATTACATGTTACTTTTCCGTTACATTGGAAACGTTGAAGAAACGTTTCTTTTTAGTCGCAAATTACATGTTACTTTTTCGTTACATTGGAAACGTTGCCGAAACGTTTCTTTTTAGTCGCAAATTACATGTTACTTTTACGTTACATTGGAAACGTTGCAGAAACGTTTCTTTTTAGTCGCAAATTACATGTTACTTTTTCGTTACATTGGAAACGTTGCAGAAACGTTTCTTTTTAGTTGCTTTGGGCCAGGTAACCTTTTCATAACCAGGTAACTGAAAAGTAACGGACAAGAAACGTTACAAAATGGTTACCATGTTTACTGGGTAATGCTGAATGGACCTTTGGCTTTAAAATTTCAATTTCCATCTGATTACACCCAAATTTTAACTATAGCTTGCTTTTAGACAGATGTACATGCTTGTTGCAAAAAAATATTGAGGTCAAGACGTCTAAAAGTTCTGTCGTAGATTTTTCGTAAAAAAAGTAATTTTTCTGGTCTTCAAAGTTTTTCAAATTACAAATCCCAGAAACACACTATTTTTTTTTTATTTAAGGCAAAAATATTCAGCAGCGCTTCTAAAATTATTATGCACTTTAGTTTGTACTTAATTCAATCCCAGGTTTATTTGTTATGGTGTCAAATGACTAGGACTAACGTTGTACTGAATGGACCACCTTACATGGTACTGAATGGACCGGTTAATTCATTAGAGTTATTACTGATTATAGTTACAATTACAATAGTGATCAAGCACTCATCCAGGAGTTAGTGTTGGACGTGTGTATAAAACAAAATATAAAATTGAGACAAGGAACATCTAAAAATGCGACGAAACAGAAATGAAAACTGAGCAAGTTTCAGAACATGTCACAACATACATACATAGGCGATCGCTAAGTGGCTGCGATGACTCGACGTTGACAAGTGATAACATAATATAACATAACATAACTTTATTATAGTGAATAAGGAATCAAAAATGACTGTATAATATTCACTGATGAACAGGAAATACTTGTTACTATTTTCAATGCGGTTAATGATTGTGGGTGCTTAATAACATCATTTTACATCATCCCACGAGCGAATTTCAAAGACACTTTTTTGCGAAATGAACTACCGTGATGCACAAGTAGGCAATGGCGTCGCCACATGGGAGCACTTGGAGCACGTGCTCCCCCTGAAAAATTAAATTGTCGTAATTTCGAAGCTGATTAATTGCTTTTGCGGTCCTGCGGAGTCCGCAGTGCGGACAACGCGGTAAATATATAAAGGATAGCGTCTTTTTTAGTACTTACGTAGTTACGTTGTTTTCAAGTAAATACTACAGAAAACATTGCGACAGCAAATTTCCCAAATATCTTGAATTTATTTATACCGTTCCGTAATGCCGTGCGTAATGCTGACTCACACTGGCCAGCCCATAGACTTAGGATATATATACCTAGACTGGCAAGTCCCTATATAACTC
Organism: Erpobdella octoculata; assembly: GCA_963978895.1. Lineage (NCBI taxonomy): Eukaryota > Metazoa > Annelida > Clitellata > Hirudinida > Erpobdellidae > Erpobdella > Erpobdella octoculata. The sequence continues at coordinate 14,364,328 of OZ022247.1, read as the reverse complement.
TATAGTTGGGACCGTGTCCAGCGCGGCAAAGTCACCCCTCTCACGTGATCACTGTAAATAAGCAAATATAAACAAACTTGCCGGCAAGTTATCGACGTTATAACTATTACCCTGGCAGTAGGCGCTGGTGGTCATGTGGTAAAGCGTTCGCCTGTTGGCCTAAAGGTCGGCGGTTCGAATCTCACCGCGTCATCAGCGTCCGCAGGGGTGTGGGGAGGCACGCACCATAAACAACTGCCTCTAAACGTTGTAGTGGTTCTCACACAGGCTTCAGCCTTCTGAACCACTCTAAACCATGTTACTTTACAACAGGCAGAATTTTTCTCTGTGACTATGGACGAAACAACAGATTTGTCTCACAAAGAACAAGTTGCAATTGTTATTCGATACTGCAATGCAGACTTCACCGCAGTAGAAAGACTATTAGCTGTTACTGACTCAGACCTGACCACAGGACAAGCTTTGGCAGATATAATGCTACAAACTTTACAGAAGTATAAGTTTGATTTGTCAAAACTAGTTGGACAAAGCTACGATGGCGCTGCATCAATGAGTTGCAGACATAGCGGTGTGCAAACTATAATTAGAAAAACTGCGCCAAACGCTCACTACAATCATTGCCGCTCACACAGCAGCAATTTGGTTGTTGTCAAAAGTTGCCAGAGAACCCAGTTTGGTAGAAATTTTTTTGGAATTTTAGAACAATTGTTCGTTATGATTGAGGGGTCAACTAAACGACATGGATGGTTCATGAGTATTCAAGAAGAAGCTGGACTGCAAAAGAAAGCAATGAAAGCACTTTCAGACACGCGCTGGAATTGCCAAGGAAGAAGTGTAGAAGTTGTATGGACAAGGCTTGCTGCAGTCAATGAAACTTTGAGCAAGATTGCCGATGAATCATCTGACCGTAAAGTCATCGGCGATGCTGCCGGCCTACTCAGTTGCACATCTCAGTTTGAATTTGTACTCGCCGTTGAATTCTTTGCGCGTTTGTTGTCGCCACTAGATGTGTTAACGAAAGCGTTACAAGGTCCAGATTCAACGTTGCATTCAGTTGTTATCCTAACTGAAGCTGCCATGAAATCGTTGCAAGAACTCAGAGCTGATCTGGATGCAGTTATCGCAAGTGCGAGAGAACTAGCTGTGGCGAACGACATCTCAACCGAACCAAAAGACCATAGAAGACGCAAAGTATCCCGTCGTATCGATAGCGGTGAACATGAAGTCAGTTTATCCGCACTGGATGAATTGAAGCGACAGGTGTTGGAAATTGTTGACATAAGTTTAAATGAACTGAAATCTCGCTTCATGGATGATGCAAGTGAGTTGTATCTGTTAGTTGGTGCTCTTATGCAGTCAGATGCTGACAAAGATCAATTGCATGCTCATGTGACGAATTTGTATCCAGACCTAATTGATGCGGATGTAGTTGTAGCACAGTATGACTTAGTCCGTAAAACATCAGCATGGCTAACTGCCACCTCTTTGCAGGATCGTGCTAAAGCTTGTCCGCCATGCATGGAAGAACTTCGACGTTTGTATTCCATTTTGATCGCAGTTCCTGTAACAAGTGCTGGATGCGAACGTGTTTTTAGTAAGCTGGCTTTAATCAAAAATAAACTGCGTTCAACCATGGCGCAAGATCGTCTTCAGTATTTAGTATTGTGCAGTGTAGAACGGGATGTTCTGAAACAGGCATCACTGGACAATATCGTTGACAGATTCGCGCACGTTTTGTTTTCATTGACATTGTTCAAGTTAGTACAACAGTGTGTCAGTGTCAGTGAACAGTTCAAAAATCAACAGACTAGTAGCAGGCTAGTAACGTTATATCAATATCACCAATCATCATATTCATAGTAATATCAACAATCAATAATCAATCAATATGTGCTGTGTAATTATTTGATTATTAAATAGAAATTCAAATTTGTCTGAAATAAATTCAATATTCATTAATTCAAAACACTGTGAACACTTCAAAACATATATTCTACTGTATCACTGTGTAAATCAATTAATCACAGAAATTCTAAATAATTTTGTAACCGATTACACGGGTATTGTCTAAAATTTTCCCGAAATCTGGTACATTGATTGCTTATTTTTAATTTGCTACATTGCTGCTCCCCCTGGATTAAAAAGCTGGCGACGCCACTGCAAGTAGGACACAATCAACCGGCTGGGTAGCGGAAACAACTCTTTTCAAGTGATTCCAACATTGCTTATAAAAAAACAATGAAAACATAACCAATCTGATTAATATTGAATCAGGGACGATCGCCCCCCCCTGAATTTTCAGTGGGCCACCGGCACTAAAGTGGGCCACACGCAGTTAAGTGGGCCCCGTCACTAAAGTGGGGCTCACGCACTCAAGTGGGCCCCCGCCTTTAAATGGTCTTCCCACGCTTAAGTGGGCCCCCGGCACCTAAGCGGGCCCCCGAAACCTAAGTGGGCCCCTCCTGATTTTTAGATGGTCCTTTCCAGACTATTCAGTGGGCCCCAAGAACTTAGGGGGGTCCCCGGCACTGAAGTGGACCCCACGCACTTAAGGGGGTCTTCCAACACTGAAGTGGGCCCCATGCACTTAAGGGGTCCTCGGCACTGAAGTGGTTCCCACGCACTTAAGGAGACCCCAGCATTAAAATCTATATATATATATATATATATATATATATATATATATATATATATATATATATATATATATATATATATATATATATATATATATATAGGTTTTTTTATATGGGTTAGTTTGTGTAAAGTTTTTTTAATCGCAGCTGGGTGTCACCCCTAAACGGGTGACACCCGGGGCGGGCCGCCCTGGTCGCCCGCCCTAGCTACGCCACTGTCTCGAGGTGGGCGGGCTTATTGAGGTTTGCAAAAATAACATTGGCCGGTGGTCTCAAGTCAAATCAAATCAAATCAAATCAAAGAATCATTTGAGTAGGCGCTCCCTTATCGACAAAGTCCATTACGGGAGCGCCATGTGAGTCACGTGCAAAATAAAATAGGAAATAAAAATAAAATAATAATGGATAGTTGTACAATATTGTATATTAATTAGTTAGCTTCATAAGCTCTCCTAAAAAGTTCAAATTTAAGTAGAGATTTAAATGTAGTTAAAGAAATGTCAGGATTTTTTAGCTCCTGTGACAAGGAGTTCCAGAGCTTCGGACCAGCCACTGCGAAACCCCGGGGACCCATACGCACAGAGTGTGTCCGGGGAACATTCAGGTCGCCAGGAGCGGCTGACCGAAGGCGGGAACTGTAATCACAGGAGCTGACTTGTGAAATCATGTCGCACAGGTATGGTGGAGCCAGACCGTGCAAACACTTAAAAACCAATATACCTAGTTTAAACTGGATTCTTTGTCTGATAGGGAGCCAATGCATGTCATCCGAAACTGGGTCAAATCTCCGCTTCTTTAGAATCAGGCGAGCCGCCGAGCGCAGCACAGACTGGAGTCTGTTGATCAGTTCATCACTCAATCCTGCAAGCAGACTATTGCAGTAATCGAGTTTACTTGAGACGAACACACGAACGAGCATTGTGCAAGCCTCGGTTGAGAGAGAGCCGCGGATGACTCGGAGTTGGCGTAGCTGGTAAGATGATGAGCGGCAGATTTTCTGGACATGATTGCGCATGGTCAATGGACCATCAATCGTGACACCAAGATCATTCACCGCAGGTTGAAGAGTCACAGCGCCCCCAAGGAGGGTCACAGATTTTATTCTGATCTTTTGTAACTGCTTTCGTCCTTCAAGCCAGATAAACTGAGTCTTGTCAGGGTTCAACTTTAGACGATTCGACGACATCCAGGCATCAATCACACCAATACATTCAGTCACATTCGTTACATGGCGGTCTGCATCGGCCGCTCCACCGACAGCATACAATTGAGCATCGTCGGCATAACAGTGAATTCCCAAGCCGTGCTCAGATGCAGCAATAAGAACGTCCGCCGTATAGAGGAGAAACGGCAGAGGACCAAGTAGACTACCTCGAGGAACGCCAGAAGTGACATCAGCGGTCAACGACGTGACCCCGCCGAAAATGACCTGCTGCGTACGTTCCCGAAGAAAGGAAGACAGCCAAGCAAGGACCGATCCAGACAACCCAAATGACTCCTTTAGACGATGGTCCACTGTATCGAAGGCAGTAGACATATCGAGTAACCCGAGGAGGGTTACGTTTTTATTTTCTGCAGCAGACCGATAGAACTTTCAGAAGGGCCGTTTCAGTCGAATGACAAGCTTGGAATCCAGATTGGTGCCTCGGCAACAGACTGTGTTCATTAAGGAATGTTGTTAATCGTTTACTTATAATTTGTTCCACCAACTTGGAAATGAAGATGAGGTTGGATATTGGCCGGTAATTTTTGACGTCATTTCAATCCAGAACTTCTCCCTTCAAAATTGGCTTCACGATGGCATGTAGCTGTGATTGAGGCAACCAACCAGACTGAAGTGAGCGAATACACATTTCAGTGATATATGGAAGTAGGTCTGTCAGGAATTCCCTAAGAACGTGAGTCGGAATCGGATCAAGTAAGCATGATGTGGATTTGGCGGCCAGAATCATTTCGTAGACTTCCTTTGTTGAACAAGGCTCAAGGCTGTTCAGAAGAACACTCGCTGGAGAAAGTCCGGAAGCCGGCGGCGAGGCACCCGTTGAGTCCCGAATGTCACGAATCTTTTTGGTGAAATGGTCTAGTAGATCCTGAGCGCTAGGGCCACCGCTCTTAGTGGCTACCACCCAATTGAGGCCAAGAATACTAGAGAAGGTCTTCCACAATTTTCTAGGTTGACCAACAATATTCTTTACAATCTGTAACCAGTAGCCATTTTCCTTGGCACGGTTGATTTTGTGACGCTCCTTTTCTTTCTCCACCCAGGCCAGTCTATCAGAGGGAAGCATCGTGCGTCTGTAACGTTTTTCGAAAATTCGCGAGCTGCGACGCAACTGTCGTGACTCATCATCGTACCATACAGCAATCGGTCGACATCGGATTTTGACTGTTTTGATTGGGGCGAATCTGTCCGCTAGCCCCCGAAAAACTGTATCGTAGGTAGCAAAACGAATGTCAGGGCCAACGTCATCCGGAATCTCTCCGCAGAGCTCGGACTCACGCAACGCCCGCTGGAATAGAGTATGGTCTACTTTTTTCCAGGACCTGATGGAATTCCACACAACCATTGGTGTTTGTTTCACGAAATGCAATTTCCAGGTATTGAAACTATGATCAGATATTACTCTAGCTGGATCAACGCCCACATTGGATACAGTCTCCTCATGACGCGTGAAAATATGATCGAGCGTTCCTCCCCGAGTGTGAGTTGGTTCGTGCACATGCTGGGCGCAATCAAAACTCGCGAATAGATCCAGTAGTCGCACGGCATCATGGTCATCTTTTCTCTCAATATGAATGTTGAAATCTCCAGTCACAACGATTTGGCACTTGTATAGAGCCAAAACTTCCAGGTATCTCGTCAGTTCTTCAAAGAATAATTCCGACACCTGCTGCGAGCCCGGACGGTATAACAGCAATACCGCAACAGTAGAGCAACCGCCAACCGTGAATGCAAGTGACTCAAACGTCATTGCCGGACTGGACGATTTAATTTGGTGGTATCTCAAGCTAGAGTTGATTATGGCAGCAACACCTCCGTAACCACGGTCACCCTCACCCTCGGACTGACGTGGGGAATCATGTAGAAAATAATTTTCAGGAACGCAGCGACGGAGAGAAGTGTCTCTGGTAGAGGAATGATGAGTCTCAGTGAGTAAACAGATGTTGAGGTTTCTATTGCTTATTTCAGTGATGATTGCAGTATATTTTGATCTAACCGAGTTCGCATTCAGCAAACCGAACGCAAGTGTTCTGCTAGAGGAGGCAGATGTATGAGAGCTTCTGCCGTCATCCGACGTGGAGACATTGGTTCCGAGAGAACGTGCACTCCAGCCGCCAGTGTGACAACCAGAGGGCATTGTAAAATTATTGAGACACTTAGTGATGCAAGTACCGTCGATAGTGTGGGCGGGAAAACCAGAGCAAGAGCAGGTATGGAAGAAACGACCAGATCTTCGTCCCTTGTAGTGGTATCCTCGAACGTCGTAACGCAACAGATGGATTTCTCGAAGAAACGTTCCACTGGGAGAGCGGCAGTGTTGAAAGTTGATCGAGATAAGTTTGCTCCGAGAGTAGATTTGGCGAGTAGGCGTACACATTGCAGACATGTTTATCAAGAGACTAGAAAGCAGTAAACGGCACAAAAACCGTCCGAAAAAGCAACGCAAAATGTTTCAAGTTGATAATAATCCAAAACTTTTGAGTTTTTAATGTAATAATTAATAAATAAAACTGTTTTTAAGTATAAATATATACGAGGAGACGGGATGTATTGAAAGGCAGCTGCACGCGAGACGCCAATCCCGCCATATTTGTTTTTCTAACGAACTCAAAACGACGCAGAAACAGTCCGAAGAGCAACGTAAAATGTTTCAAATTGATACCAATATACTATACAAAATAAGATTTTCGAATTTTGAAAGTAATGAGGAAATAAAACTGTTTGTAAATATACGATTAGATTAGATTAGGCGGGACGAGTTGAAAGGCAGCCGCACGCGAGGCGCCTGTCCCAAGACAAATGCTGCAGCTGAGTCATGTATCAAGCCGTTACCTTCTTTGGAGTTGTGCAGAAACTGTACGTGTTTCTATCTTCCACTACTTCACGGTGGCGTGTACTAACGGACCAGTTAAAAACTACTGAAAGATCATGTACTGTTCATGTACTGAAACGAGAAGCCATTACAAACTATCGACCCCGTGAACACTTCTTCAGCAACAGAGTCCTGGCAATTTGGAACGTACTGCCGAACGAAATAACTTGCACCAATTCAGTTAATGCTTTCAAAAACAAGCTTGACACCTTTTTGATTAAATATTACAGAAAGGACGATTTTCATTTAAAACTTGTGAATTTATTGAACTGAATTTTCAATTTGTTTTTGTTTAGTAAGGTTCTACCATAGCCGAAGCTACTTTAATAGTTGCTGAAGACCTCGATAGGGGTCCGGCATCGCATAGCGTCAGGTGACACTATGCTGTAGAAAATAAACATTATTATATTATTATTATTATGTTCCAAAGCGGATGAGTGAAACTCGTTGGTCTGTACGCGCTGAAGCGCTAGACAGTTTGATCTCGAACTACAATGTGTATTGAAGTTTTGCAACAGATTGCTGAAAATCCTTTACAGAATAAGGCTACTCAAGCTGAAGCTCAATCTATCACTAAAGCTTTGGCGAAGCTGAAAACAGGCTGTTTGACAACATTTTGGAGTTGTGTTCTGAAAAGAATTAACATGACCAGTAAGCTTCTCCAGTCTGAAAAAGCCGATCTTGGATTTTCAGTGAGTCTTCTCCAGTTTCTGAGTGAATGTGTTGGAATGCTACGAGAAAAAACAAGTTTGATGAGTTTGTTGAACTAGGAAAGAAACTATCTGGAACTTTACAGTTCACTAGAAACGAAAAAAGTATTTCCGACGAACAGCAGACGACCTAAGTGCTGAAGGTGCCACTTTGTCTTGCTCTGAAGAATTCCGAATATCCACTTTACAGTTGATTGTTGACTCTTTTCTTCTTGACCTGGACAAGCGAATCAAAGTCTACTCAAAGTTGGACAAGCTGTTCTCGTTCTTGCGGCACGCTGATGTGGAAGCACAAGTTTCTCTCAAGGGAGTGGTAGATTTCTATTCAAGAGATTTGGAGAGTCTAGGCCAAGTTGAGAATGAATGGTTCCAGTGGAGATCACTGCTCAAGAATCTCAAGGTTACTTCCTGCTCAGCTCCCGAGATGCTGAAATTGATTTCAGTAAGGCCTTCCCGTACAGTTTGGTTTTGAATTGAAACATTAAAGCCATAATTTGTAAATTTTATAATGGGGCCTCATTTTTTTCAGTGCGCCAGGGCTTTCATATGTGTTAATCCGGCCCTGACTGCACGGGGTGATTTTTTACGGACCGGCTCGGCCCGACTCGTCGACAACTTAGCCCGATACGTTTCATAAGCCAAAATTCCAGGCCCGGCCCGGCCTGTCTAATTTGGGCCCAGGTACGTTCTTATAAGCCTAATAATATTTCTATAATAATAATAATAATAATAATAATAATAATAATAATAATAATAATAATAATAATAATAATAATAATAATAATAATAATAATAATAATAATAATAATAATAATAATAATAATAATAATAATAATAATAATAATAATAATAATAATAATAATAATAATAATAATAATAATAATAATAATAATAATAATAATAATAATAATAATAATAATAATAATAATAATAATAATAATAATAATAATAATAATAATAATAATAATAATAATAATAATAATAATAATAATAATAATAATAATAATAATAATAATAATAATAATAATAATAATAATAATAATAATAATAATAATAATAATAATAATAATAATAATAATAATAATAATAATAATAATAATAATAATAAAATTTCTATAAACTTGGCAAAAAATCTTATCTCGTCCAGCCTTGGTTCCAGGTTTGAAGACCAGAAAATCACGGTCTGGCCCCGCCCGTGCAGTACTTTAATCCATAGTGCCCAACACTGATTTTTTTAGACGCGAACTGGTCCGTTTCATAAACACAAGAATCGAGGCTTGGCCCGGTCCGTGCTGAACTGGACTCAGTCAGTTTTAACGGGCACAAAACCTTAAAGCATGGAAACTAATTTTTCGAAAAATAATGAAACACGTATCTTATTATTTAAAAAAAACTTAATACTGAATTTGAAGGATTTTACAGTCTCAGTTATAGATTTTTATATATGTAGTGTTTTCAGTTACAGCAGGGGTCTCCAATATGCGTTATTTTAGAAAAAAAAGTTTGTTTTCCAGTTTCATCCTCTCAGGTACAAAATTTTGAAACCAATTTCTTAGTGGGTGCTTACGTTATACAAGTAATATAAGTTTCAAGTTTCACGTTCCTGGGATGAGGCGTTTTAGCTCGGTCAGTCAGGAAATGTTCTTTTTGAAGGAACTTCCTTATTAGCTCGCTACTGTCCATATATGTCAAAATCTGCTATTGATAACTTTCTGATATCGTAGCGAGCTGAAATTTCGTACACAGTCCTAAATCGAAAGACAACAGCTTCTATTAAAATTTGAGCTTTATTTGATTTAATTTTATTGAAGGAACTTCCTTATTATTAGCTTGCTACTGTCCGTATATGTCAAAATCTGCTATCATTAATTTCACTAACTTTCTGATATCGTAGCGAGCTGAAATTTTGCCGGGAAAACACGGGAAAACAACAGCTTCTATTAAAATTTGAGCTCTATTTGATTTAATTATTATCTATTTGATTTATAATATTATCTTTCCTGTAAACTATCTTTTGTTGTTTATTATTATAAGTAGGGCGATAGTCGAGAGAACGCAATTAATAAACGGTCGAACAAGTCAATCTGAGTTTGTGTTCGATGGAGAGGAATCGAATATCACACGTATTGATGCATTAGAAATGTTGTAGTAGTGTTAACAAAAATTAGATTGAATAAGTCAAAAATAAAAAAGTACAAATTTTCAAGAAATTCTGCGACACGAAAATTTATCTTGAACGACCTAGTATTCTTGAATTCAATCCAGGGACGTCATTTCAGCAAAACCTTAAGGGGGGCAAGATGTTTTAGGGGCCCACTCAGTGGTGTAGCTAGGGTCTTCTGCGCCCGGGGACAAAACACAAAATCTGCCTCCTGCATAACATCTTTTGCTTATTTGTCCCAAAAACCTGATGACAGGGGGTGGGGGGTAGTTGGAGCCAATTTAAAAAAAAAATCAAAACCCTCGTTTTATTTTTCCTCACAAAAAACCGGGAAAACACGAGAAGATCACAAACCATAGCATCTGATTGAGCATAAGAGCATTTCCAGATGTCTGCTGTCACTCTGTGAGCAAGGATATTACTATCAAAATCTACTGTAAACGGTAATTTGACGCATATTATGCCAATAACTTTTCGATGTCAACTCGCAGAACCTCTTGTAAAATAGCCAATACGAGCAAAGATTTAAACGTTCATAGCCACAACTCTATTCATGCAGCTAAACGTTCGTTCGTTTTCTACTAAAGTAACAGGCAAAGTCAAAACAAGATCTGCAAGGCGAATCATATTGCAAAATGCATTTGGCATTTTTGCTATGTGAAAACGCAAGTATTCCAAATTAAGGCAATGAAGAAACGTACGATTTTGCAGTGCCAGCTTCAACTTCACCACGAGAGGGTCGATATCCAACGTTGGATTAAGCTTTGCAAGTGTGCTTATTCGGTTTGCTGAGAAGAAATTATAAGATTGTGGATTGAAGAAATTCAGGCATGCAAGAAGATCACTATTTTGTGTAAATCGTGCGTTCACGCATACAAAATTTGTTAACTATCTCGTTCCACTTTGGACTGTTCATAACTGTTTTCGATGTGGACCTTCTAGCTTCCTAGTTTCTGTAGCATTTCATCTATTTTTTAATCTCTATAGACAGCCTACTCGACCAGGCTATGAATAACGCTAACCTTCCTTATAACCGGGAAGGCATTTTTTCTATATACGGCCCCATCCTATAACTACAAAAGCTTCTGCTTTTCTCTTCTAAAATCTCATTAAAACACCTAAAAAATATATCAGGGGCCCATATTTAATAACTATTGGCTTACATGAACGTAAGGGAGCCCAGTCCCCCTTAAATGATGTCTCTGAGTTTTGAAAGTAACGGTCTGAAAGGTGCCCATATATTAACCATGGGCCTACTTAAAAGTCAGGAGCCTACATAAAAGCCAGGGAGGGCTACTTAACAGTCAAGAAAACAGTCAGGAGAGGGTCAGTAAAAAGTCAGGAACAAGCCAGTTAAAAGTCAGGAAGGACCAACTTGAGTGCCGGAGGCCACTTAAGTGCGGGGAGACCTACTTAAGACGGGAGCCCACTAAAGTGCAGAGGCTCACGTAAGTGCAGGGCCCACTTTAGTGTCGGGGTTTTCTTAAGTACGTGGGGCTCACTTCATTGCCAAGGGTTCCCTTAACTGCGAGGGGCCCATTTTAGTGCCCAGTGCCCTCTTAAGTGCGTATGACCCACTGAGAAGTCCAGGAAAAACTGCTTAAAATCAGGAAGTGGTCACTTAGGTGCCGAGGGCCCCCTTAAGTGCGAGGGACCCAATTTAGGCCAAGTGCCCCCCTTAAATGCGTGGGACTTACTTCAGTGCCTAGGGCCCCCTTAGGTGCGTGGGCCCACTTAAGTGCAGAGGCTCACGTAAGAGCAGGGCCCACTTCAGTGCCAGGGGTCCTTTTCAGTGTGTGGGGCTATATTCATTGCCGAGGGCCCCCTTAAGTGCAAGGGACCCACTTTAGTGCTGAGGGCCCCCTTAAGTGCGTGGAACCCACTTCAATGCCAGGGGCTCCCTTAGATGCGTTGGGCCCATTTTAGTGCCGAGTGCCTCCTTAAGTGCGTGGGGCCCATTTTAGTGCCGAGTGCCTCCTTAAGTGCGTGGGGCCCACTGAAAAGTCCAGCTAAAGCCACTTAAAAATCAAAAAAGGCCCACTTGAGTGCCGGGGCCCACTTAAGCGTGGGGGAACCACTTAAGGGCAGGGGCCCACTTAAGAGCGTAGGTCCCATTTTAGTGACAGGACCCACTTAACTGCGTGGGGCCCACCTTAGTGCCGGGGCCCCACTGAAAAGTCAGGGTGGGGCGCGACCGCCCCCCCTGCCCCCCCTAATTGACGTCCCTGATTCAATCTTTGATACTTCTGTTTCACTGGACCAACTTCCTCTCTCTTTTGGGTATGATGAGAAGGTCTATCAGCTCAAGTTCTTTATTCACAGAAATCCTGGAGATGGAATAATGACCAATTTCTTTGCCTATGCTCCAGAAAAATTGTCTGCCGACGAATCGACGACTCAGAATATACAGAAACAATTGTCATTAACCTTGCACATGAACTGGTGAATCCAGTTATGCTTGTCTATTTTAAAAGTGGACGTAACAAAATTGAACACATTTAGCAATCTGTAAAATTTGCTTATAATGTGGGAAGAAAAGGGTGGACAACCAAAATAAATACTTAAAAGGAGCAAAATGGGAGGAAGTGGGTGGGTTGCAAAAATCACAATCTAAATCCCAGTCGCCTAATCTAACATTCTGTTTTCGACAAAACTTCTTTAAAACGGGTGCCAAAAAGTTGAAAATAAAGTAATAGAAAAAATTTCTAAAAAAGAAGCAACTTCTTGAAAGAGGTTTTGTATTGTCAATAACCTGCCAAAAAGTAGAAAATAACTTCTGATCACACCCTTTATATTGACAGGAAAGTTGCTTCAGTATTATTTTTAAAAATGACCAATTATGACAGAAAGAATAAATTTCTTCCATCATTTATCATCACACATCTACAATTAGACCCCTCAGCCGCCTTAGTAATCGTTTCACGGCCGGCTTAGCACGTTTTGCGGCCTAATTTACGGCGAGCCGAGATTTTTGCGGCCGGCGGCGGCTACCTGTTTTTGTGGCCGGCGGCGGCTTAATTCTCGGCTTATATGTAAATTTACCACTTGGCAATCAGAAGTTTCAAAACGCAAAATTGTGAAAATTTTAGATGCCCTAAACAAAACTTTAAATCACTATTTTTCCTAAAGTGTTTCAATATCACCCATCATTAGTAGTGATTTCAACTCAATAAAATTATAAAACACCCCTGTCCACTATTTTTTTCAAAAATTTGTCCAATTAATGCCAACTGGCAAATATCATAATTCTAAATCATATATACTTATGTCCTTGAATAAAATATCAGTTTTTCAAAAAACTATAGCACTGAACAAAGTTTCAAAGACAAATCTTTTTTAGTTTACTCAAATTAATTCAAAATAAAAGAAATTATTAATATTTTAATTTGTTTTATTTTTTTTTCATTTGTTTTGAAATGCATACGAACGATACAAAATTGTTTTCATTGTAATGTTATAAAAAATAAATATAAATAAATAAATGAATGAATGAATATATATATATATATATATATATATATATATATATATATATATATATACATATATATATATATATATATATATATATATATATATATATATATATATATATATATATATATATATATATATATATATATATACATATATATATACATATATATATATACATATCTCAACTTCAGACTCGAACCCACGACTGTCGGATCGGCAACACCGCCTCGCATCATGCCAACTACCTTACCATCTGCGCCACTTCCACCGCCAAAAAACAGTGGTTGTTAAGCGCTTTTGTTGGGGTATGTTGAACACAACACTTGACTATGAATGGGTACGAATCAATGCTCGATAGTATTATAAGTTGTACGGCGTACAATCCGTCACTAGCTAATTTAATAGCTATCGAAGATATATGTTTTATGATATATATTATAAGGAAACATAGCGTTGATATGTTTTTACGAGCCACATATATCAGAAACTTGGATGGCGTACAATCCACCACGAAATAACGCAAATATACATGTCTCAACTTCAGACTCGAACCCACGACTGTCGGATCGGCAACACCGCCTCGCATCATGCCAACTACCTTACCATCTGCGCCACTTCCACCGCCAAAAACAGTGGTTGTTAAGCGCTTTTGTTGGGGTATGTTGAACACAACACTCGACTATGAATGGGTACGAATCAATGCTCGATAGTATTATAAGTTGTACGGCGTACAATCCGTCACTAGCTAATTTAATAGCTATCGAAGATATATGTTTTATGATATATATTATAAGGAAACATAGCGTTGATATGTTTTTACGAGCCACATATATCAGAAACTTGGATGGCGTACAATCCACCACGAAATAACGCAAATATACATGTCTCAACTTCAGACTCGAACCCACGACTGTCGGATCGGCAACACCGCCTCGCATCATGCCAACTACCTTACCATCTGCGCCACTTCCACCGCCAAAAATAGTGGTTGTTAAGCGCTTTTGTTGGGGTATGTTGAACACAACACTGGACTATGAATGGGTACGAATCAATGCTCGATAGTATTATAAGTTGTACGGCGTACAATCCGTCACTAGCTAATTTAATAGCTATCGAAGATATATGTTTTATGATATATATTATAAGGAAACATAGCGTTGATATGTTTTTACGAGCCACATATATCAGAAACTTGGATGGCGTACAATCCACCACGAAATAACGCAAATATACATGTCTCAACTTCAGACTCGACCCCACGACTGTCGGATCGGCAACACCGCCTCGCATCATGCCAACTACCTTACCATCTGCGCCACTTCCACCGCCAAAAAACAGTGGTTGTTAAGCGCTATTGTTGGGGTATGTTGAACACAACACTCGACTATAGCGGGCATATGTGATGCTTTGACGTGTTTGTGGCCTTTGGTAAATGTGTACATATATGGTTTACGAAAACAGTCGAATTTAGTTTTTCTGGTGCTGTGACCGGGAGCGGAAGCGGGAAGAGAGAGCGACCGGGAGCGTGAGAGCAAGCGGGGGAAAAAACGGGAGCGAGAGAGAAAAACGACTGAAAAACCTCTAAAAACCCCGGGCAACACAAGGTACCTCGCTAGTTCTATTATAAAGAATAAAGTATTTGGATGCAAGCAGAGTAGCACTGTAAACTTGATATAGATTGCCCTACATTTTGGTAACATCTTAAACAATTTTATTAAATTTTTTGATGAATAATCCGCTGGATGAAAAGACATTAGATGAACAGTCCTTATGATGAACCGTCCTCTTGACGAATAGTCCATTTATGAATAGTCCTTTGATGAATAGTCCCTTGATGAATAGTCCTTGATGAACAGTCCTTTGATGAATCGTCCTTTGACGAACAGTCCTAGAATCGTTTCTGAAGTTATTTAAAGGACAATATTTCTCGAATTATCTTTAACTTTAATATTCTTTGTTGAATATAATTTTTACTTTACTCAAATCTGAAATATCTCGCTTTGTAGAATTTAGCACAGTTCTATCTAATCTTTTGATAAATAAAATTTCTTTTGCCAAGATGACTCAAAACCACACCACGTTTATTTTTTCAATTAATAAAATCTGAAATCATTCCATAGGAAAAAGGAAAATAATATATATATATATATATATATATATATATATATATATATCAATGATAAAAAAAATTATACGCACACACAATGTTACAAGAGCACAAACATACATATATATATTATGAGGAGATTAACAATGCACACTCAAGGAGGGAGTATCAGAGCACCTGAAAACTCATCATCAGATCCATGTCAGTAGAGCACTTTTGGATGATAATACAGAAATCATTCGTAGAGAGCGATGTCCTGCATTGTATATATCTAGAGATAAACCAAAGATTAACATGCAAAAAGATTTTTCGGATGGTTCACTGTCTCTATTCAATGTTGCTTGCACGGATGTTGGGAAAAATAAAAATGTACTGATGGAAAAAAAATGGTGGGTTTGTTGATGTTGGTCCAACTGCGGTTGATTCTCTGGTTGTGCAACTTTCTTCTGACATTACATCTGTCCAATGTTTTTCTGATGGTGGTAGCAAAGGCACCTCTAATACCGACTGTGTGTTATCAGACATGAAAGCTTGTGATGATATGGTAAATGTTTGTTCTTCAAAGATCGAAGAAGAAGATTTAGTAAATATTTTGGTGAAAACTGGTAGTTTCTTAAAGATTTTTGAAGAGAAATTACTAAAAAAGATGTCGGTCACTGATGGTACTTTGGAGATTGTGAAAGAGGTTTTAATGGCTGATGTTTCCACAAAGAATGTGAAAAAATGCATGGTGAAAACATCTACACAAACTGATAGATCAATGATAACTTTGAAAGAAGAAATGATACTTGATGTGATTGTGACAGATTTTTCCTCAGATATTTTGAAGGAAAATTTAATGCAGAATGTGGCGGTGACGGATGGTTTGTCAGAAACTGTGGAGGAGGGCTTGGTGGATGATGTGGTGGTGACTGATGATTCTTCAGGATTTGTGAAGGATGGTTTGATACAAAATGTGACGTCGACTGGCGTTTCATCGGAAATCATAAAGGAGGGATCGCTGCAGAAAGCGGTGGTGATTGGTGAAAGTTCTTCAGTTTTTTCGGAAGACATTCAGATCCCAAATGTGTTTACTCATCTGGATGATAATCAAAATATAACCGTTAGACGGAAAGACAAACGAAGATGAAAACTTTTAATTTAATATTGTGTATAATATTG
Source organism: Erpobdella octoculata (assembly GCA_963978895.1). Taxonomy (NCBI): domain Eukaryota; kingdom Metazoa; phylum Annelida; class Clitellata; order Hirudinida; family Erpobdellidae; genus Erpobdella; species Erpobdella octoculata. Next base: position 14,347,982 of record OZ022247.1, on the reverse strand, counting down.
GTATGGGTTTTTCTATGATATTGGACTTTTGTCAGATTGCTGCGCTCAGATGGAAACACTATAAATCACGTAGTTTTAATTATTTTCTGATTAACTAGAATGTCTGCTGAGTTTTATTAATCTGGTTTTAACTTATTTTGTCCCAATTTTAAATTATTTATTGTTCGGACTTGGAACTCTCTTTATTATGTTTGGTAAGTCTAGAAATTGTCTTGTAAACAACCCTGAAGATGGCTGTCAAAGCCGAAACTGGCCAGTTGGTTTATAATAAAGCTTACAGTTTTACATTTTGTAGTGATATTTTAAACATTTAAAAAAAGTGTAAACAGACTACTAAAAAGTAAGTTTTGGTCAAATGGCGTGCGTATTTCAATAGAGCATGTTTATCTGAATATATATATATATATATATATATATATATATATATATATATATATATATATATATATTCAGATAAACATGCTCTATTGATATATATATATATATATATATATATATATATTGACAATATTTGGGTATCAAATTCTCGCATAAATGCGCTCTATTAAATGCTACGGCCCATTTTCTACAACACCATTTCTTTACTACTGCTTCAAACCGTCTAAATTTTCTTCCCGAATTCTATATATATATATATATATATATATATATATATATATATATATATATATATATATATATATATATATACCAATCATCTCACAGTGCCCCACACCCATATATCAACTGGCGAAGTCTATTAATAATATGATTAGACAATATTGCCCAAATAAATACTCTTTATCATCGACATCTGATTTTGTTGATTTGATACGGGGTTCATCGTCGTATAAAGGTGTTATTGCTTCTATAGACGTCGTGAGCCTCTTCACTAATGTTCCGGTTGGTGAAACTATTCAATTTATACTGGAATGCTTGTATCATCACGCTACTCTACCTCCCTTTCCGGTTCCTGAGAAAATAATGTTAGATCTTCTCAGAATCTGCCCAACTGACGTACCATTTACAGATTATAAGGGAAAATTATACTTACAGGTCGATGGCGTGGCCATGGGCTCATCCTTAGGCCCCACCTTTGCGGAATTTTATATGGCTCTTGTTGAGAGCCGAGTGTTTGTTGATGACTCTGTTCGACCATTGATATATGGACGTTCCGTTGATGATATCTTCGTTTTATGTGAGGATATTACTCAGATGCACAGTTTACGGAATTGTCTTCAAAAGAATTCCGTTTTACAATTTACATATGAGTTGAGCAACTTGGATAAACAACTACCATTTCTTGACACATTAATTGAACAATTTGAAGATCGTGTTGCATTATCTGTTTATTCCAAGCCTTCTTCTACTGGAGAAACTCTGAGCGGTGCAAGTTACTGTCCAGATCGTTACAGAAGAAGTGTAATTTATGGATATTTACATCGAGCTTATCGAGTGGCCGAGGACTGGTGTGGATTCGATGTTGAAGTAAATAAAATTCGGACAACACTTATCAATAATAATTTTGCCAACTCTGAAATTGATGATGCCATTAATAAATTTGTCAAGGCTAAATTTGATAACTGTAAACGACCATTACCTGTCTTAAAAAATGAAAAAGAAAGCAAGGTCATTCGGTTATATTACAGATCTCAGATGCACAGTGCTTATAGAGTTGAAGAGAAAATAATTCGTGACATTATTAACACTAATGTTAGAGTTGTTTCGCCAAATACTCAACGACTTCTATTTACAATTTATTATAAATCAAAAACAGCCCACCAAATGATAATGCGAAATAATCTCTTTAAATCAGGTACATTGAAAGAGACTAATGTTGTTTACGAATTCAAATGCAATAAACATGACGGTCTACATCAGTCGTATATCGGGCATACTCGTACGACATTGGCTCGACGGTTGACGATGCACGTGCAAGGTGGCAACATTAAATCTCATTTTCGATCTCTTCATCAAACGTCTCTTACTCGCGAGATTCTTGATAATGATACAACCATTCTCTACCGTGTTTCAGATCCACGTCGATTAAAAATAGCAGAGGCTTTACTTATACAAGAATATCGACCAGCAATAAATACTCAGGATACACACTTTGATAGAACTTTACGACTGTTCAATCTTGACTTTAATGATTTTGCTGATGATAATGTGCTTCGGTCTCAGACGGTAGGCGCTATGCTGGGTGGTAACAAAGCTACGAGCTCTGGTCCTTTATTAATCTGTGGTCACGGTACTAGTCGACCCCCTTATTCGGCCGTTGCTTCTGGTTTGGTACAGCCTGACAAAACTAATGAGGTAAACACTTCCTGTGGATCGGTTTATTTGACTCCTGTCATAGATGTTGGCGATCGTCTCGGTATATCTCCCCGTGGTCTACTAAGTGATGAGGTTAACTACCTTTCCAACTCATCTCTTCAACCAGCTCCCATCGTGCAACTACCCACGCCTATCCTACATGAGCCTCCACCTGAGCCTCCATCTGAGCCTCCACCTGAACCTCCACCTGAACCTCCACCTGAGCCTCCACCTGAACCTCCACCTGAGCCTCCACCTGAGGCTCAGGCTCCAGCGGTGTCATTTCAACATTTGTTTGAGTCTTCAAATATAACTATAAGACGTCGGCGTTAATTGAATCATCTATATGTATCCCATTTGCACAGCCATTCGTTTATTTTAATTTTTCATATAAGTTTACTTTTATTTTAATTTATCACATGGTTTTATTTAAATTTTTCACCTTTTATTATTTTATTTCATACTTTTTTATTTCAATATACTGTCACTAGATACCTATAGTTTAATTTCATTAATCTTCTAATAATTTTAAGTGTTTTAATTTCTATTATTAGTATTATAGACTTCATTTAATTCGTCCTATCTATTTATATTTATTTATTTTATTTTATTAATAATAATTATTATTTAATTTATCTTTATACTTCTTTTCATTTATCAATTTTATAAGCTCTCGTAATTTACTTATATCGTCATACTCTGGTTTTAAATACTTTAATTTAAATATTTATTTAATATAGGCACAACACTATTTCTATGTTGATGTTTACTATATATTCTTTAGCTGTTTACGTAATACGACATTTTAGGTTACGGACTCTGAAGATGACTGTAGTCGAAACTGGCCAGTCAGTCCTAATTATTATTATTTGTATTATATAAATTTTAAAATGGACTCTAGTTTACGTCGTAAAATTAAATATTTTGAACAGTTTATTAAAAAAGTCATTAATGCAAAGTGGTCGTTTGTTTTTAACGGAGTGTGTTTACGAGAGGGGATTTTGCCAAAGTATATTACTCATATATATATATATATATATATATTGAAAAATATATATATATATATATATATATATATATAAATGACTATTGCTTAAACATAACCAATCACTATAAAATGCACAAATAATAAAATAAAATAAACAAATATCACAAAAATACAGTATAGATTACTTTAAAATATAGATCACCATAAAAAATGTAGCATGTTATGTTCATTCTGTATAAGCTAAATAACACGTCTTTAAAGCAAGTAAAACAAATACTTTGCTGGAATGGAGAATGGGAAGACAAGCGGTAACGGAAAAGCGACCGAGAGCGAAAGAGCGAGCGGGATAAGGAAAGCGACAGAGAACGGGAGAGCAATCGAGAGCAGGAAAGCGACTGAGAACGGGAGATCAACCGAAAGCGGAAAAGTGACCGGGAGCGAGAAAGCGATCGGGAACAGGAGAGCCAGCGGTAAGGTAGTTGGCATGATGCGAGGCGGTGTTGCCGATCCGACAGTCGTGGGTTCGAGTCTGAAGTTGAGACATGTATATTTGCGTTATTTCGTGGTGGATTGTACGCCATCCAAGTTTCTGATATATGTGGCTCGTAAAAACATATCAACGCTATGTTTCCTTATAATATATATCATAAAACATATATCTTCGATAGCTATTAAATTAGCTAGTGACGGATTGTACGCCGTACAAACTTATAATACTATCGAGCATTGATTCGTACCCATTCATAGTCGAGTGTTGTGTTCAACATACCCCAACAAAAGCGCTTAACAACCACTGTTTTTTGGCGGTGGAAGTGGCGCAGATGGTAAGGTAGTTGGCATGATGCGAGGCGGTGTTGCCGATCCGACAGTCGTGGGTTCGAGTCTGAAGTTGAGACATGTATATTTGCGTTATTTCGTGGTGGATTGTACGCCATCCAAGTTTCTGATATATGTGGCTCGTAAAAACATATCAACGCTATGTTTCCTTATAATATATATCATAAAACATATATCTTCGACAGCTATTAAATTAGCTAGTGACGGATTGTACGCCGTACAACTTATAATACTATCGAGCATTGATTCGTACCCATTCATAGTCGAGTGTTGTGTTCAACATACCCCAACAAAAGCGCTTAACAACCACTGTTTTTTGGCGGTGGAAGTGGCGCAGATGGTAAGGTAGTTGGCATGATGCGAGGCGGTGTTGCCGATCCGACAGTCGTGGGTTCGAGTCTGAAGTTGAGACATGTATATTTGCGTTATTTCGTGGTGGATTGTACGCCATCCAAGTTTCTGGGTAACCGGATAAAACAGAACATGATGAAACAGAACATGATAAAACAGAACATGATAAAACAGAACATGATAAAACAGAACATGATAAAACAGAACAGTGAAGAAACAGAACAGTGAAGAAACAGAACATTGAACAAACAGAACAGTGATAAAACAGAACATCGCGTTTATTTTTTTCAATTTTTCGCAATAATAACTACAAATCAGTTTTATATAACTTTCATCTACTTCTTTGTATGTTTCCGTTGTCAGCTATTGATCCAGAGGAAATGTAGGAATCATCCCACAACAGATTAATTTGTGTTTGTGTTTGCTTTATATTCTTGTTGCGGTGCCTTGACGGTTTCCGCTGATAACTTTTTTGTTTGATTGAATATTAAGAAACTATTTTGACAAAAGAGCCAACTTTTTAAGCTGTTCCTATTCTAGTTCATTTCTTATTAATTGATCAATATAATTTTTCCCGTGAAAATTCACTCATGCAAATGTTGCGAACACATTAAAAACACATTAATGCCAGATACCAGTGTCACAGTTGGGAGACTTCTTACCAAATTATAGTTAAAACTTGGACTTCTAGATATATATTCTTGGTACAAAGTTGGTTATAAAAGAGTTTGCTTATATAAAATATGTATTTATATCTACAATTTCTGTGCAAACAGGGTGAGCAAGTTATATCCAGCAGTGAGGAACTTCAAACATCGAAAAATAATATTATTAACTACATTACCAAATAAAACTTTAATTTTATGATAATAGTTTAAAATATCTCCGGGCGTTTTAACTTGAAGCAATTTGATCTCGGACATTTTGTATATCACGAAAAAGTTGAAAAAATATACGCAATGTTCTGTTTTATCACTGTTCTGTTTAATCAATGTTCTGTTTCTTCACTGTTCTGTTTTCTCACTGTTCTGTTTTATCATGTTCTGTTTTATCATGTTCTGTTTTGTCATGTTCTGTTTTATCATGTTCTGTTTCATCATGGAACCAAGTTTCTGATATATGTGGCTCGTAAAAACATATCAACGCTATGTTTCCTTATAATATATATATATACATATATATATATATATATATATATATATATATATATATATATATATATATATATATATATATATATATATATATATATATATATATATATATATATATATATATATATATATATATTTCACATAGCGAGGAATTACATTTTCTTCTAAACATGCTCTATTAAATACAACTCTCCATTATAGGTTGACGAATTTTTTGCAAAACACTTCTAGGCTCCGTTTTTTAAATACAAATAGACTACGACTATTAATGTTCATCTTTTATTTAAATCGCCAACTGGCCAGTTTCAACATTTTGTCATCATCATGGCGATTATAAACAAACTAAATTGAATAGTGATGTGTACAAACAAAAAGGCTCAATTTTAGTAATTTAAAAAATGAGATACAATTTATACAGGATATTGATATGGTTGAAAAGGAGAAGTAATAAATATATAAAACTACGTACATATTAAATTAATAGGTTAATTTATTTTAAAGGTAAAGGAGAGAGATAAAACTTAGAAAGTATAATATACATAAAAAAAGACAAAGTTGCGCAAAAGTTAAAAAGTAAATTAGAAGTTCAAAATAAAAAGTAGAAAGTATAATGTATAAAATATTTAAACATAATTATATTAATGAAACTTAAAAAGTAAGATATATTTTCCAAGATAAAAATAAAGTAATTGTAGCTAGTATGAGGTGTTATCTACGTCTAACAATAACATTTAATGCAAGGTGAGAAAATGAAATCATATCAACGGGTACGGGGACATCATCGCAATCATTCAAACTTTCATTGTTTACGTTCGTACCATATTCTTCGCTATCCACTCTTGTACCCAAGGAGCCGGCAGCACGCATATGGTCGCGAGGGCTGCATGAAACATACGAGTCTACCGAGTCAGACCCGCATACAGATAGGTTAATGGTGTCTTGAACAAAACTATCGTTGAGTTGAACAAGAGGAGGTTCAAGATCTTGAACAAGTAGAAGAACGTTGGGTTGATCGAGAGTCAGGTCGTTATATAATATATGAGTGTTTGTAATTTTTTTCGTCTGTCTGTTTGTCCTTTGTTTTTCCAAAATAACTTTTTAAAATAATTTTAAAAAATATTCTAAATAGCCTACCATTCATTCTATTCTCAGACCCACCAAATGTACACAAAAAATTTCATACAAATCGTTTTGGAGGAGTTTGAAGTCAAACACTATGACACGAGATTTTTATATATATAGATATAGATAGAATATTTTTTGTCAGACCTTCACCTTTTGATAAACAAATTTGACTTTTCGTGTTGCTAATTATAATTTTATCGCGTTTTCTTTTTTTCCTCGTACGTTCGTAAGTTTTAACAGTTTTAATCATTTTAGAAAACCCGGATAAATTATTAGCATGTATTTCAATCTAGCGCTAAATAAACTAATTTACCACTTTGGTAAAAAACTCAACAAAAGTTTTAAACTTTATTTTGCCACCAATTTTTTTTATTCCTTTGTTACAAACTATCATAAGCACAAACAGTCCTGCTTCTATATATGATCCCACTTATTTCATGTTTCACAAATTAGGATTGTCTTTTGGAAACTTTTTTAATTTAAAATTACAATATTTGAATATATTTCAATCATTTTATTTATTTTACTTTTGTTTAATCCCCTAACAACAGGCCTACTGTTTGAAAACAATTGCACCTGGAAAGCAAAAGTGATCTGATAAAGATATAAACTTTGTTTTAACTGTTCTTAATTATAAACTATCACAGAGAGATGCATAGTGATGGCATTTGGTTAGCAGCCGCCATTATGGCGGCTGTTTGAACTTCTCCAATAAATTGCCTAATTTAAATGTTCTTCTTAAAAAAATGGTTTATATTTTTTTAAATATTTATTAACTTTTATGAATGTAAAAGTTTTTGTCGTTTTGAGGACCTGAATCTCTTCGACGATTTTGGCTTTCCGGCGTCTACCAAATTTGGATGGCTGTTCAAAATCAGCAATGTGTTTTCTGTCAGCCATGATCATCAGCCGTGATACTTTATCGCAATTCGTTTCAGCACTCGTTTCTGGTTGTTAAAGACCCTTATCTGATTGCACCATGTTTGCAGCTCTTGCCAGGACTTGTGATCTCATTTTTGACTCTGTGAATGAATGATTGTTTTATAGTCAATTGTTTTTTGTATAGTTTTGCTATACTTTTGTTTGAATTGTTCCTGGCTTGAAGTGTTATTCATTTTTTTGGAGTTTTCTTCACTGATTAATTTGCTGGTTTGTATTTTTTTTAATGAGGGATTTGTTGTGTTTTAATTTGACTTAATATTTGATTTGTTAGTAATTTTTATACTCCTGATTATTTCTTTAGAATGTTTGTCATCACTATTGATGTTTTTTCATAGCGTGTTTTCCTGTTAGTAATTGAAAAAAGGTTTTTTAGTAGTTTTAGTACGGTATCATGTTAGTGATTGAAATTTTTTTTTATAGTTGTTAGTTTTAGGGTTATTCGTAGGGCTGCCATATAGAGGCCATTTAGAAATCATTTTCTTATAATAATTGTTTCTTTTCTTTAGTTATATATGCTCTTTTTGAATGTTTGTTTCTTTGTGTTTGTTGGTAAATTATGCTGATAGTCTTCCGTTTTCTAATTAAGTATGCAGGTTGTAATTCATTGTTATTTTTTGTGGTTTTTTAGAACATTTTTATTTGGAGAATTTATTGAATAGCAAGCGGCTTTGAATTTAAGAAAAAACACTTTATACGTTTATTTGATTGATTGATTGATTTGGCAGTGTTATGTTTATTATAATGCATGAAAATAATGATGCCAAATGGCATCGCAGTCCGGTAGATGGTTAAATATTGACCACACTAAGATTACTGTTACTAACTGTTATTGTTGAATATAGTTTTTGTTTTGCTTATAAATCGAACAGTTTATTTTATCTTTCGTTAATTGACCATTGTTCTTTCTATTCTATGTACTTCCGTCTTTTTTCTTTGTTGTTTTCGAGTCGACATGTTGCTTTTAGCTATGTACATTAAATTCGGGTTTTACTCTTAAATAAAGTATAAAAAACAATAGGTTATGGGCCCAGTCAGCTACTAACTGTGTAACTCGAATTTATTAAGAGTTTACGATCGAAATTTTTCGTAATTTAGAGCAGCGAAGTAATCACGTTTTTTTAAGCGCTGACACCTATTGACAGTAGTTTGAATAATGGATTTCACAAGTACATGAAGTTAGCAACGACATCGGCATCGAACGCTATTTTGGACTCAAAAAGTAGATTATAGACAAAAATAGATTTGTCCGAGCAAAAAATTTAATTGATTCCAATAGTAATTTATGTGTTTAATCTAGATGTAAAAAACTATTTGAAAAAAAAATAACGTTTTAGGCGTGATTCGGCAATAACCGAGGCCCATCGATTTTTCCGATTGGCCTCAAAACACCGGAAATAAAAATAAGAAAAATATAAATAATTTTTTCCGAGCGCCAATTTTTTTGTAATTTAGTTGTAAATTATATGCTAAATTCAAATTTGTAAATAAATATTTTATAAAAACTGTGTCTTAGGTTCCAGACGCTATTGACCGTTGTAAACGTAGAGGAATATGCTTTCTAGCGATTCGTAACGTTAAAGTCGAAGTTATTTATATCACAATATTTCTCGAATTTATTTTAACTTAATTATTCTCCCTTGAAAAATAAATCTTTTAACTGGACTCAAATAAAACTGAATTCTCTCACTTTGTAGAATTTCGCACGGTTCTAACAAATCTTTTGTAAATTCCAATTTCTCTCTGCAGCACGTCTCTTTAAACTTTTATTTTTCTTCTCGAACACTCAACTTTATAACACACTGTCTAGTTTCTCAAAATTCATACACAAAATAATATTTACATTCTTACCAATCAAAATCAGGAAAAAGATACATATATATATATATATATATATATATATATATAATTTCTAGATAAAAAAATTAGTAAATACGCACACACATACACACATACATATATATAAAAACATATATATATATACATATATATATATATATATATACATATACATATACATATATATATGACTTATTGTTACGAAATATCCAATCCTAATAAAATGCACACATAATAAAATAAAATAAACAAATACTATGAAAAATACGTAAGATGAATTATCTTCATCTTACATATCCCCCCTCTTCGAAAAAAAGAACGCGTCAGCGTTTCTTGACTTCATCGTCACTGCCTTGACGACTAAGAAAGTCAGCACCGATGTTTTCCTTGCCTCTGATGTAATTTACTTTAATCCTATAAGGTTGTAGAGCCAAGGCCCACCGCAGGATGCGATCATTTCTATATGTTGATGAGCTCAGGTATTTAAGAGGCTCGTGATCGGTTTCCAATATAAAAGGTCTGCCATATAAAAACTTGCGACACTTCTGAATTGCCCATACAATTGCCAAGCATTCCTTTTCAATTGTGGCGTAGCGTCTTTCTCTTGGTAGTAGTTGCCGACTAAGGAACATTGTGGGATATTTACCATCACTCCATTGTTGGAAGAGTACTGCTCCTATCCCTGTATCTGAAGCATCTGTTTGAAGAATAAATTCCTTGTTTAACTCAGGAACTCTTAATATTGGTTTGCTTAACACATGATGTTTTAACCTCTCAAAAGAAGACTGATGGATATCTCCCCATGTTACCTTATTTGGAAGACCCTTCTTTACTAGTTCTGTTAGAGGGGATGCAATTTCGGCAAATTGAGGAATAAATTTCCTATAGTAGCCCAACAAACCCAAAAAGGAACGTACCTGTTTTTTAGTTTTTGGTACTGGTGACCTTACCATTCTTTCAATAAGTCTTTCAGATGGTTCTACGCCTTGACTACTGATTTTGTTCCCCAAAAATTCAATTTCTGTACAGCCTATGTGACACTTTGAAGGTTTAATTTTTAAGTTACCATCCCTCACTTTTTTAAAGAATACCGAAAGTGCCTCTAGATGAGCTTCCCATGTGTCTGTATGAATTAACACATCATCAAGATAGTTGTGTACATTAGGACAACCATGTAACAGCTTTCTCATTATCTTACAAAATGTGGCCGGAGCATTTACTAACCCAAAAGGCATCACATTAAATTGGTATAAGCCCCTATGAGTCGCGAACGCCGTAAATTTTTTATCGTCGGATCTCATGGGAACCTGCCAATAACCTTTTGTCATATCAAACTTTGAGAAATATTTACAATTTGCAAGTTGCATTAATATATCCTCAGTATTTTCTTGCGGCACCGGATCCAATATTGTAACCTTATTAATCTTTCTGTAATCACAGCAAACTCTCATGGCCCCATCATTTTTTTTAACCATAACTACTGGAGCTACGAAGGGGGAGCTGGATTCTTCTATGATCCCATCTTTAAGCATCTCATTAATTTCTTCGTCTAGTTTGTCCCGTAGCGCAAATGGTAGGGGATAAGGTTTTTGACGAATAGGCTGTAAAGAGGTCAAGTGCATTTCGTGTTCACCAAGATGTGTGATGCTGGGCACCGAAGAAAAAATATCCGAGAATGTGCTTAAGAGCTTTTGGAGCTTGTCTTGTTGCTCACAACTTAACTTTGGATTCACAAAAATATCCTGTCCTGATTCAATATTTTGATTTTCCAGTAGTTCTAAGTCAACACCTTCTTCTATTTCAGAAGTTTCATCGAGTATCATAGCTCCTCCTATCACGGGTTTTCTTTGGTGACCGTGTTCACGTCGTGGAACCTTTGGTTCCCGTTCAATGAACTCCTTTAACATGTTAATGTGATAAATCTTACTTTTGTTTTTAAGTTTGATACGGTAATCTACCTCATTCATCTTTTCTAGTACATCAAATGGACCTTGCCATTGCATCAGTAGCTTATTATTAGATGAAGGTTTAAGGATCAACACTTTCTGGCCTGGTTTAAGAAATCTCTTTTTTGTGAAACGATCATACTGATTTTTCTGAATTTCTTTTGCCTTCTCCAGTTCTTGGTGCGCTATCTGACACGTTTCTGCTAGACGATTTTTTAAGTCCAAAACATATTGGTAGGTAGTTTTAACCTCTTGCTGATCGTCTGTTTTTGTTAGTAATTCCCGCATAATGTTAAGGGGACCTCTAACATTATTTCCATATAATAGTTCAAACGGCGCAAATTGAAGACTGTCTTGTCTAGTGGACCTGTATGCAAAAAGTAATGGATCAATAAATCTGTCCCATTCTTGAGGCTGTTCCGCGCACACTCTCTTTAACATTTTTTTAAGTGTGCCGTTAAACTTTTCGATTAAGCCATTGCACATTGGATGATATGGCGTTGTCGTTAGCCGTTTTATCGACAAAAGCCGACTGGTTTCAGCGAGTACGTTAGACATAAATTGGCTGCCTTGATCGCTCAGAATTTCACTAGGGATTCCCACTCTTGAGAATATAGTGACCAAGGCCTCAGCCACTGTTTCTGCCCTAATATTTTTTAGAGGAATTGCTTCTGGATATCTCGTAGCATAGTCCATACATGTGAGAATCCACCTATGACCTCTCTTTGATGGAGGTAAAATTTCTCCTATAAGGTCTACTGCTACTCTTTGGAACGGAGTTCGAATTATTGGCATATGACCTAGCGGTGCCGGTTTTACTCGACCTTTATCTATTGTTTTTTGGCAAACCTCACAAGATTTACAATATCTTGTAACCCGAGCACCCAAACCAGGAAACCAAAATACTTGCAACATTCTACTCTTGGTTTTTTCGATACCCAAATGGCCCCCCATAGCACTATCATGTGCTAGTAAAAGCGCATTATTAATACACATTTCTGGTAGTACTAGTTGGTTTACAACTCTATTAGGATCCTTATTGAATCTTCTGTATAATAGGTTTCTCTTGACCACAAAACCAATTGACTGGTTTGGATCATGATCTGTATAGGCTTGTTCCCAATATTTGGCCAATGAACTATCCTTTTTTTGACTTCTCTCGAATTCCTCGGAAGACAATAAATCCTGTAGAAGTGGCGTTTTTAATTGTTTCTCTTGTTCATTCTTTTTTGAAGATTGAAGCCGAGTAACAGCAACTGCTCCCACTACTTCTGGGGTCGAGGGTGGAGCACCACGTTTGGTTACGTTACCTAAAATAAGGTCGCAAATCAGATTTTCCATGCAGACAACTTCGGTGGTCCCTTTAAAGTACTCCGTATTGATCTCAACTACAGCTGTAGGGACGACGCGGATTGTTCCATCCATCAGAATGCAACGTCTAGATCTTCCCGTCATTTGATCAGGATGTACCAAGGCTTTTTTTACAACTACCGAAGTACAGCCCGTGTCTCTTAAAGCCTTCACCGGTATCCCGTTGACCGATCCGTATACAAAGCTAAGTTCTCCGTCATTGTGATGACAGGCATCGGCAATGACCGGTAACTTACAACCACAGCTCAGCTCCAGTTCTTCCAACGTGCCATCCAGAATCATTGCAGCACAAGTACTGTTTATGTTCTTACACGTTGCACTTCTATTTTCCTGACGGTCAGTGATTTTTGAACTAGCCTGACGGCAATCCTTTGCCATATGGCCCAGCTTATTGCAATTGTAACAGCGTGGTCCAACCATTCCTGAGTCAGAGTCTGGTTGACCACGATTTCCGCTAATCCTGCTTTTGCTGTCCAATTTTGCCAACCTCTTCTCTGGATGGGCTTGGCTGTACTTGTTTACCCAAAGGCACAGCTCATTGACATCTTTGCTCTCTTTCTCCAACAAGTACTCGACCATTTCCGCCGGGCACTTTCCGAAAAACTGCTCTTTCAGAAACAAAAACAACAGGTTTTGTTTGCCCGTTAGATCCACCCAGCGCCTGAGGTGGCTATCTAGCCGCACTAGATAATGTTCCCAGGTCTCCTCCGGTTCAGGCTTTGACTCTCGAAACATTATGCGATAGTCTTCCGCTGACTTCCCAAAACGACGAAGGAGTGCCTCCTTTGCCGTTCTGTAGTCCTGCATCTGACTATCGCTAAGTTGGCCAAACACTTCCAAAGTCTTCGCACTAAGCAACGACCCTAGAAGCATTCCCCAATCCTTCTGAGGGTGACCATTGGCTTTTGCCAATGACTCAAATCTCAGCAAAAATGCGTCGATGTCATCACCTTCAGAAAACTTTGGATAAGGAATCTTTGTTACCTCTACCTTTGGCTCTTTTTTCGTTAGGGCCTCTAATTCCAGCTTTTTTAGTTCCAACTCGTGTTCCCGTTCCCGTTCTCGTTCTTCTTTAGCTTCTTGATTCTTCTTCTCTTCGTGCTCACGTTCCCGTTCTCGCTCTTCTTTAGCTTCTTGAGTCTTCTTCTCTTCGTGTTCACGTTCCCGTTCCCGCTCTTCTTTAGCTTCTTGAGTCTTCTTCTCTTCGTGTTCACGTTCCCGTTCCCGCTCTTCCCGTTCTTGTTTTTTTTCTTCACGTTCTTCTAATCTCTTAACTCTTTCTTCATCCTTTAACTCTTTGACGTAATTCCTTAAATCTTCCCCGGAATAGCCTAGAGCCTGTCCCATCGCAATGAATTTCTCGTCAGACATTTTGTACAAACGAAAAAAAATTCGGTCACTTGTGATCAAACAACTTCAGAAAAAATATATTTACGTATGAAAATGCGTAAATACGTCGAGGTCACCAATGTAAACGTAGAGGAATATGCTTTCTAGCGATTCGTAACGTTAAAGTCGAAGTTATTTATATCACAATATTTCTCGAATTTATTTTAACTTAATTATTCTCCCTTGAAAAATAAATCTTTTAACTGGACTCAAATAAAACTGAATTCTCTCACTTTGTAGAATTTCGCACGGTTCTAACAAATCTTTTGTAAATTCCAATTTCTCTCTGCAGCACGTCTCTTTAAACTTTTATTTTTCTTCTCGAACACTCAACTTTATAACACACTGTCTAGTTTCTCAAAATTCATACACAAAATAATATTTACATTCTTACCAATCAAAATCAGGAAAAAGATACATATATATATATATATATATATATATATATATAATTTCTAGATAAAAAAATTAGTAAATACGCACACACATACACACATACATATATATAAAAACATATATATATATACATATATATATATATATATATACATATACATATACATATATATATGACTTATTGTTACGAAATATCCAATCCTAATAAAATGCACACATAATAAAATAAAATAAACAAATACTATGAAAAATACGTAAGATGAATTATCTTCATCTTACAACCGTTTCCCTTATACACCGAATTCCGCATCGGAATTTCCATTGTAGTTAGAAAGTAAAACTAAATAAATTTTTCCGAGCAAAAAATTTAATTGATTCCAATAGTAATTTATGTGTTTAATCTAAATGTAAAAAAAAATTTGAAAAAAAAATGTTTTAGACGTGATACGGCAATAACCGAGGCCCATCGATTTTCCCGATTGGCCTCAAAATACCAGAAATAAATATGAAAAAAAATATAAATAATTTTGTCCGAGAGCCAATTTTTTGGAATTTAGTTGTAAATTATATGCTTAATTCAAATACGTGAATAAATATTTGATAAAAACTGTGTTTTAGGTGCCAGACGCTATTGACCGTTTTCCTTCTACACCGAATTCCGTATCGTTTCGTTTAATGCGCTTCAAAAACCGAGAAAGAGAAAGTAAAAATAAATTCGTTTTTTAATAATTTAGTGACATTAGCAAAAAAAATTAAATTGTTCTCAAAAAACCCATACAGTTGTAATAGGTGCAGACATAGTTCACATTGGAATTGTTCGACAGCCCATTGTTCCGGTAATAGATTTAGTTGTGTGCATACCCCATGTACCCAATGCTGACAGTCTTTGCATTGGGCATAGAAATCGTTCACGTCCGCCTTGTTGCAGTACAAGCAATCATCGTACATGTCCTCCGAGGATTCCAGTAAATCCTTTTTTATGGCGGCTTGTATTTCGTCGGGATTGAAGATTTCGTTCGTTGAGGTTCCTTGATCAATGTTTTTCATTATATGCATGATGAAAATATCACAATTCCAGCTGTCACGTTGTATGGTACGGACCGGAATACCAACGTACTTCCAGTTTATTTTTTTCCTCCTGTTATGTTGCACAACGCTTCGACGGTTCGATTACTTAAATTGTTGTTAATTAGAACCTTTTTGATACGTTCAACTTCGGTATGGAATTCTTCCCAGTCAAATTGTTTGAACTGCAAATGTAGAGTTTCGATCTACTGCGCGGCACACCAGATGTCATGGACGTTGTAGAAAGGAAACTTAAAAAACCAGATAAACCGAGTGATGATTCAACAGAAGCCGAAGTAACTGCATATCAAACCACCTACAGCAAGTTTCTGAAATCTGACTGCAGTGCAATGGTAATTCTATCAACCAGCATGTCAAAAGAATCTTATGAAAAGGTTCGTTCCCATGCATGTGCAAGAGAAGTTTGGTTGGAATTACATAGGCTGTTTGATGGAATAAATGAAGATAGAGCCTATGATCTCTGTATGCAGTTCTTTAGTTACAAGATATGTCAAGGTGATGAAGCTGCTACTCATGTTGGTAAACTAAAGAATATCTGGAAAGTGCAGTGATTGATAAAAAGAACTACGAAGTGAAACATGAAAACGTGTGGTATGTTTCAAAGTTGAACAGAAATTTGTTTTCAGTATTAGCAGCTCAAAACAGGAAGAAAAACAGTATGTTTGTGTCTACACAAAAAAGATGTTTCTTCAAAATCGACAATGTGAAAGTTCTTGTTGGTGCTTGAGAAAAAAATGGTGGTTTGTTCAGGTTTATTGCAGATACAGTTGTACCATCTAAGTTACAAGAAGTAAATATTGTAAAAGACAAAAATTTGATTCAGCTATATAACAAAAAGCTTGCTCATCAAAACAAAAGACATGTGAAGTCAATTTTAAAACAAGAATTCAACGTAGATGTCAGTCTTAACGGAAAAGCACATCGCCTGAAGTTTGGAACCAGAGTTCGAGCAACAAAACAAGGCGAAAGAATACACACTGATGTTTGTGGTCCATTTTGTAATTTATTCTCAAATTATCGCTATTTTGTTCTGTTTAGGGATGACTACAGTGGCTTCCGTTTTGTCTACTTCATGAAAGAAAAGTCTGAAGTGTCAGAGAAATTGACGTGGATGCTTGCAACAGTTCCAAATTGGCCATTGAAATCTGATCAAGATGAGTTTGATGCTGATGACGATCAGATAACTGAAAATAGGGGAGCTGTGACTGAGGAAATACCTACCATTGATGATGAACTGACACAGAGGGATGCATCTGCTTCAGACATACAGTTGCATGACGTGGATGCATCAAGAGGCCTGCTCGTTTTGATGACTATGTGATGATAGCAGCAAAAATGTTTAGTTCTTCAGAACCTACCAGCTTTGAGGAGGCAGTTCAAAGTGTTCAGAAGAATGAATGGCAGCTAGCGATGAAAAATGAAATGCAATCGCTTTGTGAAAACCAGACGTGGCAACTTATGGATCTCCCTCCTAAGAAAAAGGCTATTCCATGCATGTGGGTCTACAAAATCAAAACTAATTCAAATGGTTCCATCGAACGTTACAAAGCAAGACTTGTAATTAAAGGCTATGCTCAAAAGAAAGGAGTTGATTACGATGAGACCTTCAGTCCAGTGGTCAGAAACACAACTGTTAGAACTTTTTTAAGCGTTGCAGCCAGTGAAAGAATGCATCTGATGCAGTTCGATGTCTCAACGGCATTCCTATATGGTGATCTGCCAGAGGAAATCTATATGGAGCAGCCCGAAGGGTTTACTGATGGTTTTGCTAGAGTGTGTAAACTGAAAAAGAGTTTGTACGGACTTAAGCAGGCTCCCAGATGTTGGAACACGCGGTTTAGCAATTTTTTAAAGAAGATCGGATTTAAACAAAGTGATGCTGATCCGTGTCTGTTTATAGTGGAAAGAAATATGAAAAAATTGTTTCTTGCTTTATATGTTGATGAGGGCATTGTTTTGGTTACAGATAAACAAAAACCCTCAGAATTTGCAGAGAGGTTAAAATCGGAGTTTTAAAAATATAACAAAGCCAGCAAAATATTTCCTGGGAGTAGAAATCAATCAGAAATCAAGCTGCCTATACGAGAAAAGTTCTTGATCAATTTGGTATGAATAATAGTGTTGGATTTGATGGTATTCCAGTCATACAAATTGACAATGAAGCTACTATTCGTTTGACTCAGAACCCAGACCATCACCGACGTACCAAACACATACAGACTCGTCATTTCTTCATCAGAGAAAAAGTTGCAGACGGTGAACTCAGGGTCAAGAGTGTCGCAGCAGAACTTCAAGTGGCAGATGCACTAACAAAAGCTCTACAAAGACCAAGTCTAAAGCAACTGATGATCCACATGGGACTCGGTTAACTGTTTCTGTGAAATCAAATAGTTTACTAAGAATAAAATTGCTCAGACTGAGAACTGTTACGATTTATGCTCAAAATGAGGTGTTGAATATAGTTTTTGTTTTGCTTATAAATCGAACAGTTTATTTTATCTTTTGTTAATTGGCCATTGTTCTTTCTATTCTATGTACTTCCGTCTTCCTTCTTTGTTGTTTTCGAGTCGACATGTTGCTTTTAGCTATGTACATTACATTCGGGGTTTACTCTTAAATAAAGTATAAAACACAGTAGTTACTTACAAAAATTTCTTTCATTGCAAGTGCTTGTTTGATATTTCTAACATTCAACCTCTCATTGAGTAACAAACAGCCCCGGTCACGGGAACAGAAATTATTTTTTCAAATTAAATGTTTCATGAAAAAAATCGGTGTTTATGTTGCAATATGTGACTAATAAAGTGTTTTTATATGTAACTAATAGAGTGTTCAATACATTCAAAAATTATAGATATGATTGTTTTAAAAATAACAACTTTATTGCAAAATATGTTAAAATTGTATCATACAGCCCCGGTCTCTCCTATTTTTATATATCTGCCATAAGGGACGATTTAGGTGACATAAGGGAAATGCACCCACCAGATTATAAACCAAATATTAACAAAAAGTCAAAAATGACTGAAGTTTTTGATTTTTTTTAGAAAAAACCTACGACTATTCCCCTTCCAGTCATCAGGTTTTTTGGGAGGAGAAAGTGTGAAAATTTGCAATTAGTGTAACTACATTCCCCCACCTAGATCTGCCAGTTTGGATAATGGTTTTCACATTTAGTAAAAGGCATAGAAACAAAAGATTTTTGGCCCAGAATTTTAAATTCATGCACAACCGTTGTGAAAATTTTTAAACGTTTTTTTTGTGTTATTTGAAAAATGTCAAACAAAAGTATGTGCACGGTCAGGTTTGGTTTTGGAGAGCGTTCCTAAAACAACAATAAAATTCATTAAAAATAAACAATATTTGTTGTAATTGTTTGTATTCAAAGGCGTACAGCTGCCTCACTTAAAAATGTTTCTAAAAAAATGTGTTAAAAACTTCTATTCAGGTTACAATCTCTGTTTGTGTGTGTGTGGCTTTATCTGTACGCAAATCTTGCAAGTAAAATTTAACCAGCTTTTTGACTAACTAGGAAGATGAAATTTGCAGCATAGCTTTATATTGGATGACAATAAAAAAGAGCAAAAAAACTTAATTTGAACATCTTTCGTATTTCTAAATTGAGTGTATTTGAAATAAAAGTTTGTGTTGAAAAACTCGTTTTTCCCTTTACTTGTTAAATGTTTAAGTTTTATTATTAGCTAAAAATTTGTTAATTCAGGTAGATTTTGCTTAAATACAATTTTAACTGACGTTTGCCTTCACTGCTATCCATTTATGTTTTTTCAGTAAATTGACATGCTGCTGGATTATTTATGACGACACTCGGTTCAGGATTTGCTATGTCATAGTTTTTCTAAATAATTTCTACATTGATTTAAAAATCAGGCAATTGAATATACCTAAATGATAACTATATTTCAATCAAAAGTATCTCAGTCTTGTTATTTAATTATTTTTGTATGTTTTAATTAAGTTAAGAAAAACGAATGCACAAAAGCATTCCTGAAATAATTATTAAATGTCAAAGTTTGAGTTTTTACTTAAAATTTTGAAACTTCTGTTTTTGAAATTACTGCACTGAAGAATGTCTGAGTGTTTTTTAGAACTCACCTGAAAATTTGCCGGTCATATTTTTTGCTTTTTACATCAAATGACAATTGTGACATTTCAAAAAATACAAGTGGAACAAAAAAAAATTCTCAAAAAATATTTCTTAACGCCACATTAAATGTATTTCCTCAAACTATATTTTAAAATCACGCAATGACAGAAAACAAATTTTTTTACTTTATTTTACGTTAAAACATGCTATAGTGTGTTTTTTTAAAAAAATTTCAATTTTATAATTTTGGTTTTATATTTCTCTTTTTTATCAAAATTTGTGGTCTTAAATTAAATTATTAAATTAACACGGTTTAGAGTGGTTAAGAAGACTGAAACCTGTGTGACGACCACTATAACAATTAGAGGCAGTTGTTTATGGTGCGCGCCTCCCCACACCCCTACGGACGCTGGTGAGATTCGAACTGCCGACCTTTAGGCCAACAGGCAAACGCTTTACCGCATCACCACCAGCGTCCTCGCTCTAAACATTTTTTCACGGCACGAAACAACAATACATTTGTGGCTGCCGAGGTAAACAGAATCTATACAAAAACTCTTTTTTCGACACAAATAACCAAATTTGTTTAGCTGCTATCGAGTTAATTAATAATATAAACACTGTGAATTTATATGTAGTAGTAGTAGTAGTAGAACATTTATAGAGAGCACTCGTGTGTTGAAAATTTTTAAAGTTGTGTATTTTGTATGTAATGAAGATGGACTGATAAATGACCAGCTATTGACCAACCCAACTTTAAAAATTTGGGTCGGGTCGGGTAGAGCCAAATTTTTATAATTAAAAATAGTTGAAATTTTGTTATAGAAGCATAATTTGATTTTAACCGTATTTTATTATAGACATCAAAAACATGGATTTTACTGAAAGTCTATATTTTGTGTTATTATTACAGATGTCTGTTTACGGTTTATCGGATACTGATCGGGACAGGACTGTCGGGTCGGTAAAAATAGCATCATGGGCAGCTGTGGCTAATATTTTTACTATTACTAAAGTTTGATCGACGCAGCACCTGTTTTTTTTAAATCCAGGTTACATAATTATAAAATTATAAAATAACACCAACACTGTTTCTTTGATTCTACCTAATCATCAACAAGTTAGCTTTCACACACATACATGTCTATTGTTTTCACAATAACTAACAGGTAAGTCTCATACTGAATACTGGACACAAACGCATCAACATACACACTTTCCTATGTCTGTATTTGTATGTTAGCAAGTGCGCGCTGGCGTGCAATAAAAGTTATTACGCAATTGTACAATGTCAGTCCCGAAGATCAGAAGAATTGGCACTGCAATCGAAAAATAGTATATAATAAGATTTTAAAAAATCCGTCATTTTGACGAGCTATCTCTAGTGATTTAATAATTTAGATGCATTATGATGCAGAAGGATGGACTCACATGTCTATCTTGACAGCAAGAAAATGCACGGGAGCCTTTTTACTACTAAAACATTTTAAGCTGTTTTAAAATTAAATTAAATTAAAAACTTAAATTTAGTTTAAAAAAACACGCTGGGTTGTTAAAAAAATAAATATCAAAATTACAAAAAATATAATTAAAAACAAATAATCATAAATAATTGCTTAAATGCTTTTATTTTATTACAACCAACAATTAGCCAAATAGAATAAAATTTATGAAATTTTAATTTATTTTAAGTTAATTGTGTGACAAAAGTGAATCGAAAATCTTTTGCAGAGGTACGATACAAGAACCTAACTGCACTACAGTCTCACAGCAGAAAGAAGTAATCGCAATTGAAAACAATTAAACTAACTAATATTCGAAATAACTTTTTGCACAATTATAATGCAAAAATTCCAAATTCTCTACGGCCTCTAGTTTTTGGGTTTATTTTCCTCACCAGCCAGTCAGCCGGCTAAAGTGTGACATTAAGCTTCGTTTTCTTTTTAGAAACAAGTTTTAAAAATATGCTGAAAACGAAGAAGATTCAGCATGAATTTGAACCCAAAACTTCTTGCTTGAAAGCATCGAACCTAAAACATGTTCGAGTAAGTTTGATTTGATTTGGTTCGACAACGACCTCTGTGGATGGCGTCCGAAAAAGCTGTAACGAGTGAAATTAAATAAAAGTATTTAACAAATAGGAAATTCAGTGTTGCTTATATTACGTTGATAAGGTGTTGATAAGATACTATGAAAATTCTCACACCCGCAGTATGCAGGTATGTGTAGTGGTTAGTCTATTTTTAATAAATACCACATTTGTAATTTTTCAAGAACACCAAAGATTTTCAAAATGTGCAGATAAAAAAGCAAATATTTAAATATATCATCATCGTCATCGTCATCGTCATTGTTATTACCATCATCGTCGTAGTCATAATCATCATCATCATCATCATCGTCGTAGTAATCATCCTCATCATCATCATCATCATCATCATCATCATCATCATCATCATCATCATCATCATCATCATCATCATCATCATCATCATCATCATCATCATCATCATCATCATCATCATCGTCATCGTCATCGTCATCGTCATCGTCATCGTCATCGTCATCATCATCATCATCATCATCATCATCATCATCATCATCATCATCATCATCATCATCATCATCATCATCATCATCATCATCATCATCATCATCATCATCAACAACACCATCACCATCATTATCATCGTCATTGTCGTCATCATCATCATTTTTATCATCACGCTTTTCTTGTGCGTATAGATCACCTTCAACTTTGTGTTTGCCATTGTTTAATAATCATATCTTAAGAAATTCTTTTTTTTATTTTACAGCCAAATAAGTTCTAATGAAGTGTCATAATATTTCATCTGTGCAATTATGCTGTTGTCGTTTTTATTGGCCATTTCATGTTTATTATTTAATTTCGATTTCTTTGATAAATATTTTTAATTTTTTCCATCTGTTGTCATCCAAGTACATTTTGTTGATTTTCTCGGCACCTTCATCGTTTGCAATTTATGATGATTTTCTTCAATTTACGTATTAAATTCATGAATTCTATGTTCAGTCTATTTTCAAAACAAATGAACAATCGTAATTGTTTTTTTAATTTTAAAAATATTCAAAATTATTTTGTTTCTGTCTGTTTAAATTATATAAATCGCAGTTTTCACGCACATCGCAATACTGGAAACTTTAATAACTTAAAACACTGTCAACATTGATGGAGAAATTTCAATTATGTTATCATCACGTGCAGCATTGTTATCAATTCCTTCAACTGCCTTTGAGACGTCAGCAGACAACGTCATGATCTTCTTAATGTTTTCTTGACGTCTTCCTGTGTCAAAAGATTTAACATTTCTGCCGCTTTTGTTAATCCTGTCAACCTTTCTTGTGCAATTATCCACATCTCTGTTTCGTTTAGATAGCTCGCCAGGATTGCTCAAGCCATTAATGCAGCGACAAAGCTTGCAATTTATTGTGGAACGAATACGATGACAGTTTGAGTTTTGAAATCCACAGAAAAGGTCTTTGAATGTTGTTCGGAACTGTCTGCTCATGGCGCAGTATATAAAAAAGTTGAGTTGATAACTGGACAAGATAGCAAGGTTTATGAAGATGGAAGCTATTTTTTCACTTTCTTCATTTAATATGGAAGCTTCGATGTGGTTCTGCACGATGACAATAAAAAACAAGATGGCCAACGGAAGTTCAACGATAAGACACACTCCAACGACACAAACCATCATTAGAGTTGCTTTGTTGGTTTCAATGAGTTTGCGATATTCGGCGAGTGACCTGCGCGAGTCTACTGACGTTTTGTTTGTAGTTGACGCATCGGCGACTGCTGCCGACGACGACGACTTCTGCTGATGGCGTCCGAGCAGTGTGCGACGTCGTCTGCTTGCTTCGTTCATTGTTTTCACAAGGATTGCGTTCAGAACGATGAGTAATGAACATGGTATGAGGTGAATGAAAAATATTCTAAACCAGTAATAAACATAGAAGTAAAGTGCACCACCGGCTTCTGCAAACGGTGCAAACTCTTCCGAACAGCCCAGGAATTTTACACCCGGTTTCACTTTTGATTCCACTTGAACGGGCGAATAAATGTTTTCATAAAATCTTCCGGTTTGCGAAATTGCGGCAGTCGTTAGAACTATGGCGACGGTTGTCCAGGCGTTTCTAGTAGTGCAGTGTTGTTTTGGAGTCTTTTGGTGGCCGGTGGAATTTATGAAAATGAAAACACAAAATCAAAACACATCTTAAAATAAAATAATTTAAACATATTTATAAAACTCAAATAAAAAATGTTTTTCATCTATATATATATATATATATATATATATATATATATATATATATATATATATATATATATATATATATATATATATATATATAAAGGAGCATGTCCTGATTGACTGATAAAACGCGTCAACTTAGGAACGTGAAATTTGGAACTTATATTACTTTTATAGCGTAAGCACCCAATTAAAAATGGTTTTTACATTTTGCTCTTGAGGAGATAAAACAGGAAGAGAAACGTTTTTTGGATCAAAAAACGCATATGATGAAGTTTTAAATTTTTTATCGAGATTCTCTTTAAGAAATAAAAAAAAATCGAGCTTCATCATTTTTTGTATTTGGTTTCCGGGACCTCAAATATGGGGTGTAAAATATTGTTATGTTTTTAGAATATCTGCCACTCAAAAACTACAAATGCAACAAATGTGAAATTTAGAATTCAAATTCTATTTGAAAAATAAAAACACATGTTTCACTATTTACAAACTTGTATTTAGGTTACAATCCCTGTTTGTGTGTGTGTGTGTGTGTGGCTTTTTCTGTACGCAAATCTTGAAAGTAAAACTTAACAAGCTTTTTGACTTGCTAGGAAGATGAAACTTTCAGCATAGCTTTATATTCGATGACATTACATGATTCAATTAAATAACAACTTAATTTGAACATCTTTCGTATTTCTAAATCGAGTGTATTTAAAATCAAAGTTTGTGTTGAATAAAAATAAATAAAATTAAAAAAAAAACTAAACTGAGCACCCTAGTCTTATGACTAGGGTGCTCAGTTTGAATTTAATAAACAGATCTGTATAACTTAGCGAGCACCCTAGTCTTATCATAAGACTAGTTTTTAAAAAGTTTATTTATTTATTTTAATTTTATACTTTTTAGTCTTCACATTATTTTAATTATCTTCACAATTATCCGACTCATCCCATTTTCTATATATATATATATATATATATATATATATATATATATATATATATATATATATATATATATATATATATATATATATACATATATATATATATATATATATATATATATATATATATATATATATATATATATATATATATATATATGTTTCTTGCATATAGCGGTACGATATTTTCTTGTACGCAAACTCCATTGAATATAATTGCCCATTTTGTATTGGTTAATTTTTTTGCTAAAGACTCAAAACGTCGAAGGGAAGCCCGTTGTTGGGAAGATAGACTATTAACGAATTCCTTGTTTGCAGCCGTATTTACGTTTATCTGTAAAAAATTTAAAAAGACAATTATGTTATAAAATAAATAAAATAAACTAAAAGGTGTAACTTATAAGTTTAAAGTTATAAACAGGGCTAACGCGTTTCGACAGTTAGTTTGTCATCATCAGAGCCCGAAAAGAAAAAACAAAACATGGATAGAATAATGAAAAGTGAAATTAGTTAAAACCGATAATGAAACAAAATAATAATATTTATTTTTCAAGAATGACATGTTAATTTATTTTATAGTATATATAAGTTGTACGGCTTACATTCCGTACAACTTATCAGTGTTGGAAAAAGTACTGTGTTTCAGTACTTAAGTAAAAGTACAAGTAACGCCTCAAAAAGTTACTTAAGTAAAAGTAAAAGTATTTGCTAAAAAATGTACTTAAGTAAAAGTAAAAAGTAACAGCACATTAAAGTTACTTTTAAAGTAAAAAGTAAAAGTACCGAAGCCGCTTTTTGTAATGGTTATTCGTCAATCATCTAACTTTATTTTATCATAATTCCATAGTCTTTCAAACGCTACTGCGTTGATAAAACTAATAAACTAATTGGTAACACGCAAACTAATGAAAAAAATCTATTTTTACGTGCCTTTTTGTCAATTTTTCGTATTTCGATACATGCGCTGGATGCACGCGTATCACGTGTTTCTTCAAGTTTGACGGAGACTTGTGGAATGCTAAACACATAATTACTTTACTTTAGGTTTGCCCAGCAAGCATGTGAACCTGAACGTTTTAGAAATCTGAACATTTTAACTAAATATGGCCATGGGCGTTCTTTATTAAGTTCATTGTTGTTACGCGCCTATCATCGCCACCACTGTTCACGTTCGCTCCTTTGGAAGATTCCATAGTAGGTAATCTCGTACACCAAAACAAGTATGACCGCGAAAATCTTAGCTCCACCCACAAGCTACTAACTACTAACATAAAAGTAAAATCGGGTTCGAAAATGCATACGTTAATAATCATAGATAATTAATACAACATCGATTTAGACTTTATGTCGTTTTATTAATTTTTTACAGTACTTTGTAACGGTTTGTCCTGGAAAAGTAACGAAGTAAAAGTAAGTCCGAAAATATTACTTCGTTACAAGTAAAAAGTACTGAAAATAATCTGTACTCCGTTACAGGCAAAATGTACGCCTGATGTACTTAATTAAAGTAACGCGTTACTTTTACTTCGTTACCGAACAACACTGCAACTTATTGCGGTGGAAGTGGCGCAGATGGTAAGGTAGTTGGCATGATGCGAGGCGGTGTTGCCGATCCAACAGTCGTGGGTTCGAGTCTGAAGTTGAGACATTTATATTTGCGTTATTTCGTGGTGGATTGTAAGCCATCCAAGTATCTGATATATGTGGCTCGTAAAAACAATATATATATATATATATATATATATATATATATATAATATATATATATATATATATATATATATAATGATGTTAAACAGTTGAGTACCGATGATGGCGAATGCCGAAACCGGCCGGTCTACTCATTTAAATAAAGATTTTGAAAATGTTTGTACTGTTTTGAACATAAGAAAAGAATGGAGACAGCTGACGAATTTGATTCAAAAGTGTTGCAATAAGAAATGGGCCGTTATATTCTTGAAAATCTGATTCCTAGTTATTTAAAGAATAGATACCAGCGCTCAAACTACAATGATACCTTCTCGATGGCTTGACATGCCATTGAAGAAGAATTGAACAATGCCCAAATTGAATTCATCAAGTTGAACGTCAAATTGCTTAATGAAAAAGGTATACTATGTTCTGATATTTTTGATAATGAGCATAAACAGCTCATCGAACAAAACATCAATAAAGCAATAGAAAGGTGTGATGCACGGAAAAAATCCATAATTCTAAATAAAATTGGTGTAGAAAAAAATGATTGTTTGCTTAAAAACTCACAAACTTAAAATGTTAAAGTGTTAAAACTCAATCTCTAGATTCTTCTTAAAAAATAAAAAAATAAATGGGTTTCGCCATTTTTTAAAAATTTGGTTTCCGGGCTTTGAGGATTCGTGTCCGTTAAAATCGGCTCTGTCCAGCTCAGCACGGACCGGACCTCAACTTTTGTGCCTATAAAATTTGCCGGGCCTCGACTTTTGTGCTGAAGAAAAATGGCCGGTTCGGGCATAGAAGTTTGTGCCTATGAAACGCGCCGGGCATAAAATTTTCTGTTATGAAATGAGCCGGACCAAGTTTCAAAAAACCCTGCAAAGCTCTATGATGCATTGTTCAAATTTTCTAATTTTAAGCATGCGAAGCCGCCACGGGACTTTTTTTTTTTTTTTTTTTTTTATAATAGTTTATAGTCCTTTACACCAAGTGTTTTAAGACTGAAATGGCTGTATGTAGGAAGCACCTAAGTACTTCCTGTCGTGGATCATAATTTGTTCTTTTTAACTTTTCCCTCCTACTTTCTCCAGGCTTGGGACTGGCTTGCAAATGCAAGGCGGAGTTAACCACGGGACTTGCTAAATTTTAATATTTAGGTAACTTTTAAAATCGAAACAAGTTTTCGGGCATAATATTTACTTGTCAAAATCTTATTTTAAACTATATATAATGCTGAATTTTTTTGCACTATTCGACTATTTGATAATTGGTCGTTAAATTCCAGTGTTTTGATATTTTTGCATTTTTGAATGCTGAATTTTTCAACGATAACCAAATTTATTTAAAGAAAATTAGATTAGCATTTGACTTTTATCAACTCAGAATTAATGTTTATTTAGTTTAGAGTTATAAATCGAGTTCTACATAAAATAAAGAACAGTGGCAATGATATTAGCTATATATTAAACTAGCGGGGTACCCGGCGTTGCCCGGGGATTTTAGAGGTTTTTCTGTCGTTTTTCTCTCGCTCCAGATTCCTTCCCCGCTGGCTTTCCCGCTCCAGGTCTCTTTCCCGCTTCCGTACGTTTTTTCGCTCCCGGACGCTTTCCCGCTCCCGGACGCTTTCCCGCTCCCGGACGCTTTCCCGCTCCCGGACGCTTTCCCGCTCCCGGTCCCTTTCCCGTTTTCGGTCGCTTTCCCGCTTTCGGTCGTTTTCCCGCTTTCGTTCGCTCTCCCGCTTTCGGGCGTTTTCCCGCTTTCGGTCGTTTTTCC
This sequence comes from Erpobdella octoculata, assembly GCA_963978895.1. NCBI lineage: Eukaryota > Metazoa > Annelida > Clitellata > Hirudinida > Erpobdellidae > Erpobdella > Erpobdella octoculata. The sequence goes on along the minus strand of OZ022247.1, from coordinate 14,319,473 downwards.
GCTCCCTGTTGTTTTAACGCTTTCTGTGTCTTTCCCGCTCCCGGTCGCCTTTCCACTCCCGCTTGCCCTCCCGTTCCCGGTCGCTTTACCGGCACTACGACAAGACGTTTTTCCTTTCCCTGTCGTTCTTTCGCTTTCGTTTGCTTTTCGGTTCCCGCTTGTTTTTTGCTACCGCTCATTTTGCAGTTCCCCTTTCCGTTCGCTCTCCTGCTCCGCTCATTTTGCGACCGATTTAAAAAAATTTCATAAAAACCTTTTCGATGGACTCCCAAGCTTGTGTAAAAATTGCATTAGGATCGGATGAATGGTGTAGTAAATGCATAAAAGACATCCGGACATACCAACATAATCTAATTTTTTTATATATACTCGCTGACCCAGCAAAGGTTGTTTTGCCTTTTAAGTTATTTTTGGTTTTTTTAATGTACAAAATTATGATAATTTAAAAAAAATCAATCTCGAAAAGCAATCGAGTGTACAATGCCCGGGGTTTAAGATAAGATATAAGATAAGATAACTTATATTTTAGTGGTTTAGAAGACTTTACGCCTATAGACAACCACTTCAAATTTAAAAAAAAATAATAATCTATATATATAAAAATGAATGTTTGTATATATGTATATATGTATATATATATATATTCATGTCCTTTATGCATTGCTACACCATTCATCCGATCGTAATGAAATTTTCACACAACCTTGAGAGTCAAGGGGAATCAAATATAGAGAAAAAATTTTGAAATCCGTCACAAAATGAGCGGAGCGGAGCTGGTGAGCGAGCGGGAACTATATATATATATATATATATATGTATGTGCGTATGTATGTGTGTATGTATGTATGTGTATGTGCATGTATGTGTGTCTGTGTGTGTGTTTATATATGTACTAGCGGAGATACCCGGCGTTGCCCGGGTTTTTTAGAGGTTTTTCTAATGTTTGTCTCTTTCTCTCCCGTTTCCTTTCCCACTCCTGTTCGCTTCCCCGTTTTCGGTCGTTTTCCCGCTGCCGGTCGCTTTCCCGCTCCCGGTCGCTTTCCCGCTCCCGGTCGCTTTCCCGCTCCCGGTCGCTTTCCCGTTCCCTGTCGCTTTCCCGCTTCCGGTCGTTTTCCCGTTCCCGGTCGCTGTCCCGTTCCCGCTCACGTTTGCTCTCCCATTCCCGCTCACGCTTAATTTTCCGTTCCGGGTCGCTTTCCCGTTTCTATAATAGACAAACAAACCCACAAACATTCATATATATATATATATATAGTCTTAGCAAATTTATTTTACGTGTTATAGGCTACCAGAAGTTATGAAAGAATGGAAAAGAGAAAATGAGCGTGAACGGGAACGGGAGAGCAACCGTGACCGGGAATGGGAGAGCAAGCATGACCGGGAACGGGAGAGCAAGCGTGAGCGGGAACGGGAAAGCGACCGGGAACGGGAAAGCGACCGGGAACGGGAAAGCGACCGGGAACGGGAAAGCGACCGGGAACGGGAAAGCGACCGGGAACGCGGAAAGCGACTGGAATCGGGAGAGCAAGCTTGGAAGGAAACGCGAGCAAGAGAGAAAATCTTTAACAAAACTTCTGAGCGGGAAAGCGACCGGGAGCTGGAAAACGACCGAGAGCGGAAAAGCGACCGGGAACGCGACGAAAACGGGAAAGTGGAGAAGGAAACGGGAGCGAGAGAGACAAACATTAGAAAAACCTCTAAAAACCCCGGGCAACGCCGGGTAACCCCGCTAGTAAATAAATAAAATAAAATAAAAAAAATGAAAAATAATAATAATACATAAATAAACTAATAAAAAATAAATAATTTGTATAAGAATCAGTATCCATGCCTGGATAGCGCTACTTTAAAAAAATGCTACAGTGTCATCGTCCAAGTCATTCCATATATTTACCACTCTAGAACTAACAAGTAAATTAAAAACGAATTTTTAAAACAATGCTCTTATATGTAATTAAAACACAAATTTTGCAATCAATTTTTTCTTATATTACTCTTTTATTTTATATTAAAGTCGAAATATCTTAATTATATCGAAATATCGAAATTAATTAAAATTAACTAAATTAATTGACTTATTGTAAAACTAATAATTGAATATTGCATTGTCTTCTATTTTGAGCATGTATGCAAAATTTGAAAAAAAATCTATCATCAGGAAGTGATTCAAAAATTGATTGCAAGATTTGAAACAGACAGAGAAACAGACAGACAAAGAAACAGACAGACAGAGAAACAGAGACGACGAGTTAATAAAAGCATTGGTAAAAAAAGCCTTTTTTATAGTTTTTTCTTGTTTTTTAAAAAGCTTGAATCTATGTCCTCTAGTGCTTTGAATCGGTGGTTGTCCAAAAAACATTGCTGGTGTTAAATCCTCTTTTCCTGTTATTATCTTGTAGGCTTCGATCAAGTCACCCCTACTTCTCCTTTTCTCTAAAATTGTTAAGCCACGTTGTTTTAATCTTTCTTGGTAAGGTAACTGGCTTAAATGCTTAATCAACTTTGTAACCCTCCTTTGCTCCTTCAACACTACAATGTCTTTTTTTAAAACAGGGCTTCAAGCTTGTACACAATATTCTAGATGTGGTCTTACCAAACATTTGTATAGCCTGATAATTATTTCCTGGTTTCGACTTATTATTGTTCTTTTAACCAATCCTAAAATCTTATTGGCTTGCTTTGTTGCTTCCGCACACTGTCTTGATGCTTTGCCGCTATTGTGTACTATAACTCCCAGATATTTTTCCTCTTCAGACGTCTTCAACAATATTCCTGCCATCTCATACTGAAACTCTTGATTACTATTACCCATGTGCATCACTAAACATTTATCTACGTTGGACATCAATTGCCAGTCTAGGGACAATTGGTATATTTTTGCAAGATCTTTTCCTAAAATGTCGGCATCCAGCTCACACTCTACTTTCATGGATAACTTTGTATCATCAGCAAATTTCGAGACCTTTGAACAAGTCCCTATATCAAGGTCGTTAATGAACAGAACAAATAGTAAAGGTCCCAAAACGGATCCTTGTGGTACACCACTTTTATGCTTTTCCACTCCAAGTATTTCCCTTTAATTCCCACTTTTTGTCTTCTGTCTGCTAGCTATTCTTTGATCCATCTTCAAATATTACCTTTTATTCCAGCAGCTTCTATTTTTCTCATCAATCGTGTATGTGGTACTTTGTCGAAGGCTTTGGCAAAATTCAGATAGACTATGTCTACAGGGGATCCTTTGTTTAAGTGGGTATAAACATTTTCAAAACAATCTAGCAAATTTGTTAGACATGATCGCCTTTGTACTAATCCATGTTGGCTGTTTATCAAAATGCTGTGGTGTCTAATGTGATTCATTAATTCGAGCTGAATGATTTTTTCCATGACTTTGCAAATAATAAACGTGAGACTTACTGAACGATAGTTACTTGCCCCAGACCTGCTACCTTTTTTAAAGAGTGGTTTTGAAAATTTTTCTATCGTTCTTCTCTCTTGCTCCCGTTTCTTTCCCCGCTTGCTCTACCGTTTCCGTTTGCTCTCCCGTTCCCGTTTACTATCCTGTTTCCGCTTGTATTCACGCTCAATTTATTCTTAATTTAAAGTTTTATTTGGCAAGTGACGACACTTAAGTTGATATTTGATGAAAATTATTTTGGTTATGCCATTTTATTAAGTTACTTTTAAAGGAAACGGTACATTTGTAAAAAAGATAAAAATAACACAAATATATATATATATATATATATATATATATATATATATATATATATATATATATAATATAAATAATATAAATAAATATATAAATATATATATATATATATATATATATATATATACATATATATATATATATATATATATATAAGACTCTACTAGGAATCGAACCCACGTGTCTACGGCAACACCGCCTCGCCTAAATGCAAGCGCTCTTACCAACTGAGCCACCGACCATCCCCAATTAAAGGATGGCTAGAAGTCTCAGTCTTTCGGAGCTACTTAACATTAGACTACGACTATGATAGGTTCAGAACTCCTTACTTCGGCTCGACAGCTTAGTCTGCTGCCAGATAGATAATTTATGAAGTGAAACATTGTGTTGAAATGTTTCAAGAGCCTACAAATAGGATGACTAACTGTCACCACAAGTAACGCAAATATTTATAAGACTCTACTAGGAATCGAACCCACGTGTCTACGGCAACACCGCCTCGCCTAAATGCAAGCGCTCTTACCAACTGAGCCACCGACCATCCCCAATTAAAGGATGGCTAGAAGTCTCAGTCTTTCGGAGCTACTTAACATTAGACTACGACTATGATAGGTTCAGAACTCCTTACTTCGGCTCGACAGCTTAGTCTGCTGCCAGATATATATATATATATATATATATATATATATATATTGCATTTTCGTATAAAAAAGACATAATTGCACCTTATTGTTTTTCCAAAGTAACTTTTAAAAATAATTTAAATTTTTTTTTAAATAACTTACAACTATTCTCAGCCGTTTCGGAGAAAATTGAAGTCAAACACTATGACACGAGATTTTTATATAGATAGATATATAGACTATTGTTATCATAATTATTATTAAATAATAACACTGATGATAACAATAATTTATTTTGTAGCTAATATCATTGCCACGGTTATTTTATTTTATTAAAATGTTTTTATTATTCTTATGACAATGAAAATGGCTTTCAAAGCCGACAGTTAAAAGATTGTGAAACAATTGTTAAAAAGACATAAAAAAGTAAATATGCAGTTTCATGAAGGTTTAAAAAGAACAAAACAATTGTTTCCTAGGTTGAGAAACTGAATTTGAAACATGTCAAACATGAGAGACAAATAGTCAACAAGTTGCAATTGAAAAACAAACAAAAAATACTAGCTGAACTCTGTCGAGGAAAGAAAAGCTAGTAATTAGGGTAATATGATTGTGGATAGAGAGATCAAAGAAGAAAGTGAAGGAAAAAGCAAGAAAATGATCGTTTAAATTTTCTTTATATTTTTTTTATTCGGAGGCTACTAATTGTTTGCAAATTGTTTTTTGATGATAATAAGTCATAAATAGAAAAACATTGAACATAGCCTTTAAATACTTGATGTTTAAAGTACGTGAGAATTGAAAATAAAAGAAATTTCCAAGTTAATATGGAAAAAATTTCTTACTATATATTTATAAATTAAAAAATAAAATATCATTTTTTTAATAAAATAGAAACTAATGCTTTTTTCTCTGCAGAAATTTGGATTTTGTTTTTTGAATTTTTCAAAGTTTTAATTGATTTTATTTAATAATTCAATCTAAAAATTTGATAAAATGTGAAACTCACAACGACAAATAAACTCATTAAGTTTCACTTTGATCGGACAACGGAAAGTTAATTTGTTTAAGTGTCAAAGGGTCCCAACGTATAGCTGAAGCAAGCAAGCAAGCACGCAAGCAAGCAAATACGGTAAGGTCAATATAATTAACTTTAAAAAATCAACAAAAAAATAAAAAAAATAATAATGTTATTTTTAAATTTTAGCATTAAAACAAATTTGTAATTGTTATTAACATATTATTAGCAGTACATATGTAAATGAAACGTTTTTCCTTGAAGTAAAAAAAAACAAATGAACTTACCATCTTTATTAAAAAAAAACAACAACAACAACATCATTAACTAGCATCAACAAGATAACAAAAAAACACTGAAAGTAACATCATATAAAACTGACCTGTGACTTACAGACGACTACGACATATCGCTGTAAAGCCAGTGCTACTGTCAGCCAAACAGAAGCCGTGTGGAAGATAGTTGGAATGATGTCTGTGAAGCAGTAGTAAGCGTAACAGATCTTATAAGGTAGCCAGTCAACATAATAGCCAGCAGTGTAAAAGTACACATAGAACGGACATGCTAGCAGCCCAGTTAATGTATTTGTCACCGACATGGCTAAAAGAAGAATGTTAGAAGGATGGATTCGCATGGCAGGACGACTTAGGACAATGCAGACGAAACAGTTGGAGATTAACGTCAATACGACTACCATCGGTACAACATAGCCATTTATAGGAATTGTTAGCTGACTGTAATCAACATTTAATGGATGATTATCAGTTGTTGGGGCGTCACTATGTTGTTGACGTGTTGGTAAGATCAATGTTGTTTGCGCAACTCTTGTTGTAAAATGCTTTAAAGACTTGGATGAATTCATCGTAACACGGTCGGTTCGGTTATTTAAAGCAGCGATAATGATATATGTTAATGGCTGAGTGACTGTGAATTGTGAATCTACCCGAAGAGTTTTATGGTGCAGTATAAATTGCAGTTTCAGCTGAAAATTATTATTTCTTCATGGAAATAAATTTGTGAAGGAAGTTAACTTCTAGGAGATTTGTTTTTTTTGGTTAAATTGTCTGAAAGCACAAAATTAAAGTTTCATTTAAAACATTAATCATTTTAAAAGAATTCCCAACTTTTCCATAAATAACACGATCTTTTCAGACAAATGTTATATAAAAAGAATTATTTTCAGTCATTTTTCAATTTGAACAGTTTAATTAAATTCTTGAAAATTCTACTTTCACCAAAGAATTGTCAAAAAATATTTTTAATTATTATTACATATACGTATACGTATTGTAAAATAAATAATATCAAGTATAAAAAACATTTTATTATTACATTATTTTATTACATATACATATACGGACTTCAGCATTGTAAAATTAATAAAATAAAGTATAAATAACATGTTTTTAATTAAAAAAATTTATTGAATTTGCAGCTGCGTTGATTTGCTCAGAAAAATAATCACTTGTGAAACATTAGCATTTACATTACATGTCAGAAATGCTTGGTTTCAAATGCAGCCGGTGATAAACTTGCCTTTAGGATTGAGGATATAAAAATAACGTTCAGGAAACTCAGAATTTCATTAACTGCAGAACTGGAGTATTTCGAAGCCTCTGTTTTTGTTTTTACTCCAACAATAGCATTAGAGTTAGTTAAAATTATTTGTTCCAACAGTAGCATTAGAGTTAGTTAAAAGTATTTGTTTTAACAATATGCCAAAAAATGTTGTTATTTTTCCAACTGATGTGCTACAAAACAGAAAATACAACTCGCAGTATGTCAATGTCTTCGTGTTGTGTTTAACGAAGCAGATAAGAATGTAAATTGTTTAAAAATAAATGGCATATGTTGGTTTTTTGTTAGTTTTACGTGTTTTTTAACGTTTCCAAAAGATTGACCTCATTTAATGTTTATTATTGGTTCTTCACAATAGTAAACGAATGAAATGTGCATTTTTATGTAGAACAACAAATCGGAACAATAATTATGCTTTCTATAACTTACACAAATCTTTACAATGCTTCTGTCGTAAATGATCATCGACCCAGTTATGTTTTATTGGTTTTAATTATATTGGAAACTACGGTGTTTCCCCGCTGAATAAAATGCTTCATCATTTTTTAATAATAAAAAAGAAAAATGCTGAATTGAATGCGTTCTGGCTATAAAAATAAAATTGTTTGAAATAGTTTTTGTCAAACTTAATTTTGTTTTGTTTCCACTCTTTTTTCATTTCTTTTTGGTCAAAAATGTCAATAAACTGTAAACTGTTTTATATAAGGTTAAACGTATAGATCACCATCATCACCACCACCACGATCATCATCATCATCATCATCCTTACTACCATCATCATCACCACCACCATCATCATTAAAACTTACTTTTTTCACGAAATCGTGTTCATAATTCCCAAATCTTGATCTAATTTTATTAGATCAGTTTTTCTGTTAAAGATTTTCATTGTGCAGAACAACAACCCCTGTGTTTAAATTTCAGTTTTTTTTATCATTTTTAGTTTTTAAAAATTGAAACATACGCATACGGAATTCAGCATTGCAAAATAAAAATAGTGATTTATATCAAAAAAAAACTAGTGAAATTTAATTTTGTAGTCAAAACAATCAATATTAAAAAATAAAATGATAAATAAAACAAAACACAATTTGAAAACCAAAACCAATACGAAAGTGTTTAATCCATGCGACCATAAGAAAAGCAATTCTTTTTCATGCCAAGATTTCTTTAATCCCCTCTCCTGGGTGACTTGTTGATAATAAAATGTTTTAATAGTTGAATTAACGTTCTAATTAAATTGAATTATTTTTAGATTAAAAATATTTATTCTACGGTTTTTATAAGCAAAAACAGATTTGATTTTTAGAAAATTAAATTAATAGTTTTACTTCAATTTTTTGAACGTAAACATACATTCTGTTTGAATAGGTTTTGTACGTTTAATGTTTGCATGAACAAACATTTAGTATAAAAAACTTACCAAGGTTATGACTGTAATATGTCTATGTTTTATTTATTTATTTATTTACTTCTCCAACAGAAGGGCCCGTAGGCCACTAACACCGTTCGGACAGCATAAAGCGTACGTTCGAACAGAATTCAAAGCAAAAATAAAAGAAAAATAATAACACAAACAAATACGCAAAATAAACATATAAGCCATCGGATATTTAAATCATTGAGTGTTAGAAATTTTGAAAGATCGGTTTCGTTGATCAGACATCTGAAACGGCTGTAGGTAGTTGAGTTGAGCACATCGTGAGGCAGGGCATTCCAGGATTTTATTACTCGGTTGGCAAAGGAGAACTTGGCAGCATTGATCTTGTGTAGGCCAGACCTCAGCTTATAACAATGGCCTCTTGTGGCCTGGTAACCAGACGATTCAAAGCTGGTGACTAAAGTTGAGTCAATAAGACCATTTAGAATTTTGTAGCATAGACATAGGTCAGCAATAAGTCTGCAATGTTCTAAAGATTTGAGACCGAGGATGTTGAGGCGAGTTACATAAGGGAGACGACTGACAGAAGGAATTGTTTTTTTGAATCGAGCCTGTCGATCAAACCCCTGTGGTGTGGATTCCACAATTTTCAAGTAGTGGTCGTACGAACACGGAAAATGCCCTCGTCAAGAGATCTGGATCTTTAGTAGTGAAACATAAATGGATCAGCCGTAATCTAACAGATGCGCATGTAAAATACTGTCGATGTGTTTATTAAATTTGAGGTCATTTTCGATTACAACGCCAAGGTCCCTTGCCTGACCAATAATCTCTAGTTGGTAAGAGTCAATATGATAGTCGGTACATCACGTTCTTTACTTGCTAGACCATAGATGAAGCATACGAAGCACTTTGTTAGGGCCAGGACACCAATTCGTCAATCGCATCCTGCATCGCCAAATTTCCAGGCTGGAATGTTTTGTAAATTTTGATGTCATCCGCGAATAGCTTGATTGAAACTTGTTCGAAAGCTGGGTTGTCTGTAATATCGTTAATGTATATCAAAAAAGTATTGGTCCCAGGACACTACCCTGTGGAACACTGCTAGTAACTTCTCTTAGACCAGAGTGATGACCATTCACGCGAACAAATCACCAGATATTCCATATCTTTTCAATTTCGTCATCAGCTTTGTGTGTGAAACAGAATCAAATGTTTTTTTGAAAATCAAAATAAATGATATGTCAGTACGCTCACAATTTCTAGAGACAATGACCAATCATACACGCATTCGAGCAGGTTTGTATATGTAGATTTGAGCCTTAGAAATTCATGCTGGTGATTGGAGAAGAGGTTGTGCGTCGACAAGTAAGTCAACATGTCCTTGGTAATTACCTTTTCCATGACACGACAACAGGTACTTGTAAGTGAGATTGGCCTATAGTTAGAAGGGCAACTTGTCGGGCCATTTTTGTGAATTGGAGATGCAAGCAATCTTCCAATTTGTTGGCAGCCTGCGCATCTTGAGAGACACATTAAAAATATGACAGAGTGGGGTTGCTTAATCCTGGGCGCAACGTTTTAGGATGATGTTTGGTATTCCATCAGGACCAGAGGAGCATGCACTTTTGAGACCTTTTAGGAGTGAATGGACAACATCGGGAGTAAAAGAAATCTTTTCTAGGAGTTCAGAGGTTCGGTGTTTCAAATTAGGATCTTTACCATCATCTACTGTAAACACACTAGCAAAGTAATCGTTGAAAATGTTGGCTATCTCTGATGGATTCGACGTAAGATTATTTTTGCTGGTTGCAATGCTATTTATGGACGAGTGTGAAGATAGTTTTTGGTTTTTGTATCTGTAGAAATTTCCAAGATTTTTTGTAGAAATCAAATTTTATTCTGTGTAAGATTGGGTTCTTTTTACAGCTGACGCACATAACTTTGTGAATTTTTTGTATCTCTTTTTGTCTGTCTGTTCCTGGGTAAATCGGTATTTCTTCCAAAAATGTAGTTTATCCTTATACAGTTGGCGAAGCACCTTTGATGTTCTGCCTGGTAATTTTGGAGAGTTGTGTGCCGCATAGTGGACAGGGACAAAAGTTTCTATAGCAATATTTAGATAATGATTGAAAACATTCCAGCAGCTCTCTACGTCAAAGAAATACTGAAAGAAAATATCCCATTTAATATTGAGTAAAAAAAGCGTTTATTTCCTGAAAATTTGCTTTCTTGAAACAGTAAAACCTATATTGTTTTTCTCATCAAAAGTTAGGATTGAGTCATTTATTTCAAACGTAATCAGATTGTGGTTGCTAGTAGCAATTGGGCATGAGATATCCATCCTTGCAAAAAGCCCTGGGTCATTTGAAAAAAAATATTTTTGTTAATATGTCTATGTTTTGGGAATACTATTTTTTTAATATGTCTATGTTTTGAGAACACTATTTTTTGATATGTCTATGTTTTGTGAACACTATTTTCATTAATATCTCTAAAGTATTATTAATTAACGTTATTGAATAAAATTCAAACATAACATAGTTCTTTCAACAATATTTTTTTCAGCAGCAAATACGTTTTTTGTTTCGATGCCACTAATCTATCGAATGAATCGTGTCAGTGTACTCAGATGTTTCAAATTTACTTGAAAGCAACAGCATCTCTGAAAAAAACAACGTATTGATCGCAATGTTCTTGAGTTTTCATGATTCTTTTTCAATTTTCAAATCGTTCAACTTTGAAGATACGGATAGAAATTGTTATAAAGCAGTGAAAAAATTTGAAACATTATGCACACCAAAAACAAACGTTATTACCAAGCGTGTAAAGTTCTGGCAACTATCACAGTTCTCTGAGGAGTTTATAGATTTTTCCTAACCATGCTTCATAATCAAACCCTGTCATAATCCAGGACCTGCCATACAGACCCGCATACACTTGGTATAGGACAGAGTTTGAATGTTTTTTTGGAGTAGCAGACTCATATGGCTTTAAAACGGCACTAGGTGGAATTGCTATAAATGTGGCATAAGTCCAACATCTTGAATTTCTGAAGATGGCGGCTGATAGATATAAATTTATTGTTTTAAAAATCTGATAACATAAATACGCTCAATTGGTATACAAAACTCTTTTTTAAGAAATAAAACTTTACTTATGTTAATAACAAAATAAATGAAATTCAATATGGCGGATAATATGGCCGAAAACTCCCAAATGGCCGCCGAAAACACAGAAATTGCTATCGGTGCATTATTTAAATGTAGAACAATTTGTTTTGATATTATTTTACTTATGGCCGTTCAAACAAGTTATAACTATTAACGTCATTTAATTTTTTTTATTTGTCTTAAATTATATTGACAAAACCGCGCATTTAAAGAAACTGTTTAGTAGACAGGAGCGGATTACGCAACCCGTACAACATCTGCAACAAATTATTATTTTTCATTTTGCCTAATTTAATTAATTGTCATGTCCAGTTGAACTTAGAACAACTTTGTGTGTTAAAAACAAAATCAAATCAACGGCGAATTTTTTTAGAATTGTTTGAGAAATCAGACCATATTCAGCAAATGTCCTTGTCTTTTGTAAAGGAGTGTGAATCAAAGTCAGACGTTTGGCAGCATTGGGGTGTTTTTCAGCAAATGGCGTTGGTTGTCAAGCATCTCATTTTTTCTGATCGTGAAGGAAATTTTGCACTTTACGTTGCATCTGTAGACAAGTCACTTCCAATCTTCAGAGAAAGTGATTGCTTAAACTACTTCATATGGTACTTTATACCGTGAAAGTATAAACAAACTAAATCCAGATGTCTCTTGCCGATTTGTTTGTAGCCAATTTGTTGTTAAAGACCGTGTTGGCTCTTTCAACGCTTTTGCACCAGGCATGAAACTATAGCAGTCCATACAGAAAGCGTCCGAAAGCAAGGATGAAATTGTTGGCAATACACGAAACACAGCTGTTGTTGTTGAATGGCAGTTTTATTTTTTATGAAATTTTGCTGATTTCTAACAACTTGAGAAAGATGACAAAAGACAAGTCAATGGACCATAGTAAATCTGCACAGGTACTCCATGTTTTGATAGGTAGAAATGCAAAGTATCTTAACAAAAATTTGGCACAACTGCTTGACTTCGTATGCAGCAGGGGAAATCCGTTCATTATTCAATCGCCTAGAATCAAGTTGCATACCTCATCACTAAACAGATAGTGTCTCTGCGTCTTTGCCAAGCACTTACGAACAGAGCCAGCTGCTTCAAAGAGTTTTACAAAGAACATTTCCTGGATGAAACAAAAAACTATCGGCCACATTTTCCAAAAGAAACCTGCCTAGAATGGACTATATGCCACCGACAACAATCACAGATTCTGTTACTCCCTATTCACAGAAGGTATTAGCTGCAGCTCAGCGCAACATCGATTATTTGATACAACGTGGTATGCCAATGGCAGAAATCTACTCTTAGGATATTTTGCCAGATTCAATTATTTTTGACGGTAATTTTGAATTAAAACCAGAGAAAAGTAAACTCACGAATAAAATTGAAAAACTATTACTGCCTAAAGAGATGGTTTTTCAATAATTGATTTCATGTCGAAAATTCGCCCGTTTCTAAATTTGTGCTCGTTTGGCACATTTGCAAATGCTATTTAATGTGTGCTGTTTGCAGGCCAGTCGATGTTTTGCAGAACAAGTTACGATGTTGTCTTCGACAGCTACATCGAATCATCAGTCAAATGTGGTGAAATAAGTCGGCCTTCAGCTGGCAAATCGGCACTGGATGTGACCGTCATAGGTTCTGATGCGCCAATACCAAAACAGATGGACATGTTTTGGACGTCAGCAAGCAATAAGACTAATTTACAGATTTTAACTCAACTGTTTGCTAGAGAGCAGCACTCTTATCTTCCCTCCATACTCAGTGGGTGCATTATTGATAATGACGTTGCGCCAGCTGAGTTCATAAAATCACAGAGACAGTCGATCGAGTGACTAGTTTCAGCCAGTGCACTTTAAATTTCTTTTTTTTTGTGTGAGAATGTTTAACGTTGCGTTAATTCTTAAACTTCTAAGCCATGAACGCTCCACCGCTCTGCCACCTGTGCCTTACAGGCCCTGTAGAAGAAGCGGATGATAGATTATTGCTTTATTGTGACTGGGAGGTGACTCGAGGCAGCAAGCGGTTCATGAATCATTTGGTTCCAATTTTGATATAATCATGAGTCATGATTATATCAAATGACACAGACACATATTACTGCAATTTATAAACGACTGGCTACATCTTGGACTGCTTGAATTGTCAATGAAATTTGAATCTGGGAAACATAAGCGACATTTACCTGTCCATATTCCTGCTGATAGACTTGGCGTGAATTTGTGTAAGGTTTTTGTAAAAGTGCATGTGCTGACTGTAGATAATGCTCTCATCACAATAGGAACCAAAATGCTGAATTTACGTGTGAGCCTCAAAAATACTTGAACAATTTTGCTGAGTCAACTGAATTGAGTGATGAATCATTTAAGTCTGTTGAAAATTACCTTGCTCGTAAGTGGTTGAAGCAGGACTCAAGATTTCGTGTAAAACATTTATTAGGCACGATTTAAAAGTCATATTAATAGTGGTACGCCAAAGACACTGGCACAGTTGTTACCTACCTCATATACAGCGAGCTTTTTACATCATACGGAATGTCTTCCTTGTTCAATTCACAGTGCAAAAGGTTATGGCTGGATTTTAGATAAAAGTACTATATTTCCTGTTAAAGGTCTTAAACCAATTGCAGAAAATATGTTGATTTTGTGCAAATGTGGTGTAAATGTGACACCAACCGGTGTTTGTGCGCAAAAGGAGAACTTCTATGTGCTGTATATTGTCACACATTACATTCAGTCTCAGATTGTGTCAGAACAAATAATTTATAGGCATTATATCTGCAAATGAAGTGCTTCTGGTGATGTCGTACCAATTTATTATTAATATCATAACATTATTAAATATGATTTACTTTGTACCCTCACTGGTGAATTTTAACAAACAGTTTAATCTTGTAATTGTTCTCATTGTTAAAAAATAATTTATACTTTATTGACAACATTTTCTCTATTTTCGGCGGCCATTTTAGATTTTGTCGGCCATATTAGATATTATTTGTCTCATAATTATCATAAACGAAATGATATCTCTAAAAAAATAAAGTTTTGTACACCAATTAAGTATATTAATGTTGTCTGATTTAAGACAAATTAATTTATAATTATCGGTCGCATTTTGAAAATTCAAGATGGCGGATTTATGCCACACTTTTGGTAATTCCACCTAGTGCCGTTTTACAGCTATATTGGTCTGCTACTGAAACAAACTTTCAAACTCTGTCTTATACCAAGTGTATGCGGGTCTATATGACAGGGCCAGGACTATCACGTGCTTTTGGAGAATAGCTCGAACCCATGATAAGAGATAAAATTGTGCTTGGATGTGCTGGTAGGACTTTTCTAGAAATATTTCTTTGTGAGAATGACTTGACTCTAAATCAAGCGATTAGAATAGCAGCCGAATAAGCGGTGTTACCAGCCAAGATAAAACCAGTGCAGTGGCGTTCCTAGGATAAATGGCACCTATGGCAAACACCGATCTTGCGCCCCTCTCCGACGATAGGTTACTTACGTTTTTTTTTCTAAAAAAACTTCTTAAGCTTTAGCTTTTAGTAATTGGGTAAAAAAATCACACATATTGGGAAAAACGTTTTTATCTTCATACTGAACTATAAAATTAAGTAATTGTTCGGGGCTTGATATTTTTTGGTACGGCTTGATAGTAGCGTTCTAAATTCTAAAATTTCTCACATCACAACTGTAGGTTTCTCCAAAAATTTCACAACGCTCTTTCAGTTAGTTTGTTGTGGCTAAAAACACAACCCTTCCATATTAAGAAGAAATCCAAATTTGTTATCATTTTTTTTTTGTAAACGAACGCTTCTGAATGGATCGTATAATTGTTTTTTCTCCATCGAAAAAAACTTGATATAGCAAAAGTTAGAAGTGATAGTAAAAACTTTGATAAGCTAGTGTTTCAAAATCAGGCGCGATTAGTTGATGCGACATGGACAAATAGTTCTATTTGGAATAGTTTCAAGTGTATTGAAATAGAGAATGAAGTGGGTCGTTTTTCAATAAAAATATTTATAAAAAATATAATAACTTTGAAAGCATTGATAGGGCCAAGTCGTTAACCCATAATGATAAAAATTGCCATAGAGATCATTGCCATCCCTGCAACAAGCACTCCATGGAAGAGAGCTTTTTCTCTTTGTGGAAAAATTTTCAAAGAACGTCGTTCTAGATTGAACCCAGAAACTCTAAAGCAACTAATATTTTTAAAATTCAAATATGATTTTTGATTTGTTTTACTTTTAAATAATGTTAAAATAAATGTACCTATTATTTGTGTATTAAAAATTGAACTGAACTCAATCAATAATCATCACATTTTGAACTAAACTCCAACAAACTTTAACTGGTTGATTACATTCGAACTCGAATAAATGTCGAACCGAACTCGAACCCCACAGCAACCGAACCCCACAGCAACCGAACCCGAACCGAACTCGAACACAAAGGTGACCGAATTCGAACCCAAGAGTGACCGAACCCCAACCGAACTCCAACCCAAAGGTGACCGAACTCGAACCGAACTCGCACCCGAAGGTGACCGAACCCGAACCGAACCCGAACCCAAAAATGATCAACCGAACCGAACTCGAACTTCTAATTTTGGGTTCGATTCCCATCTCTACATCGAATAGACGGTCGACAGTCCCTTTCATAACTCTTTCTTTTTTTTCTCGATGTTTCGCCATCCATTCTTTTCTTTCTTTTTGACGTCTTTCAAATTCAATGTCCCATTCATTGCAAATTCGAATTCCTTTTTTCAGTGAGTCACTAACTAACGCTTATCTTTTATTATGAAAATGATTTTGGAAAACTTTTAAATCTAAATCTGCTTTATGAAAGTTCATTTTAGGGTCCTGTAACCTTTTTTGAACAAGGTCAATATGACTCAAGATCTTGTTCCAAAATCCTAGCAACGGTAGAAAGTCATATGTTAATATTCGATTATAGAATTGGTTTGCGTCGCTTTTAAGCATAGAAAACACGGAGAAACAAACGAAAAACGAATGCGTGCTTTTTCCTACGCAGTGTTTTAATACATATATTTATATCTATAAAAATATTCTTTTTATTTTCATTTGCGTATTTATACGTTAGGCGCTTTTCGCGTCCCCTTCAGTTGGCGCCCATGGCACGTGCCATGCCTGCCATACCCTAGTTACGCCTCTGGATAAAACAAATACCAGTACTTTAATAAGCAGTTGTCAAATTAGTGCAGGAATAATGTAGTGGAATTCATCCTTTCAACAAATTCCCAGCTTTTGGCAAACAGTACCAAGCTTGTGGAAAATTTAATCATTTTTTTTAATTTTGTCAAAGTTTTCAGCATCAATCAGATGATCAAAAAACACATAGATTATCTGCAGTATAGGAGCTGCAAGAAAAATTGTTCATTGATACATGTCAGACAACACAACCACAGAAAGAATGGTGAAAAAACATCGATGGAAATGAGATGCAAGCTAGACACAGGAGCTGAAATGAACATTTTATAACAAAGCATTTTAAAAAGCATACACCTTCGAACACCCATCCATCTTACCAACGCCTAGCTCAAATCGTTTAGCAATGCAGTGTGAACCCAGTGGTGGTTGTCACTAGATTTATCACCGTAAAAGAATTGTATCGAAAATATTCTACGCTGTAATCCACCATGCTCCTCTTTTTTTAGGACTCCCAAGTTGCCAACAGTTGAGCTTAATCAAGCTGGTTGACCCGGAATTCATCAAAGAACATATATATTTTTCAAAGTTCTGGATGTCACACAGGCAAATATCATATCATGTTAGATCATCCGATAACACTGAGAGCTTATATTTATCGGCGTCGCTTTCCCGCTCCCAGTCGCTTTCCCGCTCCCAGTCGCTTTCCTGCTATCAGTCGCTGTTCCGCTTTCGGTGGCTTTCCCGCTCCCAGTTTATGTAAAATAAAATATAATAAATAAATAAAACATAATATATCTATATATATAAAAATGAATGTTTGTATATATGTATGTTATTTATGCATTGCTACACCATTCATCCGATCGTAATGAAATTTTCACACAACCTTGAGAGTCAAGGGGAATCAAATATAGAGAAAACAATTTTGAAATATATATATATATATATATATATATATATATATATATATATATATATATATATATATATATATATATATATATATATATATGTATGTGTGTATGTATGTATGTGTATGTGCATATATGTGTGTCTGTGTGTGTTTATGTATGTATGTATTAAAAGAATATAAAATTTATACTATTGGAAATCAATAATCCTTCTAACGACGAGGATAACATAAATGATGATACTTCTGACTCGTCCTCTGACACAAATACTTTGGCTGTTGAGGCTGCTCCTGACTAATCTCATTGTAATGTATCTGAAGAAATTCTTGTCTCTTCTAATATAACACAGCGAAAGCGCAAAAATTGATTTCCAATAGTATAAATTTTATATTCTTTTGATTTGATAGGTAGAGTGTTTTTTCGTTTTATCTTTTGTTAGTGTGCTAATTCTTTGACAATTTCGGTTCTTTCTGTTTGTTTACTTTTCTCGTTTTACTTTTGACCCTGAGGATGGCTGACATAGCTGAAACGGTCCGTCGGTCTGACAATAAAAGTTTAATGGAAAAGTTTTTGGCTAATTGTAGTCTCGAACAGAGAGTTTTGTGCCGAAAGGTCGAGAATTTGGCTCGAAAAGTTGTTTCTGCCAAATGGCGAGTTGTGTTTCTTGGAGCGTGTCTCAAAGATAAATTGATTCCACAGTTTATTCGCAATATATATATATATATATATATATATATATATATATATATATATATATATATATATATATATATATATATATATATATATATATATATATATATATATATATATATATATATATATATATATATATATATATATATATATATATATATATATATATGTTTTGTACCAGACGTTTGTGTTTCAAAGGTTATAGATAATGTATGTGATTCTTCTTCCAGTCACGTCCTTGAAGTTGACTGTAATTCCGTTGTTAAAGGCTTTACTAACTGATCTTAATTATTTAGTTATTACTGTTATTATTATAATTATTTTAATTTAAATATTTTTTATGTTGTTACATTTGTATATAATGAATTTAAATTTTATTTAAATTGTATTTTAATTCCTTTCAATTAGTTGTATCTTTTACCATTTAGTCACTGCATTTTATTTTAAAAAGTTAAACGGCTCTGATGATGGCAAAAAATTGCCGAAATAGATCTATTAGCCTATAAGATTATGGAGTTTGTGTTTGGGAATAAATTATTTTTAAACCGATTTAGAGTATTGGAAAAAATTAAAAATAAAATCGATTCAGCCAAGTGCGCCACTTTTTTCAATCGAGTTTGCCTAAAAGAATATATATATATATATATATATATATATATATATATATATATATATATATATATATATATATATATATATATATATATATATATATATATATATATATATATATATATATATATATATATATATATATACATATATATTTTTTATATTTTTTATTTTTTATATTCTTTATAATTTTTTATAATTTTTTATACTTTTATACCCTCATTCCGGTTTTATATTTTAATATTTTAATTTTCATACACAACAACTCCGCTTGCCTTGTTTGTTGTTTCGCTGGTCGCTCTGCCTTTTTAAAGTTGATTTCTAGTAAGTTTATATACCTTCTAAAACGGATTCTCATTCCATATCAAACATTTACCAATATATAACTCAATTTCACTTCACGTTTTCTGTTTTTACAGTAGTATTTCTGTTCTTGTACCTCAGTTTAATTTTATCTCAAATTATTTTATCTCCGCTTGGTTTTATCCCAACTATATCGGTTCGAATTATATTTATTTCCTAATCGTCTATTTTTAAGTAAATACGTTTCGCAATTGTTCCATTTTCAGTTCGACTTTCACATTCGTCCATTTTGAATATTTTCATTATTTTCTATTTAAAGGGCTCTGATGATGGCCTTCGAGCCGAAACTGTACAGTAAGCCCGCTACGAAAATTAATAAAGAATTTTACTTAAAAAACAAAGTTGTTGTCCGTAGATTAGAATCTTATGTTAAAAAAATCATAAACAAAAAATGGGCAGTTATTTTTAACGGAGCATGCACTAAAGAAAATATATATATATATATATATATATATATATATATATATATATATATATATATATATATATATATATATATATATATATATATATATATATATATATATATATATATATATATATATATATATATATATATATATATATATATTTATGTATATGCGTATGTATGTGTTATGTATGTATGTGTATGTGCATATATGTGTGTCTGTGTGTGTTTATGTATGTATGTATGTATGTATGTATGTATGTATGTATGTGCGTATGTATGTATGTCTGTGTGTGTGTTTATGAATGTATGTAAGTATGTATGTATGTATGTATGTATGTATGTATGTATGTATGTATGTATGTATGTATGTATGTATGTATGTATGTATGTATGTATGTATGTATGTATGTATGTATGTATGTATGTATGTATTTATGTATGTATGTATGTATGTATGTATGTATGTATGTATGTATGTATGTATGTATGTATGTATGTATGTATGTGTTTTTTACAATATTTCGGCACTAAATGATCATTCAAAGTATGTATGTGTGTGTATGTATCTATGTATGTATGTATGTATGTATGTATGTATGTATGTATGTATGTATGTATGTATGTATGTATGTATGTATGTATGTATGTATGTATGTATGTATGTATGTATGTATGTATGTATGTATGTATGTATGTATGTATGTATGTATGTATGTATGTATGTATGTATGTATGTATGTATGTATGTATGTATGTATGTATGTATGTGTGTATGTATGTATGTATGTATGTATGTATGTATGTATGTATGTATGTATGTATGTATGTATGTATGTATGTATGTATGTATGTATGTGTGTGTGCACTCCTGAAGAGCTTTTCTGTGGAAGTCATCAGAAGAAAACCCCCCCTCGAGCAAACGTTTCGGCTCTTTAATTTCTTGACGTTCTAAGGGGGGCGAGCCACGTTCGACAGACGAACGTCCTCCGGCAGAAAATGTCTTTGTTCTTTTCCGACATCGAATTTCTATCATTCCTTGCATCGTGGCAGATATTTATCATGCAAATAAACTCGCGACGTTAAAGAAATTCAGACTATTCAAGTGAGAAAACCTTCGACGACATAACGGCTTCGCTTTCGTAGCGGTACTTAATATCGCCACGTAAAAAAGACAAAGCAATTCTATTCTTGCGGAGCGGAGAGAGCGGCTTCTAAATTTGGAAAATCTTCTTTTTTCTCTCTTTGAAACCAAATCCAGAATGACGCAGATTCTGCTGCTTCAGAAATCTGTTTAATTGCACGGGTCCGCTCTCTGTTAGACATTCCCAGAGCCCGCAGCAACTTTAGCAAAGATTTACCAACCAAACCGCGTGCTCCGACTTCAACAGCAAAAAGCTCAGCTCTTGAGCCATTTGCTTCCAAATCCAACACCAATTCTCTGTATTTTTCTAATTTCATGATGTTACTGGCCTCCATGTTGCTTTCCCAAGGCACTGTCAACTCGATAAAAAGAAATGTCTTGGCCAGACTCGAAAAAACAACTATGTCTGGCCTTTTTCCACTTTCCTTTATTGAAACTGGGAAGCACTTTTCCGTTTTCAGATCGGCAGAGACCCTCCAGTCGTTCGCCGCATGGAAAACATTCTCTCCTTCCGTGAGGGTTCTCTTTGGGCGATTTAGCTGCGGCAATCCCTCTCTCAAAAAATAAATCCTCCTCCTAGGTTTCACCTCCATTGAGTTGGTTTTTTGGCAGGCCTCTTTTACAAATCCCAGCAGCTTTTGGAGAACAAGGTTGTGGCGCCACGTGTATCTACCATGAGAAAGGGAATAGGAGCAGGAGGAAAGAATATGAATCAATGACTGCGACTGACCGCAGAGCTGACACTCATCGTTCTCAATTAATTTCCATTTCTTTAAATTGCTGGCTGTTGGCAGCTGATCATACATCGATCTAATGAGGAACGATAGCCGCACTGGAGCATAGCGCCATATATCTTCCCATGACAGAGACCGCTGAACTGTCTCCTCCCATCTGGTCCAGTCGCCTTGCTGTGACAATTGTGCGCTCTTCACAACTCTCTCGCTTTCTATCGCTTGCTTTCTGTCCTGAACAATCAAGTCTGATTTTTCCTGAGCGTTTGCCTTGGACCACCAGAGATGGTGGTTCCATCCAACACCATGCCGCCCCAACTGAACTGCTCGGGTCCTTTCAGTCCACTGGAGAGAAACCGTGGCATTCTCTATTTCAACTCTAGCATTCCATTTGGTTCTTGAGATTAGAGTTGGTTTTACCTCAGCGACTCTCTGATCCGTTGAATTATCGAGCATCATCTGAGTTCTCAGTTTGCTGATCTTGAAATCTTCAACAAAAGACCGCAAAGGAAGTCTCAGCTTGGCTGTTTTGCCGTAGAGAGCCACAGACGTCAATCCCGGAGGCAGACCCAACCATTGACGTGTAAAACGAGCTATCTTTCTTTCTAGTTTCTCCACAACATGCAGACCAATTTCATAGACTGTCAGAGGCCAAAGCAGTCTTGGCACTAAAACAAATTGCAAAATCCACACTTTGAACCTGCTCTGAAGCGGAGCAAAATTAATGCTTTCCATGGAGACAGTTGCCATACGGAGAATAGAAGCACCCTGATCAACATCATTCACGGATTTACAGTACCATCTCTCGAGACTTTTCACTGGTTCGTCGCTCACTGTTGGAATCTTGTTACCATCAACAGAGAAAACGGTGTATTCGTCAATTTTACCGCGACGCAGGGAGAGACTTCTCGATTTGGATGCTTTAAAACTCATTCCGCACCATTTGAGTAGATCGCTGAAAACATCGAGTGTCCGTCTCATTGAAATACACTTATTCAAAATAATTGTTGTGTCGTCCATGAAAGCTCTCAGAGGTGGCATGAAAATACCTCGGCCGATATAAACATTTTCTACCCTTGCACCAACTGAATTCAGAAGTAGTTGCATTGCTAGCACGAATAATATGGGAGAAATAGAGCACCCCATGGCGATACCGACCTGAAGACGAAACCAATCGGTTGAACACGTTTTTGTACGTACGTATGTATGTATGTATGTATGTATGTATGTATGTATGTATGTATGTATGTATGTATGTATGTATGTATGTATGTATGTATGTATGTATGTATGTATGTATGTATGTATGTATGTATGTATGTATGTATGTATGTATGTATGTATGTATGTATGTATGTATGTATGTATGTATGTATGTATGTATGTATGTATGTATGTATGTATGTATGTATGTATGTATGTATGTATGTATTTATGTATGTATGTATGTATGTATGTATGTATGTATGTATGTATGTATGTATGTATGTATGTATGTATGTATGTATGTATGTATGTATGTATGTATGTATGTATGTATGTATGTATGTATGTATGTATGTATGTATGTATGTATGTATGTATGTTTGTATGTATGTATGTATGTATGTATGTATGTATGTATGTATGTAGAATCGGATCTAGGGGGGGGGAACTGAGAGCAAAAAATTGAGCGGGAAAGCGACAGGGAACGGTTAACGACCGGGAGCGGGAGCGCAAGCGGGAAGGAAACGGGAGCGAAAAAGAAACGCATTAGGTAAACCTCTAAAAACCCCGGGCAACGCAGAGTGCCCCCGCTAGTTTATATATAAATATAACATATATTTAAAATATAATGTATATATAAAATATAAATCGTGGACAAACAGACAGACAAGAAAGCAAGTTAAGAAAAACGTTGTAATAAGTAGTTTTTCTTGTTTATTGTCTGTATAAACAAATTCATTTCATCAAAATATAACAAACTTTTTGATTAGCAGGAAGTCTGTAACTTTCAGCACGAACGTAAATTAAATGACAACACATTATCAATAAACCAAAAAAAGTGAGGAATTTTTTTTTAAACTGTTTTGAATTTTATTTGATTTTTTTGTTTAGAAAATAATTTAAAAATCAAAATTTAACTTACAAATTGCCAAGATATTTTGAAATCTACATTAGAAATTTAGAGATTTGTACTTTTATTTTTTCGGCAGTTTAAAAACTTAAGATGAATAAAAATGTAAAAAAACATTAGCGCAAAACAATCGCTTCAAAAATTTAATATTAATCTTGTTATACTTAAAATTAAATGAATGAATAAACTTTCAAAATTTGAAATAATTAAAATGAAATACTCGAGTTTTTATAATATTCTTTTGATGAAAGATGAAAAATAAATTCTAATTCCAGGTTTTAAAAGCAATCTTTTAAAATAAAGATTTTATGTAAGCGATTTATACTTTGAATGATCGAGAGTTCTATTAAATCTTAATTAGTTTAAAGCCTATATAAACATTACAGGTAAGCCATGTGTCATGTGTCACAATTTTTCAAGATTTGTTTTCACACTGTTTTCATTAAGACCTTGATGAAAATGTTTTTTATTCATTTTTATTTTTTTTAGAAAAAAATTCAAATTCAAATTACAGCGTGTAATGGTTTTAGTCTCAACATTTGTTTATTTACTATTAATGTTTTGTGTGTAAAAGAAGCAAATCATAAGATGCAAACACCAAAATACAAAATGACAAACAGATTCTATTAATTATTTCAATAGATAAAAAAATTGTTTTCTGCTTACAAACTATCACTCACTTAAACCAATCTCAAACGTTTTTGAAAAATTTATAAAAAAGTCATTTTCAAAACTTATATAATTAGATACAAATTTCAAAGTACAAACTAAGAAGATAATTTTTAAATAATTACTGTTAAAAATTAAATTTTTTAAAGTTGCCTTAAAATTAATTAATAATAAAATTTGTCATAAATGTTTTTATTTTTTTGGTAAACCACAACTTATTAATCAGAGTTAAAATAATAAAATCGTAATACTTTATTTTATTTATTTAAAAAACAAATGAATTGTTTTTTAAAAATCTTTCATACATTGTTATTCCGTAGCATCTAATTTTTTTCAAATCATTTTCTATAAAATAGGAAAACCTTGACAACAGTTTTCTAAATTACATGATATATGATATGTGTGAGGATAGAAAATTTAAAAAAACATTGGAATCAATATATAAACAAAACTTTTATTTTAAATTTCTGGATTGAAAAAATTGATATTATTTTTTAATGAACAAAACTGATAGTTTATTTTTTAAATGGCATTTGTAATTTCTTAAATTGTTTATTTAGTTATTATTGTATTTAAATTTTGTTCCATCATTTTAAAAATTTAATAAAATGCAGTGTCATTGACGGCAATTCAATACAGCGAGTTTTAGCGAGTAATTACGTTTTTTTTATATATTATAAAGTAATAAAGAAATGAACGTTTTATTGATGTCGGTAATTTTTTCCAATAATTGTTAATTGGCGTAAGCTAGTCCAGATGTAATAAACAAACAAAAATCTGCTGGAGTTAGAGCCGCGCCTCTTTGCATAGTTTCAATTTGAGTGGTAGTCCGTGACCCACAAACAAATCAATTTAAACAAAAGTATTAAAAGATGATTGTGTGGGGTTTCTCTTAATTTATACCTTTTATGATCCAATATTAAAACATAAAATCAGATATAATAAATGTTTTTAAATGATTTATTTCTGTTTAATGCTGCCAGAATATTTAATTCAACTGCCAATTACAGCAATAAACAATACTATATTTGCTTATTTCAATTGTGTAAATAATAAATATATACGTTTGTTAATTCAACAATTAAAAAAAAAAATTAACAACAGTTTTTTTAAACATGTGTAAAATAGAACAATTGGTTTGGAAAACAACATTTTATCAATTTTATGAGTTATAAATGTTTAAGGTAAAATGTCTTTTGTATTTATAACACTCAAATAAAAAACTATAGTTTTTGTTAACAAATATTTTTAATTAATTTAAATTTTTTTTCTTCAAATAACACGCCACAGCGAAATATTTTTCCGGCATCACATAATTGGTAATTCAATTCGGCTTAAACTATAATCAAAAATGTCAAAAAAATTAAACCAAAGTTATGCAGAAAATAAACAACAGTAGCAGCAGTAAATTTTTTTATTATTTGTTATCTTATATTAAAGAATAAACTGCTGTAAATTTTATCAGTTTTATAACGTTGAACCTTAATTAGAATTTTTAAATCACAAGTAAAATAAAATTCTTAAATTTAAGAAATAAACATTTTGCAGAACGCATAACCTATGTTAAACCAAGGTTATTTGTAATTATCTATATATATATAAATGAATGTTTTTATATATCTATATATGTCCTTTATGCATTGCTACACCATTCATCCGATCGTACTGAAATTTTCACACAACCTTGAGAGTCAAGGGGAATCAAATATAGAAAAAAAAATTGAAATCCGTCACAAAATGAGCGGAGCGGAGCGGGTCAGCGAGCGGGAACTATATATATATATATATATATATTGTTACGATATCACCAAATCGTATACCGGGCTCAATAGAATGGTCTTGATGTTTTATTGGAAAATAATAAATGAAGCTTTGTTACGGCTAGTTATACCTTCTGGTTTAATAATAATGTCCATAATAGTTATTCGAAGTCCTTTAACGTCTATCAATGGGAAAACCTATTGTAGAAACAGCGATTTTACATTATTACCCCCTTCTTAATTCTGTTCGTCCCGAACATCATATCGCTTTTAAGAAATGCGACTCGGCCACGAACACCAAAATACCTTGATCTTTACTCGTGGCTTTGACCGCAATTCGCAAACAACATGGTCAAGTCTCTTGACCGTTTGACACAGTTTCTTCCAGTCCTTCTTTGGCTCATCAACAGAGTCTTACTTTGGCTCATCGTCGCCATTTTTGCACGGTTCATCACAGCCTTTTTTGCATGCCTCGTCCTGAACATCTTTGCACGGTTTATCGGAATTGTCTGCTTTTTCTTCTTTCTTCACATCCTTTAGATCTTTCTCAAGAAACTCTTCAAAAGGTTTTTCGAAAACACGTCGTTCCATAAATCCAATAAATCCCTTCATCAAACTGTTATTTGATTTTACAATGACTCTTAGTCTATCTGATCTAGAATCTTCTGTGGATTCATCTGATTTAAAACCCTCGGTACCGTTCTCTGTTCTTGTCTCATTTTTTCCAGAGTTTTTGCTTGCTGCATTGCTATTGTTGTTTTGGAGAAGTTCATCGCCGTCATGTTTGTTTTCTTCCAAGCTACAATCGAACGTTTTCTTTTCACATTCCAACTCGGCTCTTTCGTCGGTGTCAACTTTCGTATCGTCCAGCGGATCTTTCTTCAAATTATCGCCATCGTCTCTCAAATCAGTTTCTTCTTTTCTTGTCAAGTTAACTTTGACGTATTTTTCCATTGGAGTTTCGTCTGTTTCTAAATCCTCGGTTGCTTCATCCTAGTCAGATTCTTCACTAAAATCTGACCCTGAATATTCGGTGCCGTCGTCTGTTATGGAGGCTTCCGTTTCAGAACCGTCGCTGTATGGGTGAAAGCCATAGTTGTTATTGCCATTATTATAATAATCATCGTCACTTTCATCCTCATCGTTTTGCATTTTGTTTTCAACATTCTCATCTTCTTTAGTTTGGTTTTTGACGTCCAAACCGACTGTATCACTGTCACCATCTTTGCATGGTTCATCTTGAGCAACTTTGTAAGGTTCCTTATCATGACCGTCTTTGACAGGCTCATCATCATGACCCACCTGACTTGTGCAGTCTGTACGGCCGTCATCCGTCACATGCTCTGAGACACAGCTGGTGGACTCCAGTTCAAATTGGGTTTCGCCGCAGCAACCCACATCACCAGCAGCCCGCTGGTCCAGAACCGTGTCCACCACTGCCTCAGTCAACCCTGCGACCAAACTCTCAACAGTTGTACCGGCTGCTGCTACTTTGTTTCCGTGGCCAAGAATCATTCCTTCTCCTGTCTTCTTCTGTGCTGCCATGTTTTCTTTCGCTCGTTGTCTTTCTTCCTCCAGCAATTTGTTTTTTAATTTCCTTCGCTTGACCACAGCTTCCTCGTCAATATCGAATAGATATTCGTCGTCGTCAGGCCCATAGCCCTCATTCACTAACGCGGCTAAGAGGCGTTCCATAAGTTCGTCCTTTTTACCTGTATCGCTCAGGCCACGTTTCTCCAGCTCGTCTTTCATTTCACTCGCCCAAAGCTCATCCAATGATTTCAAAACCATTCTTGTATCCTACTTCTGATCACCAATGTTACGATATCACCAAATCGTATACCGGGCTCAATAGAATGGTCTTGATGTTTTATTGGAAAATAATAAATGAAGCTTTGTTACGGCTAGTTATACCTTCTGGTTTAATAATAATGTCCATAATAGTTATTCGAAGTCCTTTAACGTCTATCAATGGGAAAACCTATTGTAGAAACAGCGATTTTACATTAATATATATCTAATGTTTGTCTCTTTCTCTCCCGTTTTCTTTCCCACTCCTGCTCACTTTCCCGTTTTCGGTCGTTTTCCCACTGCCGGTCGCTTTCCCGCTGCCGGTTGCTTTCCCGCTGCCGGTCGCTTTCCCGCTCCCGGTCGCTTTCCCGCTCCCGGTCGCTTTCCCGCTCCCGGTCGCTTTCCCGCTCCCGGTCGCTTTTCCGCTCCCGGTCGCTTTCCCGCTCCCGGTCGTTTTCCCGTTCCCGGTCGCTGTCCCGTTCCCGCTCATGTTTGCTCTCCCATTCTCGCTCACGGTTGCTTTTCCGTTCCCGCTCGCTGTCCGTTCCGGGTCGCTTTCCCGTTTCTATAATAGACAAACTAACCCAAAAACATTCATATATATATATAGTCTTAGCAAATATATTTTACGTTTTATAGGCTAAAAGAAGTTATGAAAGAATGGAAAAGAGAAAATGAGCGTGAACGGGAACGGGAACGGGAGAGCAACCGTGACCGGGAACGGGAGAGCAAGCGTGAGCGGGAACGGGAAAGCGACCGGGAACGGGAAAGCGACCGGAACGGGAAAGCGACCGGGAACGCGAAAAGCGACTGGAAGCGGGAGAGCAAGCTTGGAAGGAAACGCGAGCAAGAGAGAAAATCGATAACAAAACTTCTGAGCGGGAAAGCTACCGGGAGCTGGAAAACGACCGAGAGCGGAAAAGCGACCGGGAACGCGACGAAAACGGGAAAGTGGAGAGGGAAACGGGAGCGAGAGAGACAAACATTAGAAAACCCTCTAAAAACCCCGGGCAACGCCGGGTAACCCCGCTAGTATCTATATATATAAAAGAACATGTCCTGACTGACTGACTGACTGACTGACTGACTGACTGACTGACTGACTGACTGACTGACTGATAATCAACGCCGAGCTCAAACGCCTCATCCTAGGAACGTGAAATTTGGAACTTATATTACTTTTATAGCGTAAACATTCGCTAAGAAAGGATTTTTGAAAATTGTGCTCCTGAGGGAAAAAAACTGGAAAACAAACTTTTTTCTAAAACAATGTATATCTCGAAAACCAAAAATGAGGAGATTTTGAAATTTGGTACATAGATTCTTTTTAAAAAATAAAAAGATACGTGTTTCACCATTTTTTGAAAATTCGGTTTCCCGGACCTCAAATGTGGGTTGGAAAATTGGGTTATTTGGTTTTTAAAGTAGCTTCTACTCAAAAACTGTTAATGCTACAGGAGTAAAAATTAGTATTTAGTTTCTACTCCAAAAATAATGAAATACGTGTTTTAGCATTTTTTGAAAATTTGGTTTCCAGGACTTCAAATGTGGGGTGGAAAATAGGGCTAATTGTCTTTTATAGTAACTGCTACTCAAAAACAGTAAATACCACAGATGTAAAAATTATTATTTAGTTTCTTTTCTAAAAATAAAGATATACGTGTTTTACCATTTTTTTAAAATTTGGTTTCCAGGACCTCAAATGTGGGATGGAAAATAATGTTATTTGGTTTTTAATGTAACTGCTACTCGAAAACTGTAGATGCTGCAGGAGTAAAAATGAGTATTTGGTTTCTACTCCAGAAATAATGATATACGTGTTTTACCATTTTTTGAAAATTTGGTTTCCAGGACTTCAAATATGGGGTGGAAAATAGGATTATTTGGTTTTTAAAATAACTGCTACTCAAAAACTGTAAATGCTACAAAAGTAAAATTAATATTTAGTTTCTACTCTAAAAATAATGATATACGTGTTTCACCATTTTTTGAAAATTTGGTTTCCAGGACCTCAAATGTGACGTGGAAAAATGGTTATTTGATTTTAAAATAACTGCTACTCAAAAACTGTAAGTGCTACAGATGTGAAAATTAGTATTTTGAGGTTTTGTGCCGGTTAAAAGTAGATGAGTTCAGTTTATCACCGGACGGACGGGCCAAGCCGTTATTTTAGGGTCTTCATAAGGCCCTGCCTAAACATTAAATCAAGGTAGGACGGGCCGAGATTTTTAACCAAGTATATAGACATTTTAGTGATTTTAGGATGTTCAGACGGGCCGGGCTAAACCTGAAGTCACGGTGGGACGGGCCGAAGTTTTTCATCAAGTATATAGAATTTCTAGGCCTGTAAAAACGGGCGGACCCAAATTAGACGGGCCGTGCCGGGCCAGGAATTTTTGTTTTGAAACGGGCTGGGCCAAGTTGTCAACGGACCGAGCCGACACCTATGGATGCACGGTTCAAATTCTCTAATTTCATGCGAGCGAAGCCGCTACGGGCACTGCTAGTTTGTAATATATTAAATTATAACTTTGATTTTGTTATATAATTCGGTTGTTATATACCATAAATAGCGGTCAGTTGTTTGCAAGTCCTCGAATTTGAAGGTTTGCAAGGGAGCTTGAAAACAGTTTTAACAAGTTGGTTTCTGACATTCTAAATTTTTGTAGATTATAAATAGATATATATATATACTAGCGTAGGTACCCGGCGTTGCCCGGGGTTTTTAAAGGTTTTTCTAATGCTTGTCTCTCTCGCTCCCGTTTCCTTCCCCGCTTGTTTTCCCGCTCCCGGTCGCTTTCCCGTTCCTGCTTGCTCTCCCGTTCTCGGTCGGTTTTTCCCCCGGTCGCTTTCCCGTTCCCGGTCGGTTTTTTGCTCCAGGCCGTTTTCCGCTCCCAGACGCTTTCCGTTTCCGGTTTTTTTCCGCTCCCGGTCGATTTCCCGTTCCGGGCTGCTTTCCCGCTCCCGGTCACTTTTCCTCTCTCGGTCACTTTTCCGCTCCCTGTTGCTTTCCCGTTCCCGGTCGCTTTCTCGGTCGCGTTCCCTTTCCCGCTCGATCTTTCGCTCTTAGTTGGCTTCCCGTTTCCGCTCATTTATGTATGTATATATATATATATAGCCCCGCGCGCTCACCCGCTCCACTCCGCTCATTTTGAGACGGATTTCAAATTTTTTTCTCTATATTTGATTCCTCTTGACTCTCAAAGTTGTGTGAAAATTTAATTACGATCGGATGAATGGTGTAGCAATGCATAAAGGACATACATACATACATACATATTGCCCGGGGTTTTTAGAGGTTTACCTAATGCGTTTCTTTTTCGCTCCCGTTTCCTTCCCGTTTGCGCTCCCGCTCCAGGTCGTTATCCGTTCCCTGTCGCTTTCCCGCTCATTTTTTCGCTCTCAGTTCCCCTCACCCTTAGATCCGATTCTACATACATACATACATACATACATACATACATACATACATACATACATACATACATACATACATACATACATACATACATACATACATACATACATACATACATACATACATACATACATACATACATACATACATACATACATACATACATACATACATACATACATACATACATACATACATACATACATACATACATACATACATACATACATACATACATACATACATACATACATACATACATACATACATACATACATACATACATACATACATACATACATACATACATACATACATACATACATACATACATACATACATACATACATACATACATACATACATACATACATACATACATACATACATACATACATACATACATACATACATACATACATACATACATACATACATACATACATACATACATACATACATACATACATACATACATACATACATACATACATACATACATACATACATACATACATACATACATACATACATACATACATACATACATACATACATACATACATACATACATACATACATACATACATACATACATACATACATACATACATACATACATACATACATACATACATACATACATACATACATACATACATACATACATACATACATACATACATACATACATACATACATACATACATACATACATACATACATACATACATACATACATACATACATACATACATACATACATACATACATACATACATACATACATACATACATACATACATACATACATACATACATACATACACACATATATACATACATACACACATATATACATACATACACATACATACATACATACATACGCACATACATATAATAATAATAATGATAATGATGAATTTATATAGCGCCAGATAAGTCAGAGGCGCTTACGAAGGTTCCTTTGGATCGGAAACTTCGAAGAACACGCTATTTTCATAGACATGAGATTGCAATGCGAGTGAACTCCTTGCCTAAGGGAGTTACGCTGGTGACGCAGGTGAGGCTTGAACTGCCGACCTAACGATCAACAGGCGAGCGCTCTACCGCTCTGCCACCAGCGCCTCACTATATATATATAGTTCCCGCTCGCTCACCCTCTCCGCTCCGCTCATTTTGTGACGGATTTCTATTTTTTTTCTATATTTGATTCCCCTTGACTCTCAAGGTTGTGTGAAAATTACATTGCGATCGGATGAATGGTGTAGCAATGCATAAAGGACATATATATACATATATATATACATATATACAAACATTTATATATATATATATATATATATATATATATATATATATATATATATATATATATATATATATATATATATATATATATATATATATATATATATATATATATATATATATATATATATATATATATATATATATATGTTCGTTAGAAATTCTTTCGCTAATTTCTATTTTACACCACGCAACTCGACGACAATCCTTCGAGAACTTTCTTTATTTCAACAATTCGTGAAAACAACAATGCTCGCTGGAAGAAAAATCCATAAACCAAAGTAACTAAATAAAAGTTAATTCTTAACAAAAAGTCTCCCGAACATTCTCCCTTTCGTGATGTATCAACATCACTCAAAGGACGGAAACTAAAATTAATCTCTATTGATCGATAATTAAACTTCACATTGTTATGTTACAGGTTTAAGACGGAATGACAGTACATCAGTAATTCGGTCGCACGTTTAATTCAATTCATGTAAAGCAAACAATTCAATAAGGAAGCCGTTACAATTTAAGCCAGTTCAAATAAGCTGGAACAACCAGAAAACGCAGAAGCTATCTATTCGCGTTTAAAGTCAAACATCATGAAAAACAGTTTAATTTGAATGAGAAATTCAAATCTGTTCATCATGTCAAATTAAATTCAGCTGCGCGGATGAGGTGTGATCACACTTGTTCAATAATCCATACTACAAATGCCATGTCAGTCATAGGTTCAATGTTTCCGTTTCAAGGACAGACAGAGCAACAAAATTTGAAGTTTGAGAATTCAAATGTCAATAACATTTAATGTCTAAATGATAACGATCATATAATATAATAAATATCGAGTCAACAAAACCAACGTAATAATCTCATAGAATATTGCTATCATATTATTGAATTGCAAGTGATTGCAACATCTCGATCATCATCAGAATTCATAAACGTCTAACTCTAATCATTCAATTAAATTCACGATCACTCTATGAAATCATCAAAAGTAATTTCAATCTTTCGGACGTCTTAAAAAAGCCTAATGTTCATAGTATTTCAAAGTCTAATATTATTCGGACACTCTATTCAAAAAGATCATGTTATTACGCTCAGGCAAAACTTTCGAAAACATTTAATCGTCGGCGAATTCCAGCGGAGAGAGATGGCTAATCGCTCGTGTCAGGACAGTTTGACCCACTTGATTTTTCCCTACTCGTACATGACCATCTTTGCCAGGCATCACGTCAACTTTGATTTTGTAAAACTGCTGGGTTGATTCGATATCTTGTTTTTTAAGATGTACAGATTCACGATTTTCATTTTTGCCTCCGATTTCTTTAATTCTCAACTCGATTTTCCGTTCTACGGCTTGGGTAGAATTGACACTCCTCGATTCTCTCAAGATGTTCTTCGGTTTTGCTGCAGCTTCATGTTCTAAAGCATGGTTTTCAATTCTCAATATTAAAGCAAACTAATCGAGAACAGCTCTATCGTTTTGAAAGCTTGATCTTTTTTGTACCGAGTCTCTCGCAGATAACATTCCTTGAATTCTTCTCGAATTATTTAAGCAGCTCAAGTTTCCATTATTTTCACCAGCTTCTACAATAATATCGCTTATTTTATTCACTACATCAGTTTGGTCATAAGATTCATCAAGTACTTCGCGCTCAAGTTTATCAGATTCGTTGAGACTTATCTGGTTCTCGATCAGTGATATTTTAATTTCAACTAAATTCGAAGCGCTCAAACCTAGTTTATTATTGACTTTCAACTCAAAGTCATCTTCCCTGCTTGCTTGATGGAATTCGTCGCTGCAGGTCTGCTTTCGGCACTTGCAAGTTCCAAGAGCTTCCGAAACAGATCTTCTTCCGACGCGCAATGACAACGACACTTCTTTGAAACATCCACCTGCGAGTTCTACAATGACTGTACCTACTCGAAGTTTGGAACCTTCAGAAAGAAAGCTGGCTTGTCGGTAATTTGGTTGATTTATACTAATTCCATCGTTGACCTGAGAACAACTGCTGTCGATAACGTTGACGACCTCATTTTTCTGATCGTTCATCTCGCTGGTGCCTGCATCTTTTGCCAGTTCGATTTCTTTTTGTAGAGCTTTACGTTCACTTTCCAAATCAGCACATTTACTCTCAAGTGGGACAACCTTACTATCCAGCTCAACCATCTTGATTTGTATTTCTCTCATTTGAGTAGAGATTCTGTCTCTTTCCGCTCTGAGGAGTTGATTACTGTCCTGCAAGACGTTGATGCTTTCAATCTTATAAAGCATTTCTGCCTGTTGAGCTGTCGTCTGTAGCTTCACTTGAATTTGTTCTCTTTCCCTAACAAGAGAATCTTCAGTCTCAGCAAGTTGTACTTTCAGATGCTCCGATTGTTTTCTAAGTCTGACAGTTTCTGCTTCAAGACTTTCAAACTTTACTTCTGCTATCTCCTTTTCTCTTCTCACAAATCTTATGACCTCAAACAGCTGTTCAGATGACTTCTGTGTGGACGTTTCTTTATCGACAATCAATAAGGCTTGTGTCTGAATACTTTCGTATTCTATCTCTTGTGTCTTTTGTACTTCCAGCATCTTCTGGGATACCTGTCCAAGTTCCTTGTGTAGAAGTGTATTTTGATTCTGAATTGATATCGACTTCTCTTTCAGAACAGAGCCTGTTGAGCATCGACAGCCTGCAGTCCGAGATCTTTCCTGGCGATTTGTTTATTGAGAAGAGCTTGATCTTTGATTGATTGGACAGCTTGAAGTTTTTTTTTCAATTTCTCTAATTCATCAACAATTGCCGGATCAATGAGAGCATGTTTAGCAAGCTGATTCTTTTCCTGCATCAGATGTTGATTTAAAATTGACATCGTGTCGTTCTTTGTTGTCATTTCTTCTACTTCCCATAATTTGCGCAGTGCTAAACCTAGATCGGTTTCTTTCTGAATCAAATACGTGTTTGCAAAAGACGTCTGGAATTGGTTTTGATTTGGCGACGACTCTCCAACACAAGTCCATCCGAGCGGAGTCAATCTGGCAGTTGGTGCACCTTTTTTACCACGCACTTCCTGTCGAGAAAAATGTAAATCTGCATAATCTAATCCTATGAGCATATCGATCTTTGCACGCGGTTCAATGTATGGAAACTGGATGTTACGTAGATGCGGCCATTTCATCTGAAACTTCTTCCAATCTACCGCTTTCATATCACCAGTGACTTTATTTGTTGTGAAGGCATTTATTTTCATCTTAATTACACGATTCAAACTTTGAAGTTCCACCTCCACTGCTTGTGTCTGGAAATCAGCTCGATGACCATTTAGCATCTAGACCAAGTTCTGCAACAACGTCGGAGTTTATGTAGGTTTTGGTCGACCCGTCGTCAAGTAAAGCGTTGATCTTTATTGACTTGAACCCATTTCTTAGAATAACTGGCACGGTTCGTAATGCAATCACGTTGTTATGTCCTGGTTCAGTCGCTGTCATTGTTACGTTTTCTTGTTTGTGGTCGTTGTCTTCTCCCCTTCGTACGTTAGCAAGAGGTCGAACAGAAGTAAGTTGACGATTCTCATATCTACCGTGGAGAAGTCGATGATGAGTGTTCATACAACCCTCTAGACCGCACAACCTACTGCGTTTGCATGTTGAGCCCAAACACCGAAAACAGAGATGTTTTTATATAGCAAGCTTCCATCTGCTGTCGACAGTTTTTTGGCTGAACACTTTGCATTTCCAGGTTGGATGGTATCCACCGCAGCATTCACAAGTCTTCGTTGTTACATCATCATTTTGTCCAAAATACGAAGATGATTGTAGATTCGGATTACGACGTTGAGAACTGACTTCAATTTTTGACAGTCCATGAACCACTTCGGATGCAATTGTTCGAAATTCTGCTTCTTGCAGTACAAAATGACGCAGATTTTCTACATTTTCTACTCTTTGATGTTCAAATAGCCAACGCTGAAAAGACGCATTCATGGCTTCGTCCATTTTTTAATAATCTTGTGGTACATTGAGCCACAACCCAGTTCATCATATCGACCAGATTCACGTAAGTTGATTACAGTCAAATCGAGAAGATCGGCAAATCTATCTAGATCGACGGCACTACCAGCTCTAAGCGGACGAAAGTTATCTACGGCTTCAAGCTGCAAGGCAACTTGTCGACGAATGCCACCAAACTTTCTTTCTAAACGTTGCTTTGCTGCCTCGTAACTTTCCGTAACTTTTATATATATATATATATATATATATATATATATATATATATATATATATATATATATATATATATATATATATATATATATATATATATATATATATATATATATATATATATATATATATATATATATATATATATATATATATATATTCCATATATAATTGGGGACAATCTTTTCCCGCAAGCAAGTTTCATTGAACTTTGTCGCCCATTTTGCATTCAACAGTTTCTTGTATAAACCTTGCAAAACAGCAATATCTTTCTTTTCTGAAACTACACCAAGCAACGTTTTAAAATCGTTATTTTTTCCAGCTGACTGGCCAGTTTCGGTTAATTTAACTATCTTCAGAGCTTCATTTATAATAATAAAACGGTATATATTAAAATCGAAAAAACACTTTCTCAAACTTATAATAATAAAGTTAATTAAACAGCAGTTAGTTTGTTTTCAATACATGTGTTTTCAATAAAAGTAGCCGAGTATTAATAAACACGCTTTCAGTGAGTAAACAAGTGTCGACGCGTTCAGCCAAAGTCTCACTAAAATACAAATTAAATACACAACCAGCCAGCCACACAGCTGATTTCACGCTCACTTTTTCCGTAGTTTTTGTTTTCTACTTTCTTCTTTTTATATTAATATTTGGATTGCAAAGTAAATGTTCAAACACCGCAGGTGTCTCAGCATCACCTGCACTATTAATCAAAACATTCTCAATTTCTCCGATTAGTGTAGTTTCAATATTTTTAGCCGCATCGCCATCAACCTCGACTTCACTACCTTCACAGTTGCAGAAAACATCTTCATCGTCGACATTATTACTACTTTTATGTTTTTTTTCCAAGTCATTTTCTTTTCCTTCAATCATTTCATCTGTGTGGAAACTATCAAGAGAGAGTGATTCTGACTCCGTATTTTTAGAGCCACAGCTTTTAAAACAAACAGGCGTTTCTCTATTTAGATCTCCCTCAGTATCCACAAACCTTTCATAATTCTCGACAGGTGTTGTTTCCTTCTGGTTAGTGAGATTTTCCATGACGGCATCCTCTATGTCTTTGACGTTGAGTATATCTTCATCAGTCACCATATCAATTTCTTTCTCGCAGCAATAACTTTGTTCTCTTCTTTCGGACAAATCATTTTCAAATTTCACGCTCGTTTTATTCTTGTTGAGATTATCGTAGAGGAGTGGTTTGGGTTCAAGGATTTTAGAGTCACAATTATTACTAGCCTCTCCAACTGAAACTTCAGATGAATGCTGACAGTTATTTACCTTTGTTTCAAGAAGTTTCTTTTTTGGATCCCTGTTCGTCATCTTTGTTTTATGTTTATCTCCTTCCATCAATTTATTCATATTCATTCCTTTATTGACGTTTAATGCAATTCCAAATTTTGGAACAATTGGGCCATCAAACAACTTCAAAATGTGAGTGAAATTGTTATCTTGAATGTTAATTGCCGGTTTTTGTTCCTGGATCAACAAAGCCTCTGCCACCCTTAATCGTCTCGGATTGTTAAAAGTTTCTATTATTTCAGTGTTATCCACAAGGATTTGTCTAGATAACTGCTTATGGTGTTTTTCACAGAAATGCTTCATGATACCTCCACCTTGCAAATGCATAGTCAACCTTCGTGATAAAGACGTTCGGGTAGAGCCAATATATGTTGCATGATCACAGGGACATGTGAACCTGTAGATAACATTTTTCCGCTGCAAATGCTTTTTACAGTTAGAAATATTGTTACGCATAACCATGGAGTGGGTTGTTTTTGGTTTATAGTATACATTAAGTTTAATTTCATAGTTTAACGGATCAATAACTTTCACTTGAGTTTTGACTAAATTTTTTATGATGTTTTCGTCAACTATATAATTTCTGTGCATTTGGGCTTTATAATAAACGTTTATGGCCTTCTTTGGATTATCACTGAATTTGTCCATTTTCAAACTAGCATCAAGAAATCTTTTGTGACATCATCAACCATTCTGTTTGTGAAGTTATTATTAATGAGTATTTCTTTAATTTTTTGAATTTCTATTTGAAGTTCCTCTAGACAATCAATAGATTGACGGGCTCTGTGTAGCATGTTCAGAATAACACTAACTTTGTATCTCTCAGGGCAAAAACCATTGCAGATACAACTGTTCGTTAAGATGTCTAAATGGAACCTCTCATGTGCATAATTTCAGTAATTCAGAGGCAACTCTGCATCGACATCTGGAGGTGAAATTGTAAGATGGTTGAAAACATAATCTATAATTATTTCTACTGTTTCTTTGACTGGTATATTTGTAAAAAGATTTTCAACGTCTAGTGATGCGATTATACCAGACCCGTCTGAAGTACTTCGAACCAAACTAATGAACTCGAATGAAGATCGAACGCTATGGTGACGAGGACAGAAAGGAGAAATCATTTTATTCAGTGATTTTGCTAATTGATAAACCGGAGTTGGTATCTGAGAGATGATTGGTCGTAACGGATTATCTTTCTTATGGATTTTAACGTTACCATATAAATAACCTGGATCGAATTCGCCCATTATCTGAATAAGCTTGTTTTGTCCTTTAAGAGTTTTATTTGCTTGTACTATTAGTTTGTTTGCTTTGATCTTGATGGTATCAGTCGGATCTGTTTTTATCTTTCTAATTTTTGTTTCATCAAATGTGATGACATTCAGTTTTTCAATATATTCGGTGTGGTTGATTAGAACATAAACATTAGATTTATCTGCTTTTCGCACGACCACATCGGAGTTGTTTCGGAGAGTTTTTGCTGCGTGTAAAAGTTCTGGTGACAGGAAAGTATTTTTTGTATGACGTGCACAAGGCTTTCAGATCACAACAGAGGCTTTAGACGATCAGAGTAAACAACAAGTTTTTGTTCACTCAATAGGATTATATCTTGAAACAACATTGACAGGGGTCGCTCTACTGGACCTCCTGACAAGTGTATCTTGCACCCGTCTAGACTCTCAGTCTAGAAAGGAACCTAGACATTAATTGGCAGACGTTGTTTTCTTGTTGTTTGTTTACGCGTTTCCTGAGGCTATATATATAGCGCTTTGAACACCGCCAGTACAGTCTAGCAATTTAGTATCAGGCGAGGTCCTGCTCGTTTTTATATTTAACTAGCGGGGTTACCCGGCGTTGCCCGGGGTTTTTAGAGGTTTTTCTAATGTTTGTCTCTCTCGCTCCCGTTTCCTTCTCCACTTTCCCGTTTTCGTCGCGTTCCCGGTCGCTTTTCCGCTCTCGGTCGTTTTCCAGCTCCCGGTCGCTTTCCCGATCAGAAGTTTTGTTATCGATTTTTTCTCTTGCTCGCGTTTCCTTCCAAGCTTGCTCTCCCGATTCCAGTCGCTTTCAGCGTTCCCGGTCGCTTTCCGCGTTCCCGGTCGCTTTCCGCGTTCCCGGTCGCTTTCCCGTTCCCAGTCGCTTTCCCGTTCCCGGTCGCTTTCCCGTTCCCGGTCGCTTTCCCGTTCCCGGTCACTTTCCCGTTCCCGGTCGCTTTCCCGTTCCCGCTCACGCTTGCTCTCCCGTTCCCGGTCATGCTTGCTCTCCCATTCCCGGTTGCTCTTCCGTTCCCGTTCCCGTTCACGCTTATTTTCTCTTTTACATTCTTTCATAACTTCTGTTAGCCTATAAAACGTAAAATAGATTTGCTAAGACTATATATATATATATATATATATATATATATATATATATATATATATATATATATATATATATAGCAAAAATTAAAATATATATATATATATATATATATATATATATATGAATGTTTGTGGGTTAGTTTGTCTATTATAGAAACGGGAAAGCGACCCGGAACGGACAGCGAGCGGGAACGGAAAAGCAAGCGTGAGCGGAAATGGGAGAGCAAACGTGAGCGGGAACGGGACAGCGACCGGGAACGGGAAAACGACCGGGAGCGGGAAAGCGACTGGGAGCGGGAAAGCGACCGGGAGCGGGAAAGCGACCGGCAGCGGGAAAACGACCGAAAACGGGAAAGCGAACAGGAGTGGGAAAGCAGGTGGGAAAGGAAACGGGAGAGAAAGAGACAAACATTAGAAAAACCTCTAAAAAACCTGGGCAACGCCGGGTATCTCAGCTAGTACATACATAAACACACACACAGACACACATACATGCACATACACATACATACATACACACATACATATATATATATAGTTCCCGCTCTGCTCCGCTCATTTTGTGACGGATTTCAAAAAAAAAATTTTTATATTTGATTCCCCTTGACTCTCAAGGTTGTGTGAAAATTTCATTACGATCGGATGAATGGTGTAGCAATGCATAAAGGCCATTAACATACAAACATTCATTTTTATATATATAGATTTGCGCTTTATTAAAGTTATTGTTGTCGTGTTGTTGTGTTGCTTTTTTCTTCCTGGTGTTCACGGCATTCCAGCAGGTAAGACTGTGACATTTTGGTGGCAGCGGTGGGATATGAAGTAGCAGGAAGAAAGAAGTGCTCTCCAGCAAAGTTCGACAAGCAAGTTCGGGGAGAAGATCTCTCTTGCCGGTGAAGTTCTCCTTGGATCAGCTAACCAGTTACAAGGTTTTCCGTGGCTAGAATCGGCCGACCCATCCGTGCTCAAGGTTTGAGTTTCTTTTCGAGTTTTCCCGCCGGTCTGAGTTTAGATAAGTAGGTCTTTTATATTGATACTTATCTGGTTGAAGATGGATAGTAAGTCGTCCGGTGTTGAGGGTTGTGAAGACCCAGCGCAATTACCTGGACGGAATGTGTCTCCAGAAAATTGGGAGGATGCGGGGAACGTTAGGAGGGAAGACACTAGTGGGTTTGGCAAAGATCCGACGTGGGGAGATCGACAAGGAGAACGTCATGAAAAACAAAAGCGTAGAGGTATGTGGGATGGTGAAGAAAGGAGGAAAGAGTTGGAACTAGAGAGACAATTGGAAAATGAATCGAAAGATAAAGCATTGCGAGAGAGAGATTTACAATAAAAGAAATGATGGTAGAAGAAGAACGAGAAAATAGAAAGCTAAGATGGCTAGAATTAGAAGAAAAAAGACAATGGAGAATAAAGGAACGCGAACGAATGATAGCGCGAGAAAATTTTGAAACTTTGGTTGAAAGTCGGGCTAGTCGGTGTATATCAAATATTAGACCGTTGGTAGGTGAATTTCCTTCAAATATTCAGGAAATTCCTGGTTTTTTGAATTATTAGAAAAACAATTTATTATTAATAATGTCAATAATGACATTAAAGCCAGGATTTTACAATCATGTTTGACTTGTAAGGCACGTAGTTTAATAACCCGTCTTTCTCCTACTCAATTAGAAAATTATGATAGTGTTAAAACGGTGCTTTTAGTCGAACACAGAATCAGTCCTGCCTATTTAAAACAATATTTTCAATCTCTAACTAAAAAACCGGACTAAACGTTCTATAGTTTGGCTTCCGAACTACATAATGCATTTTCATACTATGTCAAAAGTAGGGGGATTGATCGGAATTATGATCAGCTAATAATTTTGCTGTGCGCCGACCGGCCCAATGAGTTGTTACCGGTTGACTGTCGAAATTTCGTTTTGACCCAAGAACAAAATAGATGGTTGTCTCATGAAGAACTTTCTCAAGTGGCCGATAATTATGCGGCTGCTCATGTTCAAAACCAGTCATCGTCTTTTCGCCAAGTAGTCAAATAAGATAGCTTAATTAACCGTCAGGTCGATTTAAGATCTGGCCGTTGTTTTGGCTGTAATTCGCCAGACCATGTAAGGAAAAACTGTCCGAAACGAGAGGTTTCGCAGGTCGCACCATCGGCCTATATCAGTTGTTGTAGTATTGGTAACGAACCTTCTCATCCATCGTGTCCGGAAAATGATGTACTTCATAATCCTATTAAATTTTATGATAGGTCATTTATGAAAATAAAAATAAGTAATCTCCCACCTGTTGTTGCCTTAATAGATAGTGGAGCGGAAATCTGCTGTATAAGGGCAGATTTGGTTAGATCCTTGGAATTGGGTTTTCCGAGAAAAATTAAGTTATGTGGGTTAAGTGGCCAGCCACAGCTGGTGGATGCTGTGTAAGCACCTGTTATTTTAGGAGCAGTAGATCCTAATACTACCAATATAGCTCCTGAATTTTTGGAATGGTTTGCAGTTGTTCCCCATTTACACGAAGAAGCAATCATTACCCCTAGGGTAGCAGAATTAATACAGACTATTGCCTTACATAGCATGCCTACCCCAACTTTGGCGTCTGATATAAAAACGAAATCTTTCCTCGAAAGCCCACTGGATAAGGTGAACTCCGACCTAAAGACACAGGAAGTCGAAGTGATGACCAATTAGCCAGTTCTTGATTCACTTACACCAGTTTGTGTAGAGGGAGTTACAGAGGAAATAGTCCCCGAGATGCAAGTTGAGAGCAAGGCTGATAACATGGATTTTCCGGTCTCATCCACATCCGATCATATTCAGAAGAAACTGCAATCTGAGTATGATGACATCACCGTTCTTCTGGACAACGAAAGGTCAAAGTTCTCAGTAATTAACAAAAAAACCA
The DNA here is from genome assembly GCA_963978895.1 of Erpobdella octoculata. Classification (NCBI taxonomy): domain Eukaryota; kingdom Metazoa; phylum Annelida; class Clitellata; order Hirudinida; family Erpobdellidae; genus Erpobdella; species Erpobdella octoculata. The sequence continues at coordinate 14,276,111 of OZ022247.1, read as the reverse complement.
AGAAAATTCGATCAAAGCTTGACCGAAGTAAAGGCCATCTCTGAGAGGTCGACAATTGCAAGAGATAACTTGGAGAAGGATCTCAGAGAAAAAGAAACAAAAATTCTCAACCTGACTCGACAAGTTGATGGGCTGAACGAAGATTTGTCCGAATCAAACAGAGCGGGAAGTTAACTGCAGAGAGAATTTGATGACCTGATTTCTTCTAAAGATGACGTCAAAAAGAATGTTCACGAATTAGAAAAAGACAAGAAAGCTCTTGAGACTTAGGTGGAAGCCCAGAAGCAGATGATCGAAGAGCTCGAAAAGGAAGTTCAAGGTACCGAAGATGCCAAGTTAAGACTGGAAGTGAATATGCAAACCTTGAAAGATCAGTTGATGAGAGAGACGCAGTCAAGAGAGAAAATGTATGAAGAAGGTAGAAAGGGTTTTCTTAAAAAGATAAGAGACGTGGAAGCTAAACTTGAAGAAGAGAGGAGACAGAAGCAGCTTGCAACGAATGCCCGGAAGAAGGTTGAAGGTAATTTCAAAGCTATGGAGGAACATATTGCTGATGCTCTGAAAGTCAAAGATGAAGCTGTGAAGCAGTTCAAACGTTACCAGGTCCAGATCAAAGAATTCATGCACGAGATCGAATTGATTAGTGTAACCAAACAAGAGATGTCAAATGCCAGTAAAGAAAGAAACAAAAAATACAAGCATATTGAAGTTGAACTTATGCAACTTCAGAAAGATCTGGCAACTTCCGAGAGAGCCAGAAAAACTCTACTTGGAGACAACGAACAAGATACCTATGAGCGTCATTATAACACCCGTAAGAAATATAATTCTCTGTTGCTGCTTTCCATGGGGACCACACATTCTGATCATAACTCTCTCTTTTATCTCATGGAGCCGCCGATTTCCTCTCCCGAATAGGGGAGTGGTCTCTCACCACGGAGAGTTAGACGACATTTTTTTACATGTCGTAATTATGTTTATTATTATGTTTATTATTTACTGTTATAAACTTTGAAAATTTGTTTTCGAGCATAAGCCCAGAGGCACATTGTACTAGTTGTATTTCTAGGTGCATAGGTTTTCTCTTTTGTTGTCTTAGTTGCAGATCGTTGTGATATTCTATAATTAATGATGTTGTTGAAGTAGTTGAACTTCTTTGATATGACGTGATGATGATTCTTTCGTTAATACAATTCAGACCGGTATGGGATTAGGAAGGGTCGTGCTGGTTATATGGGTAGTTTTACTGGTGGGAGTAAAAGTTACTTTCAGGAAGGACATCTCCAGTTTAAAGTCAACCTTGAAGCCATGGTAGACACGATACATCGACGAACGAACGCCCATTCTTCATCCAGATTATCTACAAAGTTGTACTTCTCCGATTCCACCCACTCCTCATCTTCCTCGTCGTCCTCTTCGATGTCCCCGACCTTGAAGCCTTGGTAGGCATGATACATCGACGAACGAACACCCATTCTTCATCCATTACTGTGAAAGATAACATTTAAGATATTGAAACACTGTTCAACATCTTTGTTTTGAGGGGGAGTTATGTCAGGGGTCGCTCTACTGGACCTCCTGACAAGTGTATCTTGCCCCCGTCTAGACTCTCAGTCTAGACAGGAACCTACACATTAATTGGCAGACGTTGTTTTCTTGTTGTTTGTTTACGCGTTTCCTGAGGCTATATATATAGCGCTTTGAACCCCGCCAGTACAGTCTAGCTATTTAGTATCAGGCGAGGTCCTGCTCGTTTTTATATTTAATTTGCGCTTTATTAAAGTTGTTGTTGTTGTGTTGCTTTTTTCTTCCTGGTGTTCACGGCATTCCAGCAGGAATAATTCGCCCATTATCTGAATAAACTTGTTTTGTCCTTTTAGAGTTTTATTTGCTTGTACTATTAGTTTGTTTGCTTTGATCTTGATTGTATCAGTCGGATCTGTTTTTATCTTTCTAAATTTTGTTTCATCAAATGTGATGACATTCAGTTTTTCAATATATTCGGTGTGGTTGATTAGAACATAAACATTAGATTTATCTGCTTTTTGCACGACCACATCGGAGTTGTTTCGGAGAGTTTTTGCTGCGTGTAAAAGTTCTGGTGACAGGAAAATATTTTTTGTATGACGTGCACAAGGCTTTCAGAGCACAACAGAGGCTTTAGACGATCAGAGTAAACAACAAGTTTTTGTTCACTCAATAGGATTATTTCTTGAAACAACATTTCGGCTTCTGTTTTCTACATTATAGGATGGTACTTGGCCTGTACATGACAGTTATATCCCATTTGAAGAAAATCAACTTCTTTCGAAGGAGTGTAACTGGAAATATTAACGAAGTGCAAAACTTCGTCTTTCAGAATAAGTTTGCTGCCATATAAATTTGACAATTTATTGGTAATAACTAACTCTTTTTTAGAGTCATAACATTTTGAGAAAATATTAAAGTAATCTAATATTAGAGATTTGTTATAACTATCTTCAACTTTTCCTAACAGTAACTCACGTTTTTCATCAACTTCTTTTTCAAGTTTATCTAACTTTGTTTTTGTTAGAAGGACCTCTTTTTTGACAACTTCCAAAGCTGCACTTTTTGAGTTCAATTTCCCCTTTGGACATTTCAGTTTATTCCATACATTATTGGGGACAATATTTTCCCGCAAGCAAGTTTCATTGAACTTTGTCGCCCATTTTGCATTCAACAGTTTCTTGTATAAACGTTGCAAAACAACAATAACTTTCCTTTCTGAAACTACACCAAGCAACGTTTTAAAATCTTTATTTTTTCCAGCTGACTGGCCAGTTTCGGTTAATTTAACCATCTTCAGAGCTTCATTTATAATAATAAAACGGTATATATTAAAATCGAAAAAACACTTTCTCAAACTTATAATAATAAAGTTAATTAAACAGCAGTTAGTTCATCTGATCGTAATGAAATTTTCACACAACCTTGACAGTCAAGGGGAATCAAATATAGAAAATTTTTTTTTGAAATCCGTCACAAAATGAGCGGAGTGGCGCGGATGAGCGAGCGGGAACTATATATATATATGTTTGTGCGTATGTATGTGTGTATGTATGTATGTGTATGTGCATGTATGTGTGTCTGTATGTGTGTTTATGTATGCACTAGCGGAGATACCCGGGGTTGCCCGGGTTTTTTAGAGGTTTTTCTATTGTTTGTCTCTTTCTCTCCCGTTTCCTTTCCCACCTGCTTTCCCACTCCTGTTCGCTTTTCCGTTTTCGGTCGTTTTCCCGCTGCCGGTGGCTTTCCCGCTCCCGGTCGCTTTCCCGCTCCCGGTCGCTTTCCCGCTCCCGGTCGCTTTCCCGCTCCCGGTCGCTTTCCCGCTCCCGGTCGCTTTCCCGCTCCCGGTCGCTTTCCCGCTCCCGGTCGTTTTCCCGTTCCCGGTCGCTGTCCCGTTCTCGCTCACGTTTGCTCTCCCATTTCCGCTCACGCTTGCTTTTCCGTTCCCGCTCGCTGTCCGTTCCGGGTCGCTTTCCCGTTTCTATAATAGACAAACTAACCCACAAACATTCATATATATATATATATATATATATATATATATATATATATATATATATATATATATATATATATATATATATATATATATATATATATATATATATATATATATATATATATATATATATATATATATATATATATATATATAGTCTTAGCAAATCTATTTTACGTTTTATAGGCTAACAGAAGTTATGAAAGAATGTAAAAGAGAAAATAAGCGTGAACGGGAACGGGAACGGGAGAGCAACCGGGAATGGGAGAGCAAGCATGACCGGGAACGGGAGAGCAAGCGTGAGCGGGACGGGAAAGCGACCGGGAACGGGAAAGCGACCGGGAACGGGAAAGCGACCGGGAACGGGAAAGCGACCGGGAACGGGAAAGCGACTGGGAACGGGAAAGCGACCGGGAACGCGGAAAGCGACCGGGAACGCGGAAAGCGACCGGGAACGCGGAAAGCGACTGGAATCGGGAGAGCAAACTTGGAAGGAAACGCGAGCAAGAGAAAAAATCGATAACAAAACTTCTGATCGGGAAAGCGACCGGGAGCTGGAAAACGACCGAGAGCGGAAAAGCGACCGGGAACGCGACGAAAACGGGAAAGTGGAGAAGGAAACGGGAGCGAGAGAGACAAACATTAGAAAAACCTTTAAAAACCCCGGGCAACGCCGGGTAACCCCGCTAGTATATATATATATATATATATATATATATATATAAATATTAGGGATGTCACGGGTACCCGAACCCGAGTTCGGTACTACCCGGTCTTTTTCTGATACCCGAACCCAAACTCGAACCCGAAAGTGTGAAAATTTGATACCCGAACCCGAACCCGAAAATGTGAAAACTTGATACCCGAACCCGAAAATGAAAAAACTTGATAGCCGAACCCGAACTCGAACCCGAAAATGTAAAAACTTGATACCCGAACCCGAAAATTTATAAGCCTAATAACCGAACTCGGAGTTGTGAACAAATAAATTTTTTTAGTAAATAAATATTTATTCTAGTTTTAAAAATTGCAACACAAACAGAGTTTTCATAACTTTTCTAGTTTATTAAAAATGAAATAGTATTAGGAACCGATTTCAATAAATTACAAGTTTTGTTGACGTAACATATTATAATAATCGAGAGCGTAGAAGTTTTGTATTATCACCTTTGCGTAACAAATAACACAAATACGTCATTTTATTAGTGATTGTGTAAGCTAGACCACTAATCCGTTTGATTATCAGGCCGGACCGAGTCGCGAAAAAAACTAAAATAATTAAGCCTCCTTCTGTCTAAGAAATCGCGGATAGCTATGACTCTAAACTTTTAACTTATATATATAACCTTATATTTATTCATTCATATACTCAAAGTTTGTCTGATATAACAAAGACCCTTTGTTATAAAGATAATCTGGTATAAATCTAAACTTTAACTGGCAAAGTCTATAAATGATCTATGCGTCAGTCATTTTATTGGCAAATGTGTAAGCTAGAACACTAATCCGCCTGATTACCCGACCGCACCTAGCCGCGAAAAAATTAATAAAATAAAATAATTTAAGAGGTAACGTATTATACTAATCGCGAGCGTAGAAGTTTTGTATTATCACCTTTGCGTAACAAATAACACAAATAGGTCATTTTATTGGTGAGTGTGTAAGCTAGACCACTAATCCGCCTGATTATCTGGCCGGACCGAGCCGCGAACGAACTAAAATAATTAAGCCTCCCTCGGCCAAAGAAATCAAATTATTTGGAAAGCTAAAAAAATAACTTATTAGAGTTTATTCAATACGTGTAATGTCAAATAGATGAATTGATCGCTCTTGTTTGTATATGTATATACACTAGGTAAATTTAAAATCAATCCAGGAATTTGAAATCATAAGCCACTACTCGAACCCGAACCCGGATTTTGGAATACTACAAACCCGAACCCGAACACGAAAACTAGAGTTTTACAAACCCCAACCCGAAAACTCTAGTTTCACAAACCCGAACCCGAACCCGAAAACTCTAGTTATATATATATATTTAGAAAAAGAGAGGATAGAATATAGAGTAATATCTTACTCAGGTCTAAAAATTTGTGTTCCAACAAATAAAAAACTTTAGCAAATTAAATCTCTATGCTTCTTTCAATTCAATATATTTGGAAATTGTGATTTTTTTATAAATAAATTTGAAAAAATTATATATATATATACTCTGTAAATGTGTGTTTGAATGATTCTATATATATATATATATATATATATATATATATATATATATATATATATATATATATATATATATATATATATATATATATATATATATATATATATATATATATATATATATATATATATATATATATATATATATATATATATATATATATATAGAAAGAGAGAGGATAAATATAGAGTAATAATTTACTCAGGGCTAAAAATTTCTGTTCCACCAAATAAAAAACACTAGCAAATTAAATCTCTATGCTTCTTTCAATTCAATATATTTGGGCAAATTTAAATTTTATTGGTCTAACAATTTTCTGAAAATAAAAAATTCTAATGTTAAAAATTTTGATTAATGGATAAAAATAAATGGAGCAACATAAATCTGAAAAGTAAATCAACTTCCTTAAAATTACTCTAATAAAATTATAAGAAATTTTATTTCAATAAAAAAATAAAAATCACTAAAACAAGGTAATTTAATTTAGTTGATACGAGCATTACAAAAATAATCAAAAAATCAATAAAACAAATATTTTTTTTTTTTAAGTTTTCCTGTGAGCAATTTGTTCATAACTGTATGAACAAATTATTTATTTGTCATTTATTACTATTTTTGTTTAATTAATCACAATTATAAACTGAACAAAACGCAATAATATCATAAACTTAAAAAATTATTTAAAAATTCTCACCTTTCACCACCTCATTTTGCGAACATCTGCACACGAAAGTTCTTTCTTCAGCGCTCTTTTGTAAACAAAAAAAAAACATTTTTTTCACTAAACCTACATCTATATTTAATGATCATCAGACAAAATTGACTCAAGTTTGATTTAAATTTTAAATAATATTATTTATATATTTTGAAATAACGAATATACGCCGATGTTTAAATACGCGGCCTTTTGTTTCTTCAGGAGTGTGCTCGGATGCATGCATCTGACCATGAATTGGAAGACGAGTGCCATGCAATCAAGGGATGATCTTTATGCTTCTTCAGGATGGTTTTGGGTTGATGATTACATTCTGTAAATAACTTTGCATCAATATAATTTATAACTGCCAAGAATTAAAACGAAATTGTTTCTCGTTTTCTTCCAGTTTCAGAAAGTTTTATCAAAATATTTTTAAACATTTCTTGGTTCGTCGTGATAGCATAATACTTGTTTATTAACATGGAAATATTTTTATCTATCATTTTTAGCTTTTTTAAAGTGTTCTTTTATTAATGGCTGGGTAATAATTTGCTTACTGAAATTTCATTTTGTTTAATATAAATTTTAAATGATTTTAACTATTTAATTTTATAGAAATAATTTAAATATTTGTAATTGTTTGGTGCAGTTTTAATTGTAACAGTAAAATTAAAAAAATGTTCAGTGTATTTCCAAATATTTTACTTTCTCAACTTTAATTTTATGACATCAACAACACACATCATTTAATTATGATTTGCATGTGACGTAGTAAATTGTCTATAACGATTATAATCAATAATTATTGATTATATAACAAAAAACTCAATTGCTAACAGATTTTTGTGTTTTAAAAATTAAGCGAATAAAAGATTATTTATAGAAAAAAAAAGTTTTCAGCAGTTATGCAAAGGCAATGATAATTAAATAACTGATAAAAACAAAATCAAATGTCATAAAATTCACTGGAACTTAATTTTTAATCCTGAGAAACAAATAAAATAGAGTTCTGATCAGAAAATATTATTGAATTGTGTGGAAATTGCGATAAAGAGTGTCGTTGATGCAATGAAGTTGAAAAAAGGATTCACTGAAGAGGAAATTGTTTCCTTTTATCTTTTCTTAGGAGATGGAAATATTTTGGTTCAAAATTGTTGTTGTTAATTTTTTTGTTTACATTATTGATTTATGATTGTATGTTATTTTTAACATCATTGAATGTATGATGTTATTTTGTCAACTTTATCTGCAAATTGTACATATGTGTAGATGAAAACTTTCCTGCATTGCCTCTTCAAACGTCAAACTGGTATTGCAGTTTCTCCACATCAGCTTTTTAAATGTTTACAATAAAACATACAAGCATAACATCTAATAATACACTATACAATACACACAAGTATAACATCTAATAATACACTACAATACATACAAGCATATTATCTAATAACACACTATACACTATACGATGCAAACATATCATCTAAATTATTTGTGTGATGGATGGGACGTATGTTAAAAACACACACATACATACACACACACACACACACAAATAAAGTCATCGATCATGTCGTGCTATAAAAGCCACGTAAAATGTTTTACTTATTTACTGAAATGAAAAATAAATAAAAGTTAAAAACTTGTTCTTATATAACACTCCTTATTTGCATTTACCGGTTCAAAAGGGCCTTTAATTACTTTAAATTCTCAAAGTTGCATGCCAACATTAATGCTGAACCACTAGAATTAGTATGCAATCACAGCTATTCAACAAATACGCAGTTATGATTGTACTGGCAATAATTTGTTTCACAGCACTTCACTTTATAAATAAATGACTAATATTTTTTGCTATCAAATATAAAATAACGTGCTGCAGCATAAGCGAAAATTCCTTTTGAAAATTTCAGTTGTTTCTAACCATAAGATGTAGCGTTGCAGGTACGAGCCAAATATATAGAATAAGTATATAGGATAAGCCTATCGCTTAACAATGCTTGCAGTCTGGAAGGCACAGTGGTCTGGATCCAAGAACTATACGCGATAGACAATCATAATAACTAAATTAAATCAATTCATTGAAAAAACATTATTAAAAACTAATCAATTTAAAAAAAATGCACAAGATTATTTTTCTTCAAAAAAACTTGAAATGAGTATTATTTGTTTGGTTTCAGTACATATACTTGTCTAAATGTAGCGCTACCGATAGTATTTAGTTTGCAATATGCGATAGTTTTAAATGAATTTACTTGCTGATGAAAAAAAAACAATTAGAATTATTTTTTCAAGTATTTGAACAACTTCTAGCACAGCAATAGAACGGCCTTTTGCGGCAAATCAATAGCGAAAATGGAAAAAACAATGGAGATAAAAATACATAAACATGTGAGCCTCCTGAATCTTTTGATCTTTTAAATCATCGGAAAATTCAGAAGACTTTAAATCGTTTTGGAGACCATCTTTGCATCCGGAGTGATATTTCGTTCATCACCTATATGCTTATCTATATATGCAAACTAGCTGACCCAGCAAACGTTGTTTTGCCTTATAAATTATTTTGTTTTTTTTTTATTTAAAGTTGCTTTCCCGCTCACTGTCGTTTTCCCGCTCCCTGTAGTTTCACGGTCCCGGTTGCGCTCCCGCTACCTACCGGTCGCTTTTGTTTGCTTTTCCGTTCCCGCTCATTCTGCAGTTACCGTTTCCGTTCGCTCTCTCGCTTCGCTCATTTTGTGACCGATTTAAATATATATATATATATATATATATATATATATATATATATATATATATATATATATATATATATATATATATATATATATATATATATATATATATATGGTACGTGTGTTCACCTGCAGACCAGAAATTCAGTGAGGCACCATCCTGTTTTAGTTGTTATGAATAATGGTCCAACAATGAGATTTCTTTGTGAAAGTAGTGTTCAAATTCTTACTTGGAATACAACATCAATATAACAGCAAATTGAAAATAAAACAAGTTAATGTTTACAGGCAATTAATGTAGATAAAAAAAATGGGAGTTATGATGTCCCGAGTTTCTGTTTTAAGTGGCAAATTACCAGCTCTAATTACGATAAAACATTGGCAATTTAGCAAGTCATTTTGGTGAACTATTTAAAGAAAAAAAAGAGACAGCCAAGGAAAAGAAAAAACGAGAGAGAAAGAAAGAGAAAGTGAAAGAGAAAAAGAAAAAGAAAGAGATAGACAAAGACAGAGAGAGAGAGAGAGAGAGAGAGAGAGAGAGAGAGAGAGAGAGAGAGAGAGAGAGAGAGAGAGAGAGAGAGAGAGAGAGAGAGAGAGAGAGAGAGAGAGAGAGAGAGAGAGAGAGAGAGAAAAAGAGAGAAAGAGAGAGGAAGGGAGAGAGAGAAAGAGAGAGTGAGAGGGAGAGAGAGAAAAAAAAGAAAGAAAAATATAAAAAGCATTTTTTTATAGATACCTACTTTAGGCAACTAAATTAATTGCCAAATGTCATGCATATTAAGCGCAATTGTCATAAATCAGTGCTGATCAACAAGTAAAATTCTGCTTGCACTAGATTACATAAACAAACATTTTACCTCAATTATATTTACACTGCTAATAATTCAAAAAATGACCAGTCTAGTTTATTTATGAGTGTCGTCTTTAAAAAAAATCAATAACCAGTCTTACAATAATTATTAAGCAAAAATTACATGGTTTATATATATATATATATATATATATATATATATATATATATATATATATATATATATATATATATATATATATATATATATATATATATATATATATATATATATATATATATATATATATATATATATATATATATCCGAAGCGTTACAAAATTATCAAACGTGGTTTGAATTTACTGTTGAGTGCTATTATTAAAAACATCTATAGCGACTTGTGCTTCCTAGCCATGATGCAGTCCAGAATGACACCTAAGGGCAGGCGAACAATATCCACAAATTATGGAACGCCGAAAGAGAAAATAGAGAACGTATCTATTTCCCAAGAAATTTGATTATAGCGATTGAGGTTTTTTACATTTTTTCTTTTCCTTATTGAAGTTTATTTTGTCTTTTATTTTGTTACATTTCAAAACAATTGTTGAATATGAAAATGACATAACATGTATATCAATAGCCAGACGCCGTCGTTATTTATTCATCTTTACCGTGTTTAGAAAATAAGGTAATTTTAAATTTATCTGAATAAACAAGTGAAGGAAAAAAACGAGTTTTAGAAATACTCGATTTAGAATTACGAAAGATGTTCAAATTAATTTTTTTTAATTGAATTATGTATTGTCCGCCAATATAAAGCTATGCTGAAAGTTTCAGCTTCCTAGCTAGTAAAAAGGTTGGTTAAATTTTACTTGCAAGATTTGCGTACAGAGAATGCCACACACACAAACAGAGATTGTAACCTAAATAAAAGTTTGTAATAACCTATTATTACCAGAACAAAATAAACAAAACTGCAAAAAACAATAATTATTAATGTCTATGTTGAGTATCACTGATGTTTGGATCTTTCAACACCCGGGAGAGGTCATTTTGTCCCGTTTGATCTGACATTCTAGAAACAAACTACATACGAATTAAATAATTAAAGAATAATTTTGATTGCTTTTCCAAATGTTGAAAAAACCTTTTCATGCTTTGTTATGATCTAAATATTTTTGTCCTTGAGCTTTCTCAAAGTTTTAAAAGCAAGAAACTGTTCCCGATTTTGTTAATTTTTTTTATTTTAAAAACTGCATTGGTTTTTTCTTATTTCTATGATTTTAATAAAAACTTTCAGCAAAGATTATTTTTAGTTAAATAATCAGAAAAAAAGTTACAATTTTTCAAAATGACGTACGTCTATAAGTAAACGTTAAAACAAGTAATGGAAAAAACGAGTTTTTCAACACAAACTTTTATTTCAAATACACTCAATTTAAAACTACGAAAGTTGTTCAAATTAGGTTTTTTTTTAAATTGAATCATGTATTGTCAAAGTTTTAGCTTCCTAGCTAGTCAAAAAGCTCGTTAAATTTTACTTGCAAGATTTGCGAACAGAGAAAGACAAACACACATACACAAATAGAGATTGTAACCTAAATAAAAATTTCTAAAAACAAACGCGTTTTGAGGTGCACTATTGTAGCCTTGAGTTGATTTTTTAAAATGAGTGTTTTCGAAGTTTAAGGCAGTGAAATATTATAATTTAAAAATTTAAGAACATGCTTGTAAAATGCTCTTGAAGATATAGAACTTGATAGCAAAATCATATCGTAAAAATATTATCCCGCCCATTAATAAACAAAGGATGCTTTTATTTACAATGACGTTGAAAGTTTTTGTTATCATTATAACCAGCCAATAGTAAACAGAAAATGCTAGTCAATAGCTATAGCAGAGGTCACGTTTTAAAGAATAAAAAGTAGTTCAACTAATTTTTATTTTTAAGTTTTTTATATTAACTTGTATGCACACCTTGAAAAAAAATTTAACTAATTTCCCATCACCCAATCAAGCTGAAATTTGAAAGAAAAAAATTGTTTTATTTAAAATTAATTGTTTTTAAGCAAAAACATTTAACATTATCATATAGATGTTATCATAAATAATTTCCAAATATTTTTTAACACTTTTCCTCCTTTCTAAAAATCCTGATGACCGGGGGCAGTAGTCGTTAGCAGTTTTTACCAATGCTTTTATTAACTCGTCGTCTCTGTTTGTTTCTCTGTCTGTCTGTTTGTTTCTCTGTCTGTTTCAAATCTTGCAATCAATTTTTGAGTCACTTCCTGATGATAGATTTTTTTCAAATTTTGCATACATGCTCAAAATAGAAGACAATGCAATATTCAATTATTAGTTTTACAATAAGTCAATTAATTTAGTTAATTTTAATTAATTTCGATATTTCGATATAATTAAGATATTTCGACTTTAATATAAAATAAAAGAGTAATATAAGAAAAAATTGATTGCAAAATTTGTGTTTTAATTACATATAAAAGCATTGGGTTTTAAAAATTCGTTTTTAATTTACTTGTTTCAACTATTGTTTTATTTAAACTAAAGTATTTAAAACTGAAAATAAAAAATTAAACCAAACTCTTAACTAAAAAAACAGTTAAACTAATGCCCTAATAAAAAAAAATAGTAGTTAACCTTTTTAAGAGAACAATGTATAGTTAGCATTCTAACATCACTGGTCTAAGCCAGTCTAACAACATTCTAGATTGATTGGACAAAATTTAAATAAAATTTAAAATAAAATTTAATTAAAATCTAAAAAAAAATTAAAATAAAACCGCCAGTTTTAAGTTTACAAAAAAAAACAAAAATTACTTTTTCAAATCAAGACTGTTTTTTATAGTTGTCACGACTATCACTCTAATAATAGTTGCGACCATTGGAAAATGCTTGAACTAGGAGGTTAAAAAAACTTATAACTCTATCAAATCAATAATAGATACTTTAATTTAAAAAATAGCAGTTAAACGTCCAAACACGAGATAATATCGAATTTCTACACGACAATGTTTCACACGTCTGAACAGTACTCGACAATCACAATTCTCCTTTCAAATTTTCGAAACGACAGGCTATATCTACAAATTTAAACAATCGCAGACTACCGCGCAGAACATTCAAAATTGATTGGTTCCCGGCATCACGTGACAAGCTTATAAAAAGCCAAACAACTGTTTATATAATCAAATTTATGCGGCGTAACACTTATAAAAAAACCCACGTACACGTAGCTATAATACAATGAGAATTTGCATGCAAGCTGTGTTTCAGACACGGACGTGACCATAGTGATTCAAAAACTTCTATATTTTTCATCTTCACATACCCCCTTTACATATCAAGTATTTAGAAGACTTTGGTCAATGTTTTTCTGTTCGAAAACTGCCAAATTACAAAAATGGTTCACTTGTTGAGTTTTTCTTTTAGCACTGCATTATTCTTTTCACAAAATTTTGTCTAATGTTCAATGAGAATAGAGCTTGCAGTAATTTATTTAAATAAAACTGTTTGGGTTTTTTTATTTAAGTGGCCAAGGCAATTTAGATACATCTACGTTTTTTAAAGCAGTCGCTTAAAAGATATAAAAAAATTACTTCTCGAACGTTTCTTTAACTAGCACCGAAATTTCTAATCAAAGAATTAAAAAAAAAAGATTAGACCACTACGCAGCAGGATTTTAAAGTTCTTTTGGCATATAATAATAGTAGTTTTGTTTTTGTTTTTGGTGTCACAAGAAGCATAGGCGGATAAAGGGAGTCCTGGTGGTCCGGAACCCTCCCTTTCGTGGGCAAAATTGTGGCAGGCGTTACATAAACCAAACACCTAGACCTAGCTTAACTTGTAGAAAATAAATCGATGTAAATATTTATAGAGGGTTATCTACAGAGCTTGGCGTGGCTGATCTTCTACATGTCGCACTGAAAAACGATTAAACCCGCTAAATTTTCCGATAACATGGGCTACAAAACAGCAAGTTCTCACTACCACCTCGGCTAACCTAGCAACATGTTACATATTCTATGTTGATCAAAGTTTAATATAATATTCAATAAATGTTTTAGTTGTATTAAATTATATAATAAGATATTATTATCTGTGCTCCTCTCATTCTGGTCGTCAACATCTACGTTCGTCCTCCCATGGTGACGCTGTCATCCCAAGAACTCGTCGTAGTTTCGGTAAACGAGCATTCGCCGTTTCCGGGCCCGGTGCATGAAACCAACTACCTAAATCTATCCGAAGTGCTGTTCTAAATGAGGACTTCAGAGCATTGTTGAAAAAACACTTTTTTAATTTGACATATTGTTAATGGCATTCTTAGTGCAAGACTCTTGTTTTGTTTTAGATAAAATAAAATAAAAAAAAATAAAAAAAATTCTCCAGTGATGGGTAGGATTTGAAATCAAAGATTTCAAATCACGATTTCAAATCAAAATATTGACTTTTGATTTGAAATCATTTTGTAAAGTTTAATTATGATTTTGATTTGAAAACATTTTTTAACGATTTTCGATTTTATTTGAATATTCGAAAATCAAAATCATTAAATCTTTTTGCTATGCTGCTATTTCTATGCCAAGCCAACAATCGCTTTGACTACGGCTACTATGATGACCATTGTTCTTCACAGACCATCGGTACCTCTAACAATTTCTACAACATTAAGATAAAAATGATGAACTCTTTATCGGATGTAGACAGCAATTTTGTTATTTTTAGTTCAAATGAATTATTTAAAAAAGTGTTAATACGATATAATACAACACTGCTTCGCCAGCTCCTGTCGAAAGACTGTTCAGTTCCGCCGGTGTAATTGAAACTCCCAGAAGAAATTTCAAGAAATAGATAGACTAATTCAAAATTTGAAAAATTGTTGCTTTTGAAAATGAATTAACTTTAACTAAATTTCATTGTTTGAGTGATTTTAGATCAAATTGTGTTAAAAACATAATTCAATAGACAAAATTATGGTAAATTAAACCATACCGTGTGATAATAATTTATAAAAAAAAAATGATTTTGATTTGATGATTTCAATCACTTTTTAAAAGTAATTTTGATTTGAAATCATTTCATAATTTATGATTTTGATTCTGATTCTGATTTGAAATCATATTTTTCCTGATGATTTTGATTCTGATTTGAAATCATATTTTTCCTGATGATTTTGATTTTGATTTCAAAACTGATTTTACCCAACACTGATTTTCTCTAGAAATGCTTCAACAGTCACTATAGATTATTTTTACACTATTTTTTTATGTTACGTACCCGACACAATACTATATAATAGAAATGTCATTTAGCAACCGCCTAATTAGAACTAAAGTCTGGCTCGAAGGCGCGACTTTTAGTGGCTATTGTAATGTAAACTGAAAAAGTAAGGTTTGAGTGCAGCTTTGAACGTCTATACTGTTTTCGCTCCCCCAAATTTGTGCTGGCAAACGTTTTCAAGCGGAGTCTCTATTTTTCCCGATTGCTTTGAGCACACATTTATTAGTGATTTTCTGTAGTCAGGAGCTTTGTGTGAGAAGTTGTAAAACATAAGCGAGCGGAGTTTGATCGTTATTCTTGCTGGAATTAGTAACAAGTGGAATTGACGCAGTACTGGTGCAATATAGTTGCGATAGTCAATGCCTTTAACAATCCTTGTTGTAGCATGAAAGACAGCAATCAGCAAGTAAGCGGTTGGAGAGCTATTTTCGGCAATTCGGCGAGGACCGCATTGCAGTAGTCAATTCTGGACAGGATAAGGACCTAGACCAAAATCCATAGACAACGTTTATTTCAACATTGTTTGACTTGTCATTGTCTGATAAGTCGGATGTTATAGAAACAAGATGTCACGAACATCTTCTAGGATAACACCGAGATCTCGAGCCCTTTCAACCGGGATGATGCTGCTGATATTGTACAATTGCGTAATAACATTTATTACAAGTTACACGACTGTACGCAACCATTTTATCAACTGCTGACTGCTGACCGCCGCGGCCGCTGCGTTAAGCGAAATCGTTAGCATACATACATACATACATACATACATACATACATACATACATACATACATACATACATACATACATACATACATACATACATACATACATACATACATACATACATACATACATACACACACACACACACACACACACACACACACACACACACACATACATACATACATACATACATACATACATACATACATACATACATACATACATACATACATACATACATACATACATACATACATACATACAAACATACATACATACATACATACATACATACATACATACATACATACATACATACATACATACATACATACATACATACATACATACATACATACATACATACATACATAGTCTCCGATTCAGAAGCAGATGTAAATTCAGAACCCAAGACAAGAATTAAATTTCCGAAAGCAATTGACACTTCAGCTTGGTCAACATTAGACTTGGAGTTGACGAGATTACTCAAAGCCCAGTTGAGGGAGAATCCACAACTCGATATGAAAACCTTCTCAGAAATTATCTAAAAAAAATGTTTTGATTCATTTAGTGTGGTCCAGAAAAACCCGGTTCTCACGCATGCAGCGGTATCCAGACGGCAGAGAGAAATTGAAAAATTAAAGAAGGAGCAAAAGAAACTCAGGCGACAATGGAGAATCGCAGAGGGGGTCAAAAAAGTTGGTCTCTCTGAACTGTGGCGGGATGTAAAAAATCGGCTCCGGGCTCTCAGGGCTGCAGAAAGACTCCGGAAAAAGAAAAGTGAGCAAAAGAAAGCCAGATGCAAATTCATGGAAAATCCATTTTGCTTCGGAAAAAGTTTGCTGGATCCACCAAAATCTGGCACTCTTCGAGCGACAAAACAAAAATTAGATGATCACTTCCGTTTGGCGTTCAATGATCCTCTTGGCGATTCAGAGCTGCCGGAAAGAACCGATTTTCCCGAAGTACAGTTGCCGAAAGTGGCTTTCGACGGTGGAGAGATAAAGATATATGAAGTATCTCAGTTTCTAAAAAAAACGAGGAACAAATCTGCCCCAGGTCCCAACGGCATTCCATATTTGTTATACAAGAGATGTCCAGGCGTGCAAAAGCTGCTCTACAACCGTTTAAAGATTGCATGGCGATCTAGATGCGTAGATAGGGAATGGCAGAAGGCGGAGGGAGTTTTCATCCCCAAAGAAAAAGATTCGGTCAATATCAACCAATTCCGACCAATCTCACTTTTAAACGTGGAGGGAAAAATATTTTTCGCTGTTTTGGCCAAGAGGCTCACGGATTTTGCAATTCGTAATGAGTACATTGACAGATCCGTGCAGAAAGGAGGAGTCCCCGGAGTACCGGGATGTATCGAGCACTCATCCATGATTTGGGAGGCCATCAAAAGAGCAAAACAAAACCAACTCAGCCTGCATGTGGTCTGGCTTGATTTAGCAAACGCGTATGGGACTGTTCGCCATCAATTGCTCTGGAAGACACTCAAAAAGCACAATGTTCCAGAATTCCTCATCGATGTTCTGCAACAATTTTTTTGCCGTTTTAGGCTACGTCTGTCAACATCGACGTGCTCCACAGAGGGGTTCAACTTGCGGGTCGGAACTGCTATGGGGTGTTCAATTTCTCCCATCCTATTTGTTCTGGCTATGCAATTATTGCTCGGTTTGATTGCATCTCGGGTTCAGGATGTTTACCTGGGAAAAGTAATTTTCATGCCATCGATAAAAGCTTTCATGGACGACACTACTTTTATCTTGAATCACTGCGGCGAAATGCGCCGTATTCTTCAAAATTTCAACGACTTGTTGTCCTGGTGTGGAATGAAGTTCAAGCCAGCCAAATCGAGAAGCCTTTCTTTGCGACATGGAGAGATTGATGGTTTTGTCTCATTCTCGGTGGCTGGTTGCGAAATCCCAACAATCCAGCAAGAGCCTGTGAAAAGCTTGGAAATATGGTACAACGTCTCCATAAATGATGTGAATCAGAGCAGCATCGTTCTGCAGGGCTTGGTTGAGGACCTGAGGAAAATCAATTCAACCGAGCTGCAGGGAAAGTTCAAGGTATGGCTGGTACAGTTTGTTTTGATACCGAGGTTGCTATGTCCATTAACAATCTATTTTTTTTTTTTATTATAGTTTATAGTCTTTTACACCATGTGTTTTAAGACGCAAACAATCTATGAGATATGTTTATCTCACGTGGAGCGAATGGAAAAGAAAATGAACCTCTGTATTCGGAAATGGCTAGGACTTCCACCGGCGTTAACAACTTTAGCTCTATATAGTAAGACAGCTAAGTTAGCTCTTCCATTCAAGTCCCTAGTAGAAGAGTACAAGATTAGCAAGATACGAACACAGTTGATGCTGGACGACTCTTCAGACCAATGTATCGTGAATGTGGGCGCATCAGTTGGATCGGGAAAAGGCTGGACTGCAGGGAGGGACATCCGTGAAGCCGAGGGATCTTTGCAATGGTCTGAAAAGCTTGGAGCAGTGCAGCCAGGACGGCTCGGTCTGGGCTGGTTTCATCATGTGTGGTGGTCTAAGGCCTCGTCGCAGGAAAGGACAAACCTGATTATTCAAGACAGAAGGCGAACAATGGAGTTGGAAAGAGTGCAGCTAGGTGCTCAGATATCGCAACAGGGCGATTGGACTAGATGGGAGGCGGCAGTTCAACATTCGATGACATGGAATGATTTGTGGCGTCACTCACCCATCCGCCTATTTTTCGTGATTATGGCGATGTATGATCAACTGCCGACAGCTTCACACTTAGTGAAGTGGGGAAAGCTTGAAAATGAAGCCTGCAAGCTGTGTGAGAAAACAGAAACTCTGATTCATATTCTCTCATGTTGTCCGTATGCTTTGGCAAAGGGAAGATACACGTGGCGCCACAATGAGGTTCTAAGAGAGATACTGGGCATTATCAAGGAAAACTGCAGACCAGCCAATTCGATGCAGTTGTGCCCCAGAAGAAAAGTTTATTTCTTGAGAGAAGGCTTGCAGCACTTGGGCCACAGAAAGGCAAGTACGAGAAGAGAATCGTTGCTTGATGCGGCAAATGACTGGAGGATATCGGCAGACTTAAAAGATGAAGACTGCTTTCCGAAAGTGGTTCGCAGCAGCGGATTGAGACCGGACATTGTCATTTTTTCCAGTTTGGCCAAGACGTTGCTGTTCATCGAACTAACAGTGCCATGGGAAAGCAACATGGAAGCCTCAAATATCTTGAAAGAAGAACGTTACAGAATCCTTGCCCAAGATTTGGAGCGTGCGGGATATAGAGTCGAGATTTTTCCAGTTGAAGTAGGCGCCAGGGGTTTAGCCGGTCGCTCACTCGTCAAATTGCTTGTGGCTCTTGGAATGTCGGGTCGGAAAAAAACTCAAGCTATCAAGAAAATAGCTGAAAGAGCAGAAACAGCTTCTTTTTGGATATGGATGCAAAGGAATGAAAAAGAAGATAACAAATTTAAACAGCCACTTCTGTCTTCCGTACGACAGTGTTAGCTCCTCCTTTGTTTACAAGTTCAGGGACGAAGTCGCGTTATGGCTGCCGGCGAAAGTTTCGGTTGTTTGCAATTTGCAATAGAAGGTAAGTTGCTGGCGTTTAGAAAATAATCGAAACAATATTTCCTGCCATTATGGTTTGTGGTGTTTCTTGTTTGGTGAAAGTGGTGGCATGGCTCGAAGTTCCGGAGGTGAATGTTTCTTTTGCTCTCGGAATCTGGCGGTTTGGTGGATACTACAGTTACTACATGCTCAAGTTCCGGCGTTTGAAAGACAGTTTCTCATCTTGTTACAGTTGCTTGACGGTTTCAAAATGACTTCTTGGTTCTGGTACTTTGAAGATTTGCCGGTTATCTGGTTCTGGTAGAAAACGGCATGTGATACACAAATTTCGTCAGGGGGCGCCGTCTGATGAACGGTCGTGGCCCGCCCTCCCGTGGTAGCGTCAGGAAAAGGGCCGAAATGCTGGGAGGGTCTTCCTCTGAAGACCTCTGACGAACTTGCTCGAAGAAGAGTTTTCACATACATACATACATACATACATACATACATACATACATACATACTTTCTTGGAAAGACATTTGGCAATACACACCACTACGTTTGTCTTTTTTGATTAGATCTGTTTATGATCAACTGCCGTCATCCAGCAATCTTCGAAGATGGAAGTTGAAAGACGATGATTCGTGCATGTTATGCGGGCAATCGGAGACTCTCATTCACGTTCTTTCCTGTTGTTCGTTTTCACTTTCACACGGGAGGTACACTTGGCGTCATAACCAAGTACTCCGAAAATTGCTTGACTTCGTCAAAGAAGCGTGTAAGAAAGCAAAGACAAGAGGAATACAGCAGAAAAGAAAAATCTACTTTTTGAGAGAAGGCAATCTGAAGTTCCACAGGTTCAGATCTACAAGAGACTTTGAATGTGTGATGGGTGCTGCCGACGATTGGTCGGTTTCGGCTGATTTGGATGGCGAAAGAAAATTTCCAGAAGCCGTGAGATCTAGCGGCTTAAAGCCGGATATAATTGTATATTCTGACTTAGCCAAGACAATGTTCCTGATTGAACTCTGTGCCATGGGAAAGTAACATGGAATCTAGCAATATTTTCAAAGAGGAGAGATATAGGGATTTAGCATGTGATTTGAATGCCAAAGGGTTCAGGACTGAAATTTTTGCAGTCGAGGTTGGCGTTCGAGGGTTGGTTAGCAGCTCAATGTTAAAACTGCTGAAAGCTCTTGGTTTTTCAAACCGAGAAAAAACTCGAGCCATCAAGGAGATCTCCCAGACAGCTGAAGCTGCATTTTTTTGGATTTTCGCTAATAGAAAAAAGAAAGCGCTACAAGATGCACACGAAATGGTTTAGCCTTGTTTACATTGGGCGATAATCGTTCCGGCGATTTCAAGTTTTGTTTCGAACAGTTTTCTGCTAAACTTTGAATTTTCGTGTTTCAAGTTAGGAATTTGGAAATTTTTCTCGCCGAAGGGCGTCCGCCTGATCAACGGACGTGGGCCCACCTCTCTCTTAAAAGCGTCAAGAAGTTTAAGGGCCGAAACGCTAAAAATGAGAGGTTCTTCTTCTGAAGACCTTCGGCGACGAAAGCTCGCAAAGAGTTAAAACACATTTATGAGGCATTAAGCCATTTGGCAACCGGGAAAGACCGGTGACAACTGGGAAAGACCGTTGGCAACTGGGAAAGACCGTTGACACTTGGAAAGACAAGTGACCTCTCGGAAAGACGAGAACTTCACGGGTATCAGGCCTGGCTTAGCCGAAGTACAATCCGTTCAAATGCCGCTTCATCTTATACTACGAAATGCCCCCAGAGTTCCAACCCAAAGGAGGGGGAGAATGATGAACTCACATTCGGACCTTTGGACAACGACCCTGCTTCTTCAACGGACCCTAATGGGGGTATGCTTCACGAGTGTGTTTGCGGTAGGAGTTTCAAGACGATCCGTGGAATGAAAGTCCACAGAACGAAAATGGGCTGCTTAACCGAATTCCGTCAACGTCCTGCATCAGATAATGCAGGTAAAACGTCGAACATTGCCGGGCCGGAGGCCAACCACAGCCCCGACGCAGTTCAAGATGTGAATCCGGAAGTAGAAATCAGTCAACCTAGGCCAAGAATTGATTTTCCTGCAGCAGGAGATACAATTGCATGGAAAAAGTTGGACGAAACACTCTCAAAACTTCTCAAAACACGTTCAAGAAATTCATCAAATTTCAGTATGAAAGACTTCACTGAGGTTATTTACGAAAAAAGCATTGAATTGTTTGGTGTGAAACAAAAACGTCAGGTTCGAAACAATGAAGGCATGATTTCTAGACGACAAAGAGAAATCAATCAGCTGAAGAGAGAAAAGAAACTGTTACGAAAGCGGTGGAAAAGAGCCCAGGAAAATGAAAAAGCTGGTCTCGCAGAGCTGCGGCAGAGTTTGGGGCGTCGTTTGTCTGCCCTAATGAAGGCCGAGCGTTTTCGGATAAAGAAAAGAGATCAGAGAAATGCCAGGTTTCAGTTCATCAAAGACCCATTCAAATATGGAAGAAATTTACTGGACCCACCCAAGTCAGGAACGCTTCAAGCAGACAAAGCAACGCTCGATGAATATTTTCGGTCCGCATTCCGTGACCCGCGTGGAGATCAGCAGTTAGAAGAAAGAACCGATCTTCCAGAAATCCCACTTCCAAACTTTTCTTTCAGAGAAGGCATGATTTCGTTACTCGAAGTTACTCAATTTCTCTACAGAACAAGAAACAGATCTGCTCCTGGACCAAATGGGGTGCCATATCTCGTCTACAAAAAATGCCCAGAAGTATTGAGATTATTGCATTCTCTACTCGTGGGCTCTTGGGAAAGAAGAAGAATTGAAAGCGAATGGCAAAGAGCAGAAGGTATCTTTATTCCGAAAGAAAAAGACTCGAAGGAAATACATCAGTTCCGCCCAATTTCATTGTTAAACGTCGAGGGAAAGATATTTTTTGCTGTCCTTGCTCGGAGACTGACAAGCTATGTAATTCAAAACAATTACATCGACAGGTCTGTTCAGAAGGGAGGAGTGCCAGGAGTACCAGGATGCATCGAACATTCGTCAGTGATCTGGGAAGCATTGAAAAGAGCTAAAGAAAATCGTCTCAGCTTGCACATTGTCTGGTTAGACTTTGCCAATGCTTATGGAGCCGTTCGTCACCAAATGTTGTGGAGAACTCTCAGATCGCATCATGTTCCAAATTTTGTGATAGAAATGTTGCAACAGTATTTCGGACATTTCAAATTGAGGTTGTCTACGTCCTCCTGTTCAACAGAATGGTTCCAGTTAGAGGTTGGCATAGCAATGGGCTGCTCAATTTCACCCATTCTCTTCGTATTAGCGATGCAGCTGCTTCTGAATGCAGTGGGTTCTCGCGTGGAAGAAGCTTACGTTGGCAAAGGTATCTTGATGCCATCGGTGAAGGCCTTCATGGATGATACAACTTTGGTTCTAAACAAATGTATCTCAATGCGACGGGCTCTTGATGCATTCAGCGGGCTGCTATCATGGTGCGGCATGAGTTTCAAGGCAACCAAGTCAAGAAGTTTATCTCTGCGACGAGGCAAGATCGACGACAACGTGACGTTTTCAGTTGCTGGCAACAGGATCCCAACATTGAGAGAAGAACCAGTTAAGAGCCTGGGAAGGTGGTATGACGATTCGCTTAACGACACTGGACGGTGTTCTGAGGTTCTTCGATCGGCATTTGAAGATATGAAGAAAATTGATGCGGCCCCACTCCAGAGCAGGTTCAAATTGTGGTTGCTTCAGTTTGTTCTATTACCGAGATTGCTTTGGCCTCTATCAATGTATGAGATGAGCTTACCATTGGTAGAAAAGCTAGAAAGGAGGATGAATAAATTTACAAGGAAATGGTTGGGTCTGCCTCCGGGATTTTCTTCGGTAGCTTTGTACAGCAAGACTGCCAAACTGAGGTTGCCACTGAAGTCTTTGGTTGAGGAGTTTAAGATAAACAAGATCCGTACGCAACTAATGCTGGATAACTCTTCGGATCAAAGAATTGTAGAGATGGGACATCTTGTAAAGTCCGGAAAGAAATGGGTAGCCAGAAAGGAGATCGCAGAAGCTGAAGCCTCTTTACGTTGGACAGAAAGAGTTGGGGCAGTTCAACAGGACAAACGGGGTCTCGGGTCAACCCATCGAATTTGGTGGTCAAAAGCCAGCACCAGTGAACGAACAAGTCTGGTCATTCAGGAAAGAAAGAAAGCTATCGAGTCCCAGAGAATGATTAAGTTTGTTCAGTTATCTCAACAAGGAGACTGGACGACATGGGAAAATGCTGTTCAGCGTTCACTTTCTTGGAAAGACATTTGGCAATACACACCACTACGTTTGTCTTTTTTGATTAGATCTGTTTATGATCAACTGCCGTCATCCAGCAATCTTCGAAGATGGAAGTTGAAAGACGATGATTCGTGCATGTTATGCGGGCAATCGGAGACTCTCATTCACGTTCTTTCCTGTTGTTCGTTTTTACTTTCACACGGGAGGTACACTTGGCGTCATAACCAAGTACTCCGAAAATTGCTTGACTTCGTCAAAGAAGCGTGTAAGAAAGCAAAGACAAGAGGAATACAGCAGAAAAGAAAAATCTACTTTTTGAGAGAAGGCAATCTGAAGTTCCACAGGTTTAGATCTACAAGAGACTTTGAATGTGTGATGGGTGCTGCCGACGATTGGTCGGTTTCGGCTGATTTGGATGGCGAAAGAAAATTTCCAGAAGCCGTGAGATCTAGCGGCTTAAAGCCGGATATAATTGTATATTCTGACTTGGCCAAGACAATGTTCCTGATTGAACTCTCTGTGCCATGGGAAAGTAACATGGAATCTAGCAATATTTTCAAAGAGGAGAGATATAGGGATTTAGCATGTGATTTGAATGCCAAAGGGTTCAGGACTGAAATTTTTGCAGTCGAGGTTGGCGTTCGAGGGTTGGTTAGCAGCTCAATGTTAAAACTGCTGAAAGCTCTTGGTTTTTCAAACCGAGAAAAAACTCGAGCCATCAAGGAGATCTCCCAGACAGCTGAAGCTGCATCTTTTTGGATTTTCGCTAATAGAAAAAAGAAAGCGCTACAAGATGCACACGAAATGGTTTAGCCTTGTTTACATTGGGCGATAATCGTTCCGGCGATTTCAAGTTTTGTTTCGAACAGTTTTCTGCTGAACTTTGAATTTTCGTGTTTCAAGTTAGGAATTTGGAAATTTTTCTCGCCGAAGGGCGTCCGCCTGATCAACGGACGTGGGCCCACCTCTCTCTTAAAAGCGTCAAGAAGTTTAAGGGCCGAAACGCTAAAAATGAGAGGTTCTTCTTCTGAAGACCTTCGGCGACGAAAGCTCGCAAAGAGTTAAAACACACATACATCGGGAATTATATATGTAAGTTAAAAGTATTGAAGTTTTAGATAGTCATCTATATATATATATATATATATATATATATATATATATATATATATATATATATATATATATATATATATATATATATATAAATCGCGTGTCATAGTGTTTGAAATTGAACTCCTCCGAAACGGCTGAACCGATTTTTATGAAATTTTTTCTGTCTGAGGATAGGTCCTAGGCTATTTAGAATATTTTTTACAATTTTTTAAAAAAGTTATTTTGGAAAAACAATGAGGTGCAATTATGTTCTTTTTATTGGAAAATGCAACAGATATATATATATATATATATATATATATATATATATATATATATATATATATATATATATATATATATATATATATATATATATATATATATATATATATATATATATATATATATATATATATGTGCTATTTTTATCTTTGTTACAATTGTACCGTTTCCTTTAAAAGTAACTTAATCAAATGTCATAACCTAAATTAATTTCATCAAATATCAATTACTTGTCGTCACTTGCCAAATAAAACTTTACATTAAGGAATAATTGACGGGAGAGCAAGCGGAACGTGAAAACAAGCGGAAACGAGATAGTAAACCGAAACGGGAGAGCAAACGGGAACGGTAGAGCAAGCGGGGAAGGAAACGGGAGCAAGAGAGAAGAACGATAGAAAAACTTTCAAAAACCCCGGGCATTGTACACTCGATTGCTTTTCGAGATTGATTTTTTTTAAATTGTCATAATTTTGTACATGAAACTTTAAATAAAAAACCAAAATAATTTAAAAGGCAAAACAACGTTTACTGGGTCAGCTAGTAATTTTATTAAAAATTTTCCTTCATTTTCACTCGTGGCCTTGACCGCAATTTCACGAACAATATGATTATTTGTTTTGATTGTTTGACGCAGTCTCTTCCAATCTTGTGATTTTCCAATTCGAGTATTTGAGTTTTTAGATTAAATGTATTTTGGCAATGTCTAAAATCTTTTAAAACGGTTATTCATTATTTGAAAATTACTTGCGTTAAAACAGCGCATTTTATGGTTTATTTTGCAAAATTACAGTGATATATATATTAGGTAGTTTTGAGGCGACTAAGGTGCCCGTTAAATTAAAATTAGTATTTAATTATTATTTTTTCAATTGCCATTTAGCGAATGACCTAAGATGTCTGAGAAAATAAAATTATTATTTTTATTAATGAGTTGTATGCAAGGGAAATTGTAAGGCGACTAAGGTGCATGTTTTTAGCTTTTTTAGTATTTTTGCGTTGAACTTAAAATAAAAAAAACATTCGTTTATTATGAATGTAACAGAGGACATGCCGCCCCTTATGATATTTATATAGCGCCGTATGCAGCAGAAGCCGCTGCAAAAGCGATTTTCAATGTTGGCAACTTGCAGATAAGACTAACGGCGAAAGCGGTGTTTTACGGCGCCGCCCCGCATACTACTCGATAGCTCCACAAGTGCACGAAGGACTTTAACCCCCAACCGAAGTTGGTACTCATTTATCGACCACTTAAGGATGAAACGCTGAGTTGACGTGATCACATGTGAGTTAGTTTCTTGCTCAAGGAAATTACGTGCCCGGACCAGTAATCGAACCCAGGTCCTACGACTCTGAAAGCCAGTGTTTATACCACTACATACCTTACTTTGCAATAAGGTTTTACATAACAAGAACTATGAAACAATATATATAAATCAACAATCCAGAAGGTATGAGCAGGGTTGTTAAGAGCGGTAACGCCGCGCTACCGCTATTGTTGTAGTGGCGCTATTTTTAAGGTAGCGGTAGCGGCGCTACTGGCTGACAAGAGCGTGTATTAAAGAAAATATAAATATTCGTATATATTTTTGTTAAAATTAAATTTTTATGCTTTCATTTTAAAATTATTTTTATTTCTTTTAAATTGATTCGTATTTCATTTAAATTGGTTCGTATTTTTTTAGATTGATTCGTAATTCTTTTTAATTGATCCAGAAAAGGTGTAGACCAACATGTCTACTAAAATATTGTTTAATTATTTTTTTACTTTTAAGTTTTCTCTTTCAGTTTTGGTATGCGGACTTTTCATTAAAGGACGATTCATCAAGGGACTGTTCATCAAGGACTATTCATTAAGGGACTATTGATCAAGAGACTATTCATCATAGGACTATTGATCAAGAGGACTTTTTATTCAATTGTCTTTTGCTCGTTTGATCTTAAGATCTTAACGTTATTTCTTGTGCAGTTGTTTTACTTACTGTATGTGACAAGTAAGATTGTTGTATATTACAACCATGTTTTCTACAAACTTGTTGATTACTCGAGGCATAAGTATCTTTGAAGCGTGGCCCCTTGGGGTTAAACGACCGATGCCAGATTTGACATAGCGGGCATGCGTGATGCTTTGATGTGTTTGTGGCCTTTGGTGAATGTGTACATATACGGTTTACGAAAACAGTCAAATTTAGTTTTGCTGGTGCTGTGACCCGGAGCGGGAAAGCGATCGGGAGCGGTAAGGCAGCCGGGAGCAAGCGGGGAAGGAAACGGGAGCGAGAGAGAGAAAAACGATCGAAAAACCTCTAAAACCCCTGGCTACGCCGGTTACCCCGCTAGCTGTTTTATAAAGTATACAGTATTTGGATGCAAGCACAGTAGCACTGTACTCCACATTTTTGTAACATAATTTGGTTGAAAATAACATCTTAAACAATTTTATTAACTTTTTTGATGAATAGTCCGCTGGATAAATAGACATTAGATGAACAGTCCTTATGATGAACCGTCCTTTTGATGAATAGTCCTTTGATGAATAGTCATTTGATGAATATTCCCTTGATGGATGGTCCTTGATGAACAGTGTTTTGATGAATCGTCCTTTGATGAACAGTCCTAGAATCTCAGTTTTTTTTTGCTAGGTGGCAAACCTTAGCCCGTTGAATTTAAAATATTATTTAATTATTTTTTACTTTTAAATTTTCTTTTTCAATTGCATCTAGCTAATGTAAGGAAACCTCAGACAGTCTAATATCTATCGGGGTCAATGTTTAAAAAAACATCATCGTATTGGATTCGACACCTGGTGAAATATATAAGCTGGTAAAAATTGACATTTATGTAACTTCGCCTTGCTTTTGCAAGCCAGTCCCATGCCTGGAAAAAAAGGAAGGAAAAATTAAAAAGATCAAAATTATGATCTACGACTGGAAGTACTTAGGTGCTTCCTACATAAAGCCATTTTAGTCTTAAAAACACCTGGTGTAAAGGACTATAAATTATTATAAAAAAATGACATTAATGTACAGTCCTATATAGGCAGTATTTTGATTCTATATTTGCGGACAGACAGACAAGAAAGTGACCTAATATTAACCTTGTGAAAAATCAGACTACAAAGACAAATGCTTTTGCAGATGATCAAGAGTATTTATATCACCGTAGGAAAATCTTCATTTCATTCCAGGGACGTCGTTTCAGTGGAATCAACCGTGGTGGCAAACTGTTGAAAATGCCCACACGCTAATACGTTTTCATTCTTCATTCTGTCGACTAATCAATTTGGTGGCCGTGTTAACAATGATTTAAAGCTGGTTGGGATGCGATCGGTAGACCGGCAAGTGCAGTTAGGCAGATTTTCAGTAGTTGATCAGGAGCAGGCGCGGATCCAGGGGGTAATCCTGGACATGCATTACCCCCAATCAGATTTAAAAAAAAATTTATTTGAAGTTTTTGTAATTCATAAGTTAAGACTTTGACTTATAAAGTAGTCCTAGAACTCATTATTTTTAATGATGAGTACATTTTCAAAGAAATTAATTAACGTTGGTATAATTATTATTATGCAGAATGAAATCTACTCACAGTCACGTATTACTAACAATAGGCTATAGCCAGGAGGCCAGGCCTACGATAAAAACACAGAACAGTAAATTGTTTTGGCACGAATGTACTTAACTCCACTTTTTTATTAAGCAATTTTAAAAATCTGGTTTTGGCTTAAAATAAAGCTCGCAAATGATTTGATATTGTGACGTTGCGGCTTTTTTAAATTAGTTCGTATTTTAAGAGATTTTAAGCCTCAAAGTGGTTTTGGGATGCCCTAGTTTTGAATGATTATTCAATAATGATCGATTATTTTAACGATCATTTGATCAAAATTTTAAATTTCAATTACACTTTTCAATTTTATGTTAAATTGTGGTCAAACGACTTTGCATTGAGCAAACGTAAACTGGAATTTTTGTTGTGAATGTGTTGTGTTTTTGTGTATTACAACAGGCCTGTTGCTTTCTGTTGTTTTTGCTTCACGTCATGTGTGTAGCCTACTACTTTCATATAACTAGAATGAAACTTGCATTAATTACATTGTTGCAGTAAACTAGACTTGTAGTGTGATGATTGATGAATCTCAACATCTGACTTCCTAATTTAAAACTCAGAGGTGGGGAATGGGAATAAGAGAGGGTAGGGCTCATATGGATTCGGATTTCGGAGGGTCAAAAATTGTAGAACATTACCCACCACCAGAAAATCCTGGATCCGCCACTGATCAGGAGTAGAATAAAAACGATTAAAGCCTTCCTCTCTCTTTTTATCTATGATGGTTGAAAATTTTTCAGGTTCCTGATCTACCTAGGAATAGAAAAAATAAAAAAAATGCTACAAGCTTGTGATTGCTAACTGGTCTAAAATAATTTTTTATTTCGATGTATTCAGGTATTTTTCCAAGAATTGATATTTTTCAATAAATCTCATTTTTTCGATGTATTCATGTATCTTTCCCAGAATTGATATTTTAAAATAATTTTCTTCATTAATTGTTTGATTTTATCGATTTCTTTCTTAAATTTATCATTTCAATGAGTTTTCACCTTGTTTAATGTAATCAATATGAATTAAATTAGGATGACAAAATGGTTTAGCTATGCTAAAGTCCGTCAGGTCATCATAAAATCTTGTGCCATGACATGTTGCATTTGAATCCTGAAATGTTAAAAAATCACCCTCACTGGAGTGCTTAGAACAATATTTCGCATGTTTCAAATATGTTAAAGTTTGTCTGTTTCTTGATTGGAAAACTGTGAAGTTTTTTTAGCACTTACATCCAATTTATCTTTTGATTTGTATTCATACACACTGAAACATTTTGGAAATTAGTTACAGCTTTTGATAAAAATTTAACGCGTAAAACAACTACGTTATGTCCACGCTCAATAATAGACTAAACTAAATTGACAACAAATGACAACTGATGCTTAAAGCTTGTGCAGATATTAAAATTATTGCCTTTATGTCAAGTTCAAGAAACTTTTTTTTTTATAAAACAAAATGAACAAACATTTAACCATTTTTTTTTAATTTGCAATAAAATATTTTCATAAAGCGGTATGAAAATATTGAGGCTTTCATTTGTTATACAGTTTATGTTATTGCAAAATTTTATTTAAAAATACCTATGAGAAATGAATATAACAATTACATGATACAGAGGCAAGGAAAGGAAACAAATAAAAAGATGATTTCGAAAAAGTTCCTCCGACTACCAACCTCCTTGAAACATTTTTCGACTCCACCCCCACCCCCCGGTCAGCAGCGCTAAAAACACTAGCACAAGCGGTATGAACCACTAATTGGGAAAACCTCTAATTACTCTTTGTTACATTTTGTTTTTTTTTTCTGAAAAAATGCGTTATATGACCTTCCCGCTTATATTGTAAGGCAATAGAAAAGATGCATAAAGCTAAATCAAGATATCCACGTATTTTATATATAAATAAAATAAATTCGCCACTGTGATGACTTTACCTATTAAAAAACAAGACAGATAAACGCACTTCAAACTTACATTTACCTTCAGTGATAAATGAAAGAGTTATGTGAGTAATACCATAGACTCCTAGATATACTTATATTTAGAAGTCTATGGTAATACCCGTTTTTATTTTAAACCATCAAAGAAGACATTAGATTTGCATGAACAAAAAACTTTTATAAGATTATATATATATACTAGCAGTGCCCGTAGCGGCTTCGCTCGCATGAAATTAGAGAGTTTAAACCGTGCATCCATAGTAGAGATCATTTTTTTAGGTCTCGGCTCGGCCCGTCGACAAATTAGCCCAGCCCGTTTTAAAAACCCAAACTCCTGGCCCGGCACAGCCCGTCTGAATTAGGCCCGGCCCATTTTTACAGGCCTAGAAGTTCTATATACTTGATGAAAAACTTTGGCCCGTCCCACCTTGACCTCAGGTTTGGCCCGGCCAAACTGAAGACCCTAAAATCACTAAAATATCTATATACTTGGTGAAAAACCTCGGCCGTCCCACTATGATTTAAGGTTTGGCATGGCCCGTGCGAAGACTCTAAAATAACGGCTTGGCCCGGCCGATGACTAACTGGACTTAGCTACTTTTAACCGGCACAAAACTTCAAAATACTAATTTTTACATTTGTAGCACTTACAGTTTGTGAGTAGCAGTTATTTTGAAATCAAATAACCCTTATTTCCACCCCACATTTGAGGTCCTGGAAACCAAATTTTCAAAAAATGCTAAAACACGTATTTCATTATTTTTGGAGTAGAAACTAAATACTAATTTTTACTTCTGTAGCATTAACAGTTTTTGAGTAGCAGCTGTCAGTCGGTCAGGACATGTTCTTTTATATATATATATATATATATATATATATATATATATATATATATATATATATATATATATATATATATATATATATATATATGTGTGTGTGTGTGTGTGTGTGTGTGTGTGTGTGTGTGTGTTTCTTGCATATAGCGTCACGATATTTTCTTGTACGCAAACTCCATTGAATTTAATTGCCCATTTTTTATTTGTTAATTTCTTCGCCAATAAATAATTTTTTAGCTATATATATATATATATATAAATATATATATATATATATATATATATATATATATATATATATATATATATATATATATATATATATATATATATATATATATATATATATATATATATATATATATATATATATATGCAAGTTCAAACTGTTAGTGCATTTGTTCCTAGGTTGGAAAATGTTCTATCTATAACTGCTCCAATTTAAATATTGTTTCTTAGAGTGGGTTGATTATGAGACCTCATCGTAGCAAAATCTCTAAAACGAACAGCTAGAAACATGAATGTTTTTGAAATGAAATAATTGGAAACTGATCTATAGATTACAGTTTTCTGTATTGAAATTCTATTCTACAAGCAAGCGGAACGGAAAAGCAACCAAGAGCGAAAGATCGAGCGGGAAAGCGACCGGGAACGGGAGAGCAAGCAAGAACAGAAAAGCGACATGGGGTAAGCGAGCAAGCGGGGAAGGTTACGGGAACGGGAAAGAAAATCGATAGAAATACCCCGCTATTTATTCATATTTTATTTTATTTATGTTATTTTATTTTATTTTAAAGTTTGCATTCCATAAAGATGCCACATTGTTTTTTTATTGTCCAATAAGATAAAGTAATTGTAGTATGCACGATAATGCTAACGTAGATCAAGCACACTCAATAAAAGCCATATATGCTCTCTTGTTTAAACGTGCTTAATTATTGGAGAGCGATACATTCACAGAATTATTTGACTATTCCTTAACTATAATAAATTAGGCAATCTAATAAGCAATCAAGAATATAACTAAAATCAGATTTTCTTTTCTCGTCTACGAACAATCTAGATTTTGACTTTGGCTTGATTGTGTTTAATAAAAGTTTAAAAAATTGTACTTTGCCATTGTTTTGTCTATTCTTTAACAGTCGAGGGTGGTCCATTTGTGGAGTGCGTGAAAATTGTTATTATTAGTGTTATTATATTAGATTATTATTATTAGTAGTAGTAGTATATCATTGCTTTTACTACCCCATTCAGTTCATCGGCTGCAAATATCATTTTGAACAAAATTTACTTAACATATTTTTTTAATTGTTTTCTTGAAATGGTTCATGTTTTATAAAATACAGCAATTCTAAATGCTTTTATTTAGCTTCACTTTCTTTCTGTTTGTCTGTGCTGATCAAATCTTAGAAACAAAAATTCACCCACTTTTCGACCACCTAGAGCTCTAAAACATTCAGGAAAGCTTTATTCTGGATGACAATACATGAATTTAATGTTTCCGACATGAATTAAACTTTAAATCAATAAAAATTAATCAAATCTACTAGCGACTGTTTATTACAGTCGCAAGATGGCAGGAATTAATTTGTTTGACAACCAGCCACAAAGCTTTGGCAATCGATATTTCGCATCTAATCCGAGTTTGCAATAGCGAAGTGGTTCCCACACTTTTTTAACCAATGGCCAAATCTAATTTGTCTAGCATTGTGGCGGGCCACACGCACGCTGAAAAAAGGAAACGTCTTTTGTGACCTTCAATTTTCAAACTAAAAAAGTACAACCAACTAGAATTAACTTTAATAACCAAAGCCATCATAATCCAAAGTTTTATCAGCTTTAATGGTGTTGATGTAACTCCAGATTGGAATCCAGTTTATCAATGTCTGGGTGCCGGTTTGTTGTGGCAAGTATCATTAACCCATTCAAATTTGAATCAGTGAGGCGAGCTCGATTTCTGTTCTTTATGAGTCTTATTGTTGAAAATGATTGCTCACATCTCTACGTGCTTCCAAAACGGCATATATAACGACCGCAAGTGCTCGAATATTTTGCTGGCAGCAAACGCCAGAATGATATCATATCATTTGCAGATGGCACGACAGGAAGAGGAAGCTCAGAAAATCTGATTTTATCATCAGGAAAAACAATAAGATTTGTGAAAGTGCAACGTTGTTTGTTTCTGCAGCAAGCTGGAAAAATCGTGACTCGAAAGCATTCAGATGTACATCAACCTTGTTTTTGTATTTGTCACCATCAAGCTCGTTCTCTGCTTCTCTTTCCTTCAAATACTAGAATTGTCAAATTTTTCAGCCGACTGGGTAACAAACAATGCAAGTTTTATTTTAAAAGCAGCATCGTCATTACAAAGTCATTAAACAGTTTGTTGTTTTCCTATAGTTTTAAATTTAAATTATTGAGATTACATTCCAGGTTGAAATAAATTTAAACCATAGTAAACAAGTAAAGGAAAAAACAAGTTTTTTAACACAAACTTTAATTTCAAATACACTCGATTTAGAAATACTAAAGATGTTCAAATTAAGTTTTTTTTAATTGAATCATGTATTGTCATCTAATATAAAGTTATGCTAAAAAGTTTAGCTTTCTAGCTAGTCAAAAAGCTGGTTAAATTTTACTTGGAAGATTTTCGTACAGAGAAAGCCACACACACACACACACCCACACCCATACACACACAAACAAAGATTGTAACCTGAATAAAAATTTGTAAAAATAGAAAACACAGAAAGTAAATGTTTTATTTTATATTTTAATTTGTCACTTTATGAAATGGTATAGTTGTTAAATGTAAAACTTGAAAATTAAAAATTAATTAATAATTCCATTTTTTAATTATTTGACGACAGACAGACAGACGACAGACAGAGAAGTCAAGTTAAGTAAAAGTGTGTAGAAATTGCAATAAATGAAAAGCCGGCGAATTTTGAAATATAAGGAATTAAAAAAAAACCTCCTTTTTACACACTTTTACTTAACTTGATTTCTCTCTGTCTCTCTGTAGTCAAATTTTGCAATCGATTTTAAACTAACTTCCCGATGAGCTAGAGACTTAAAAATTTAAAAATACTTTCGAACTGATTAACAATGCATTCTATTAAATTTTCGGATCGATTGGACAAAATTTAATTAAATAATTATTTGTGATTATTTCGTCGAAGTCGAACTATTTATTGTCTATGGTAATATGCTCGTTGTTTATGTAACAGAATGTGGCCTACACAATTATATAAAAGTTTGTTTTTAAAAAACCTTTTTTTCTTCACTTGTTACGACTTACTTGATTCAATTACTAAAATTGTTTGTTAACGTCACAGGTAAATCTAGAAAACTTAAACTCATATAATTTATGCGATATGCAAATAATTTTTCAGCGCATTTTTGAAACTTGTTTCTCAAAGGGTAGCTTGTTTATTATGATTACTATTATTTAGTCCGTAGCCGGCGCTTGTAGATGAGGATGTCCTCGCAGCCAATGCGCTGCTGTTGGTGGCACGGAATCACGAACGCTTTCTACGTTAATCCTCCATTTTCCTCGGTCGGCTGCAATCTTTCTCGCTTCATCGGCAATCAGTCGTTTCCTCTTGAGATCTTCATCAATGATTTTTAACCATGTTTTCTTTGGCGCCGAACGTTGGATGCGCCAGCCAAGCGGTCGCTCCCGCCAAAGTAAACTATTGGGAAGCCGTTTATCATCCATTCGGCAGACGTGTCCGAACCACTGCAGTCGCCGTTTATGGATGTGTTCTTCGATCAGTGGTTGTCGATCACACCGTTCACGTATCGATTCGTTTCGAATGCGGTCGCGGATGGAGACTCCCAGTATTCGCCGCAGGCATTGCATTTGAAATAATTCGAGTCTATTCACATCGGATTTAAACAATGTCTATGTCTCCGAGCCATATAGGAGGATCGGAAGAATCAATGTTCGGTAAAGATTAAATTTCGTCTCGATTTGAATGTGCGTTCTCTTTCAGAAGCACATTCTGAGCGTCGCAAATGCCGCAGTCACCTGGCCAACGCGGCTGTGGACGTCGACCGACAACGACGTCTTCTTTTCCTGCACGATCGATCCAAGGTATTTACATTTCGTCACTTGCTCGATCTGGATATCATTTAGGTGGCCATGAGCTGGCGACCCGTCCGTTGTTAATACCTTGGTCTTATCGGCGTTGATCTTTAGGCCGTATGACTTGGCAATATCGGCGATGTCGTATAGGCAATCTGTAGCTTCAACGTCGGTTTCGGCGAATACGGCGCTATCGTCCGCGAACATCAGATCAGTGATAAGGTTGTTTTTGTCGTATTGAACACCACGCCTTCCTTCGAACGATTTCTTCATAATCGCATCGATCACGACGTTAAATAGCAGTGGGGTGGCGACGTCTCCCTGCCGGTTACCGGTTTCAATGGTAAACTCGTCAGATATGTCGCTTCGAATTCGTATGCAGCTGGTCGAACAATTATACGACACTTGTACCAAACGGATGATTTTCGGTGGTATGTGTTTTTCTTTCCAATGCCGTCCACAATCCTGGCCCATGTTGGCGTAGTGCAAAGATTTTATCGATTCATCCACGATTCGGTCGAAATCCGACCTATTCCTCACGATTGTTCACATTGTGTTTGTAGTCGGGATTGAATGATCTTTGTAAATACTTTCCCAACGATTGAAAGGGCAGTTTGATGAAACACTTTAGCTGGCTGGATGGTTGGTGAAGAGGGTTTGGGGTTTTTGCATTAGAATTGTGCAAAAAAGTTAGTCTTGAGGCATTTTTTTATTTTTCTCAACAGTTATTATTTTTACGTAGGTATTAGATTCTGAACGGGTACGTGCCGGTCACTGGGACGAAATCGACGGGTACGGTTTACTCGTTTACCCGTAACATTTTTTTGTTAGGTTCGTCTCGAAAGTAAATGAAAATAACTTTTATTAGGTACAAAACTTCTTTAAAAAAAAACTGCAGTTATTAGTGTGTTCTATTAAAAGTAAATAATGGACGGGTAATGTGTATGCCCGCCGTTAAAAAGTTTACAAATGCACCATTTTACCCGCGGGTTTGGTATGGGTAAGGGTAGGGAAAACATTGATGGGCTGCGTACAGATTTTGTCTAACCCGCGCAGCCTTAGTAGGCACGAAACAAATATGTATTTGCCTTCAAGCCTCTCAGCCACTGTTTAACGCTAATAATAATTAATTTAAAATATCGGTAATATTAGTCAATTAACTTATAAAACTGACATATTTAAAATAGCGACAAGAAATATTTTAAAAAAATACGATTTTTTTAATTTTTAAAATTCAAATTGTAAAACTAGCTTATCTGTTTTTAAATTGTTAGCATTTATAAATTTATAAAAGAAAAAGAAAGCTAAGTTTTTTAATGTAATAGTCAAAAATGCGCTGAAGTTCCTTCGATATAAAACAAAGACTTCTGTATTTTTTTAATTTTGTGCCTCAATTGCTGGGAAATGCAAATAATGAAATAATTATAAAAAGATAGAATTATTAATTCTTTTTTGACATCAACCATCATAAACCAAACATTTTCATTCGCCAAATTACCACGGGAAAATATCCTCATATAAGCTGGCGATAAAAGATGAGCATTATTGCTTCACTGACTCGCATCATCGGATGGATTGTGTTTTTGACAGGAAATTTTACGTTGTCTTGAATTCATAGAACTTGTTGAAATTTTCATGAGTATTTTTTATGAGCTACAACAGACGATATCAATGCAACTAACTTATCTTGCACAACAGGTGTTGCTTCCTCGTTACACTTATTTTATTGGATCTTATAAACTCATAATATCACTGAGCACTTAACTCATAAGATCCGCACTGCCGTATCTTTATCTTGTTTTTTTAACCAGCAAAAAAAATTTTAAAAAAATAATTTTACATCTGCACGTCTATAATTAAATGTAACTGTAAAGTTAAGTATTTATTTTATTGTAAATTATAATCTACTGAAACAAGAATGTTATACAAGGTTAGATTGAACCAAATGTAGTCCGTAAAACTGGCATGGTTGGTATTAATAACAGCTGCCACTCTATTATAGCTGAAATTACCAACGTACCTTTAGTGAAACTTACGACATACTTTAGTGCATAGCAATTCGTTTTTGTACCCCTTTCCTCTATTTCTCCTATCTTTCTCTCTCTCTTTCTCTCTCTCTCTCTTCTCTCTCTCTCTCTCTCTCTCTCTCTCTCTCTCTCTCTTATTTTTTTCTCTTTGTTTCATTTTTGTTAAAAAATAGATAAATTTAAGTAATGAAACAAAATTTTGTTTTAGCTAGATGACGACAAAATTAAAAAAAAATAATGTTTATAATTTACAACAAATTAAAAAGCTAAGTATTTTTATTTTTGTAAAAATTAAATTTTATACAACAAAGAAAATTGAAATTTAGTTTTTCCATTTTTCATTTGGAGCAACGTGAGTATTTTTTAAATGCATTTTATTTTTTCAAATTTTTCATATTAACTTCAACGTGAGCCATACGTTGGGACCGTTACCGCTTAAAAAAAAAAAACAATTTCCCGTTATTCAATCAAATTGAAATTCAGTGCTGGGTAAGATTTGAAATCAAATGATTTGAAATCGTGATTTAAATCATATTATGTGATTTTTATTTTGATTTGAAATCATTTGAAAATGCGTGATTTTGATTTTGATTTGAGATCAAATTTCCATAGACGAAAATGATTTTGCACGATTTAAAATCAAATCAAAATATTTTTTTAGTAGTAATTTTATTCTATTAGCTTATGGTTTTAACCATTGTTGTACTTATTTTTTTACTCATTACTCATCGATGTATCTAATCGGTCTTTCTTGTTCTGACTCGTGTTACTTGTTTACGTTCCGCTGTTAAGGTTGTTTGAAAAATGGATTGAGCTCGTTTGCCTATTATTTAAGATGGAACTTTTTTCAAGATTATTAAAGAAGTGGATGGAAAGGTAATCGCTATGTGTTGTAACTGTGTCAACAAGGAACTCTCGGGGACCAAGAATAATGTCTTCCTCGTCATTACCATCATACTTTGTGCAAAGCCTTTTATTTTATACAGACTGCTCTTTACAGCACATTGATTCATACCAGATTGTCAGGAAGATGTTCGTCTGTACTACAACACGCTTATTCCTTCATCTGCGCCTGTTGACTTTAGCAGGTTTGACTGAGACGCCAAAAAGAAACAAACTTTCTGATTCACTTTTTGACAAATCAACACACTTGAAATTAAACCGAAGCATTTTTTAAAATAAAGATTTTGCGACTTGTAATGAATTCTAGAAGAATTGTCATCAGTAGCAATTTTAATAAGCGCAAACTTTTTAGCAATGATTTCATGATTTTAAATCATCAAAATCATGATTTTGATTTGAAATCATTTTTGGTGGAAAGAAAAAATGATTTTGATTTTGATTTCAAAATCACTCTGAAGTGAATGATTTTGATTTTGATTTCAAATCATTTGAAATGTGATTTTACCCAACACTTTTGAAATTTTTGTAGACTTCACATTCAATTAAATTTTCAGATTTATTAGAAACAATTTAAGTTAATTAGAAAAATAATCCAGAAAATCTTTAATACTTGTAATTAAAAATTTTTAATAAAAAAATTGTATATTCCCTATTGATTCAAAAATTTCATAGATTTTTAATCTTCACATAATTTACATATCAAGTATTTAAATGATTGTGGTCAATGTTTTAATATTTTATAAAATTTCTATCATAAAAAATGTTGCAACAAAATTTTAGTCTACGAATTAAAAAATTAAAAAGGATTTAAAAAAACGAAGTTTCTTACGGTTTACTTGTTTTTACAACGTTTATATTAACTTGCAATGTTTTTGTTGTTGTTTGTTTATTTGTTTCAGCGCAAATGTCCGATCAACGAAGTTAAGCAACGTCGTGCTCGGTTAGTACTTCGATGGGTGACATTAAATACATTTTTCCGTTTTAGATGAAAAAATTTAACAAAACAATTTTGTTTAAATGTTTGTGTATCAAAATTATTTTAAACAATAAAAATAATTTCCAAACGAAAAGTTTAATTAAAAAATTACAATATGTACACTTAAATACTATCTTTGACCTTTTAGTACAGTTGTTTAAAAGCATTAGTTTAAAAAAATATTGTTTTTATTTTATCATTTTTATTTGTTCATATTTATATTTTTCAGACGTTTCGCTGAAATTAACAAACTTGAAAAACTCAAAAATTTATTGGTTAAACCTTTTAATCGAATTTGGTTTTGTTATCTAAAATCGATAATAAAGAAACTATAGGTACACATTAACTAAATTTGCATGATGACTTGTTGCTTATCCAAAGCTTCCATAACTACCTTTTGAAAAATTTTTTATATTTTTTAACAAAGTAAAATAACTAATTAGCTGATGCACAAAATTGAATAAATAATTTTTTGAATTATGAATATTGAAAAAAATTAAAGTTATTTTCAAAGGGTTAGTTTTCTGGAAAATAATTAATGATTTACAAATTTCTAAATTACAAGAAATGAAAATTTAATGAGCACAAGTCTCTTAATGAGTTTGATTTTTGTTCAACATTCAACTATTTTCAAATTTTTATAATAATTTCACCGCCGGTCCTGCCTCATTGCGGAAAAGTTTTGGAAGTAAAAAATTAACAATAATCCGATTATCCAACCAAGCTTAAACTTGGAAGTGTATAGAAGTACCTAAAACATCGATTCACTCTTCTCATAACAATGCATTTTTTTCAAAATAAAAAAGTTTAATTAAAATTTAAATAATTGTTTCATAAATATTCTAAATAAAATAAATGGAAAAAAAATCTTAAAAAAGCAACTTCTTGAAAGAGGTTTTGTATTGTCAATAACCTGCCAAAAAATAAAAAATAACTACTGATCACACCCTTTATATTGACAGGAAAGTTGCTTCAAGATTGTTTTTTGTGAGACATGTAGATGTGTGATATAT
The DNA here is from genome assembly GCA_963978895.1 of Erpobdella octoculata. Taxonomy (NCBI): domain Eukaryota; kingdom Metazoa; phylum Annelida; class Clitellata; order Hirudinida; family Erpobdellidae; genus Erpobdella; species Erpobdella octoculata. Next base: position 14,235,489 of record OZ022247.1, on the reverse strand, counting down.
GATGGAGGAAATTTATTTTTTCTGTCATAATTGGTCATTTTTAAACTTGACAATCAAAATTGTCAAATATTTGTTTCAAACCTAATACTCTTTGAGTACTGCATTTGCGTTTACTGAGGTTGAAGGAAAGTGCATGTTCGTCATTCTATAGACATTAAGCAAGTTAAAATTAGATTAAAGACATCTTTTTCATAAGTTTTTGATTAGGAAGTATTGATGAACTGCGCGCCTTTGCGAAAAAATTGTTTTTTTAAGGGCACGATATAAATGTTGTTTTGTAATGTATCTGTATGGAGGTTGAATAGGAACATACAAATTTCTTATGTTCAAAAACGAAATTTTCTTACAACACACGCATTACTTTATGATAACTTTAAAATCTAAAAAAATATATAATATAAGACTTCCAATCAACAATAAATGTTTCATCCCTCTACCAGAAAATCCTGGGACCGCGCCTGGAGGTCACCATGAATGCTGGGTTGAGGGTCTCATTGTATCTTTATTACTTTTTTTAAATTCAAGGTAGTGATGAAGAAAAGAGATTCTACTTTCTTTCCTGGTTTATGTCGATTTTTTAATTCACAGTATCGGTTGCATCACGCACCAATTGCAGGACCTGTTGCGACGTGTTTTGTGAGTGGCTCCATTTGCCTATAAACATTCTCGTTAAGAACGGCAACATTTTTTACGAGTATTTTTATTGTTCTCACAAAAATCACGTGGTTAAAAAATGTAAATGAAAACAAAAAAAATGTTCTTAGTTATTTAGATGTTACAAAATAAGCTGAAACTGCCGTATTAAAAATAATAATTTAAAAGAATAAAAACACGCGTTCATGCAATGCTCTGAAAGTACAGAATAAATTATAAACATAAAAACCTGGGCGCAATAGTTGCAATCGCAAAATCGCCCCGCTATGGTTTAGATAGAACACTGAAGAGTTTACAAAAAATTGTGTAACTCGAATAGTTCTGTGTCTATCTTGTAATTTTTCACATCAAAAAGTAATAGAACAATGTGTTGTGTAAATAAAGAAATTGAATGAATCAGAATTCAGGGGAAATAAGCTGTTTGAACTTGTTTAAATAGACTTTTTTGGCTCAGAAAACATCCTACGACTATTTTAAGTAATCCTTGTCATTGCGGCTTCAGTATTGCTCTTCCAATAAACTTTTCGTAACACCCATTTAGGCAGCTCCGTAATGTTGCGTTTGGTCGCGTGGTTAAATTGATCGGTCTAGTAATAAACTGTTTGAACTTGTTTAAATAGACTTTTTTGGCTCAGAAAACATCCTACGACTATTTTAAGTAATCATTGTCATTGTGGCTTCAGTATTGCTCCTCCAATAAACTTTTCGTAACACCCATTTAGGCAGCTCCGTAATGTTGCGTTTGGTCGCGTTGTTAAATTGATCGGTCTAGTGAATTCTGGTGTTAACCGCAGTAAGCACTAAGTAGGGGGTCGAGCGTTAGAGTTGAGCCTGAACCAATAGGAGCAAAGCGTGTCAAATGAATCCGATGAATCCGGTATAAAACAACGCGCCCAATCATCTGGGCGACTGTTTGTTTAATTTAGCATCAAATAATGATGCAATGAACTTTTTAGGTAATAAACATATAGGTTTTTTTTAAAAGCTTGATCAATTCAAGCACTTTATCATTGGTCCACTCCATGGTAACTCTTATTTTTTTAAAATAAGATTTAACAAACCAATCATCCAATCAGAGCGTGAGTTTTCTCGACCAGTTCTGGAGAGAAATAGAACATGTATCTGCCAGCAAAACCTGGCTATAAAATCTCGACGCGCATAAATTAACATAATTCCTGAATGTGTATTCCTTGACACACAATGCAGATTCTGGTGCCAAACGACTGGTACCAGCAAAAACTGGTCAGCGTGTGCTGAGCTTAAAAGGCCGGCACACTACAATATTATTATTATTAACAACTCAATTTTCAACTTTGTAGTTTTTTAGATAGAGCCCCCAAACTATATTCAGGTCCGTAAGAGATTCTCCAAAGCAGTTGTAGCATTTGGCACAAAATGGCATCCAATTTTGGATATCCTATTATGTGATTTTAGGTTTTCTAAGAGTTACAATATTGTTGCTCGTAATTACAAAAATTAACAATTTTCACAGGCAATTTTGTCAAATAGCAGGTTGTTGTCAGTACCGTAGGAAGGGTTGTGCGTGCTGTGCCATCGCACAGGGCGCCGGCGTCATGGGGGCGCTAATAATAAACATAAATAAAAAAAATTAATACATTTTTTGCGTTTATTTCTTCAACATTTTACCAGCGAAATTATCAAATTTCACGACACGCTGCAAAAATTCTCTAAAATTCTGACAGTTCTACCAGCCATAACTCAATTAAATCACCAGCCCCACTAACATCATCATCACCACCATGCCGCCAACACTGAAATATTGGCAAAATCAAAGAGAATTAACAATTTAAATTCTTTTTGATAATTTAATTTTTAAACCAGTTAATTTTCAAAACATGGTGGTCATGTGGTAAAGCGTTCGCCTGTTGGCCTAAAGGTCGGCGGTTCGAATCTCACCGCGTCATCAGCGTCCGCAGGGGGTGTGGGGAGGCGCGCACCATAAACAACTGACTCTAAATGTTGTAGTGGTTCTCACACAGGCTTCAGCCTTCTGAACCACTCTAAACCATGTTACTTTACTTTACTTTACTTTACATGCCACCCAATTTTTATGTCATTTTTATATTCTTTTATCAATTTAATTTAATTTCAATCAATACTTCACTTTCATTCGCGAATGACTGAAGAATGCTTTTTAGAATGCTGACGTTTCCTTTGATGTCATTTTTATACCGGAACTCCAGAAAGCTGCTGTTAAATTAAAATTAGCATAAAAATACAGCGAAGACCAGTTCCGCAACTAGACGTCATGCTCTGGGGGGGGCGAGCTATTGCTAAAGGGGGCGAAATGAAAATGGTTGAAAAACACTAAAATTATATTAGGAGTTGAAAAACAGTGTAAACATTAAATTTAAAACCAAGGTGTATCAGCAACACTCATATCGTTTATTATTTTATGACATAATTTTGGATTTCCACTCTGTGTACTTTTCATTGGCTGGAATAGTTTTGCGTATTCCTGCTAATGATTTTTTACAACGAATAGTAAAAGCTTGCTTTGTTACGGTGATTGGAACTGTAATGGATATTAATGATAGTTTCAGGTCAAATTAGATTGATCTTTATTCCTGGACACCTTTGTTAAAAATTTGTCAATGTTGCTTTAATTTCGTGGGAGAAGGTTTATAAAAATATAACAACAAAAAGTGCATTAAATAAAATAATCAATATTTATCGTAAATCTTTGCATTACAGAATTAATTATCTGTTTTGTTTTTCAGTTTAAACACAGTCTGCAACTTTTTATAGGTACACTTTAAGCATCTATTCTGATATTTTAGGTTTTTGAGGTTGGAGTGAGTTTTTTATGGATAAGCGCACTAAACCCTATGATGGTTTAGTGGGACCCCCTGAAGTGAAAGTTAATAAAAACTTATAAAAGTACCTATCATAAATTTTTTAAGGGAGCGGAATACGCTGCTTTAGCCAGCTGTATAATGGTTTACAGGCTTATAAAGTTCAAAAAAGTACATAGCTCAGAATTTTTCAGAGAGGGGGAAGGCGAAATACGTTGCCTTATCTAGCTAAAAATTAGCAGGTTTATAAATTTCAAAAAATACATGTCTTAGAATTTTTCAGGAGGGGGGCAAAATCCGCTGCTTTATCCAGCTACGAACTTGTATAACAGTTAACAGGTTTATAAGGTTCGAAAAAGTAAGTACATATCTTAGAATTTGGGGGAGGGGCGAAATACGCTGTTTTATCCAGCTATGTACCTGTATAACGGTTTACAGGCTTATAAACTTCAAAAAAGTACATAGCTTAGAAGTTTTCAGAGAAAAGTGAGGGCGAAAAACGCTGCCATATCTAGCTAAAAATTAACAGGTTTATAAAGTTAAAAAGTACATGTCATAGAATTTTTCAGGGGGGGGGGCGAAATCCGCTGTCTTATCTAGCTATGAATTTCTTAAACGGTTAACAGGTTTATAAAATTTGAAAAAGGATCTTAGAATTTCGGGGGGGGGGCGAAATATGCTGTTTTGTCCAGCTATATACTTCTGTAACCGTTAACAGGTTTAGACATTTAAAAAAAACTACATATCTTAAAATTTTCCAGGAGGGGGGCGAAATATCTTCTAAGGGGGACTTTGCTCCTCCTCGCCCCCCCCGTAGTTGCGGGGCTGGCGAAGACATCAATGAGTCTGAAATTTTCTCTGAGATTGAATGTTTCAAATTTCCATGTTCAGCAATTGTAGAAGATGTTCGATCAGCATCAAGTGTTTTGACTGTTACAGGTGATAAATTCACCTAAATAAGAAAAATTAATTTTTTTAATGTTTTATAGAAAATTAAAATGTTTTATCAATTGTTTCACTCTTCCAATTTTTTTAAGGGGTGCCAAAAAATGTAACTCGCACAGGGCGCCAATATAGCTTGCTACGACTCTGCTTGTTGTTATCCACAATCTTTATTTTTGATGCTTGCATGGCACACCACTGTGATGACAGCACTGAATCAAATTGTCCAAATTTAATTATTAATTAAAACAACTGTTATAGTCCACAATACGATAACTTGCTTATTTTATTTTTGATAAAAACTTGTACATCTGTATCAAATGCCAAGAAATCAATAAAATAAAATTGTGTTTAAATATTTGTCTTGACAAAGATCAGACCACATTATAAAAAGTGTACTATTTAGTTTAGCTTCTCATTTTGAGTTACTACACATAAATTCATGTGTTACACATAAAACCTTTACACCAGTTTCTAAGCAATCTAAATTAAAGATTAGATTATATATCAAGTATATCATTATACTTATATTGTTACACAAATTGAGTGGTTTAACAGTAAGATTTAAATTGTTTCTTCGAATTAATCAGTTCAGCAACATTGGGTTTAATAGTATTGCACTGTCAGACTAGCACTAAAAAATACAAAATTATGAAAATAGTTTGAGTTATTGAGAGTTGTTCAAAAATCAAAATCCAAAGTTTGTCAGCTAAGCTGAATTAGCTTCTTTCTTGGTCCAAAACTGTAAGATTGAAGTTATTATAGTATTGTAAGACTAAGTCCAATCCCTGATTATGAAACTTCATCATCACTTGGCTGGCTTAGGTGTAAATAAGGTGAAAAACCAGCCAAAAACTCTAGTGGGGGGCTTAAATTTTTAGTGGGAGGCTGCAGCCCCCGCTAGCTACGGGCCTGAATATATTGATTAAAATGAAAAATTTTTCCAGCAAATATATCACGTATACTAATTTAAATTGTGATTATTAAATTTTTAAATGAATATAACTCAGGTATTCAAAATACGACACTCTATATTCCAAATTTCAAATCAAATGCTTATTGAAAAATGAGTGAAATGTGATTAAGTGATTACCAACTTTATTACGGACCCATAAAAAAATTACAATAGACAAATAATTATTATATTAAAATATTGCTTAGAACAAAAATTAACTAATTTTAATATCTATATGCTGTTTAATTATCATTTAGACTTAGTAATAATTAGATACATATTAACGTTCTCTTAATAGCAGTTTATTAAATATTCGCCAGTCCGTTTTCACAATGAAAAAATGGATTGCAAACAGAAGGGCGAATGTTTCATAAATTGTTCTCTGAGACAAAATAAATCAAAATGATACAATTTTACCCTAGCTCATTTTTTAAGTAAATATATTGAAAAGGATGCCAGCACGCTTATTTTACAGCAGATAAACAAACTTAAGCAACAACCAAACGCGCTGAAAATAAAGATCAAATATAATTGTTATAAGTGTTTTTTTAAATTATCTTAAAGCAACAAAGATGTCAATTTCTTCGTGTCGGTTTCACAACAAATTTGTCAACATCTTTAAATGGATAATGTTGATAACTTTCCACTCTGGTTTTAATTATTCTGAAACTGGTGTTGTTTCATTTGTTTTCGGAATGGCGGAAGGTTTTGATAGGTTTGAACTAATGCCACGTGTCATCTGCTAGACATTGCTGCATACAGCCATCAACTCGCTGTAGCTGATGTGCCTGCTGAAAATGCTGGTTTAATTTCGGATCACCGTCTTATCATCGCAGTCAATGCTACTAGCCTTATCGACATTGCCGACTTTGAAAAAAACTGTGCAGCTCGACCAGGTCTGGATTAACCATTTACCAAACAAAGCACATGCCTTGCGCACCAAGCGTTTGGGGGGGCACCACAGGTCCTCAAGAAATGGGTTTAGAAATAACTGAATTTTAATACAGAAATACTTTATTGTAGGTTTTATATGAGCAATAGTAGTACAAACTACAAATATATTTGTTAACAACTGTTTTCTTCGCATATGATTGAACATACCAGCGTTCATGGTCAATGAAAGATCAGGGGCCCCGGGCAGTAGGGGGCACCCTGTCGGTTTGTGTCTTGGGCACTAAAATGGGTTAATCCGGCCCTGAGCTCGAGTTCCTCAAAACAACATTTATGTTTGCTGAGAGTTTCAAGAAAAAATGTCTCCAAAAAATTAATTAATTTACAAAATAAGTAAATTGCCGTTCGACACATGAACTTGCTATCTTTGTAACATGTTTTCTGACTATTTTATAGACAAACCTACTAGTTTAAAATCATTAACAACTAGCCTAACGGTAACTATAATAACTTTGCCTAATTCTATTTGTACAAACTTTTATTTAGGTTACAATCTCTGTTTGTGTGTGTAGCTTTCTCTGTACACAAATCTTGCAAGTAAAATTTAACCAGCTTTTTGACTAGCTAGGAAGCTGAAACTTTCAGCATAGCTTTATGTTGGATGACATTACATAATTCAATTAAAAAAAAAACAAATTGAACAAGCGCCACTTTTTTTCTTCTTTTTTACAACGTTTTTATTAGGTCACTTAGTTGTTTGAGACGGTGTCTGTCCGCGAATATGAAATTAAATTAAAACGTTGCATACATACTGCACATAGATGTCTTTTTTTATATAATAGTTTATAGTCCTTTACACCAGGTTTTTTAAGACTCTAATGGCTGTATGTAGGAAGCACTTAAGCATCTTGTCGTGGATCAGAATTTGATCTTTTTTACTTTTCCCTCCTCCTTTCTCCAGGCTTGGGACTGGCTCGCAATTAGCGAGGCGGAGTTACATAGATGTCTATTTCTTACTAGCTTATATATGTTACTAAGTGTCGAATCCAATACGATGGTGTTTTTTTAAACATCTACCCGATTTTAACACCTAGTGAAAAGAAGTAAAAATGTTATAAGATTTTAAATTCAACGGCACCTAGCAAAAAAACTCAAATGCTTACAAAATTTCACCCATCAAAAACGAAAAAGTAGAAAATAATTTTTAGATTATAAAAAATACATTTAAAAAAACAACGTTTTACTGGCGCCCTAAAAAGTATAAAATAATATTCCTATAATTCATATACAATGGAAAACGTTGCGGGCACATTATAAGCTACAACATCAAAAACTTTAATAAAACAAATGGTTATAAAAAATAATGCGCCCGCTACGTTTTTCGTTGTAAATGAAATATAGAAATATTATTTTTTTATAACGTCAATTCAACCGTAAATATTAGTCAACTTGTTCGCATCGGTTTTTTGTCTTTCTCCGCCGTTTCCTGTGCTTCATATAATGAATAAACTCATAAACTTCAAATCTTACTGCTTTTGCCAAATGGTTTTCACAAAGTCATCGTCGAAATGTTAGATTCTGTTACTTTAACTGAAACTGAATCTACCGAAAAAATGTTAGCTGAATCTTTTTATATTTATATTTTAAACAGTTTTTCTATATTATGGTTCTAAGGTACACACAATAACCTCGGTTAAGTTGCCGCTTATTTTTTCTTTTTGTATTGTAAATTTTAACGAACAAATTATTTTTCTAGGAAAAATTATCTTGATAAGAAAAGCATGGTAGTGCTTAGACGTGACCTAACAAAAATTTCAAAACAAGAAAACTTTAAAAACTGCGTTTTTAAAAATCTTTTATATCTTAAAAAAAATTTTTTTTAAAGATTTAATTGATTTTAATCTATCATTTACTCAAAATTTGTCCAATCATTTTTAAAATTTAATAGAATGTCTTTAGCAGCCAATAAACCCACCAAATTTTAACTTGATTGAATAACGGAAAAATAGTTTTTTAAGTGATAAAGTGTCGCAGCGTATGGCAAGCAAACGCTGTGACGTTAATAGAAAAGGATTTAAAAACGAAGTTTTCAATGGTTCGCTTGTTTCTCTACTCACTTTATGTATTAACTATTATAAACTGTGGACAGAAAGGTTGCGAGTACGAGTACGAGTACGAGTACTTGAAAAACGTACTCGAGTAAAAGTACTACATCTCTGCTACTCAGCACTGAGTGGAAAACGAGTACGAGTACAAGTACCAAGGCTTGGAGTACGAGTACGAGTACTTAAAAAACGAACTAGGGTACAACTCGAGTACGAGTACCAAGTATTACATCTCTGACTGTTGAAAAGGTTTAGAAGAACCGAGAACACCTCTGGTCCATCATTAGAACTTTGGGTAAACAAAATTTGTAACAATCCAATCTCGGACTAAAGTACACGTGACAGGTAACCCAATAATAAGAAAAGCTTCCTCTGGTGTTACTGCGGTTTCCGCAAAGGTGGAAATTTCTTATTATCATGACATGTAATTTATAAACTGCAGTTATTGAGATAAATTAATTGAAAAAACAATAAAACCATAAAAACCTTTCGTTTTTTTAAATCTTTTATAATTTTGTAATTCGGTGACTAAAAATGTTTTGCAAAATATTTTTTAATGATAGTAAATCTATAAAATATTAGAACATTTACTACAGTCTTCTAAATACTTAATATGTATGAGGTATGTGAGGATTAAAAATTTAAGAAAGTTTCGATTCAATATGGAATAAACAAATTTTTTATTACAAATTTTTAATTTTGAAAATTGAATGTAGCTCTCTTTAAATAAACTAAAAATTCAAAGTTTGTTTTTCTACATAAAAGTTGTAATTTTTTAAATTTTTCAAACTCTAATAGCTTCTATTACACGCTTTTATTTACCTCAGACTGTATGTTGTATTTTCAGGTTTTTTAAATCGATTTTTCGACCACTTCCTCACGTCCATTTGACTTGAAAATTTCAAAACACATGTATTCTCGATGACAATGCAATATTTTAATATTTACATATCATAAAAATATTTATTTAAACTATAATTAACTAAAATACGCCAATGCAATCAATAAGCAGGCTGTGAATTCAGGTCTACCTAGCAGCGTTCTCTCTATCATTGCTAACGTTGCATGCACCTTATACATACTTATATAACTATACTTATGCATATATAGACGTGTGGTTTATTTTTATAATTAAATGGACCCAAACAAATTTAGTAAACAAAGAGATTTGAACGAAGACTTTTTACCTACATTCGCAAACACAACGTTAATTAATTTTTACAAGACCAAAAGTTATAAAATAATATTACGAAAAAAGATACTTTTTTCAAAAAACACGCTTTTATTTATGTGTGGAAAGTGCACTAAAAAATATAAAATAATTTTTTTTCTTTTCCTTCTAAATGTCATCAAATAATCTTTTACTAAAAATAAAAGCGTGGGAGCTCATCCTAATCCATTTTCATTTCCATCATAATCCATGGATTATGATGAGCGTCCCACGCTTTCATTTTTAGTCAAAGATTATTTGATGACATATAGAAGGAAAAGAAAAAAATTATTTTATACTTTTTAGTGCACTTTCCACACATAAATAAAAGCGTGTTTTTTGAAAAAAGTATCTTTTTTCGTAATATTTTCTATAATTTACTTAAATGTTGTCCAATCGATCTGAAAATTTAATAAAATGTAAAGTCCAGAGCAGCAAATAAACCCACTAAATTTCAACTCGATTGTGAGGATGGAAAATTGAAGCTATAGGAATAAGGAATAAACAAATACTTTATTTACTATGCATTTTTAAACTAAAAATTGAATATTGCTTTTTTCAAAGTCCGTAGCGACAAATAAACTCATTAAATTTCAATTTGATTTGATAACGGAAAGTTAGTATTTTGAGTGGTATAGGGTCAAAACGTACGGCTATAGCAAGCAAGCAAGCAAACACGGTGAAGTTAATATAACGGATTTAAAAACTATTTTGAGCATAAATTTAGATCATTAAAAAAAAACAGATTAGATTACCGACGATGATCTTTATGATGTTTTTGTTGTCAGGTGTTTACATTCGTTTCTATAGTAACGATGAGGGTGCCAGCTGGAGAAACAAAAGAATAATTCGTGCTGACAACGCAGTTAGCGGTCGTGGTGCGGCGATGACTTTGGTGTTGTTGTTGTTTATGATGATGATGATGATGATGATGATGATGATGATGATGATGATGATGATGATGATGATGATGATGATGATGATGATGATGATGATGATGATGACGATGACGATGACGATGACGATGACGATGACGATGACGATGACGATGACGATGACGATGACGATGACGATGACGATGACGATGACGATGACGATGACGATGACGATGACGATGACGATGACGATGACGATGACGATGACGATGACGATGACGATGACGATGACGATGACGATGACGATGACGATGACGATGACGATGACGATGACGATGACGATGACGATGACGATGACGATGACGATGACGATGACGATGACGATGACGATGACGATGACGATGACGATGACGATGACGATGACGATGACGATGACGATGACGATGACGATGACGATGATGATGATGATTATGCTGGTAATGATGATGATGATGATGGTGGTGGTTATGACGATGATGATGATGATTTTAACGACGACGACGACTATGATGATGACTACAACAAAAAACAAAATCGTGAGATTGATGTCATTATATTTTCATGTATTGCAAAAATTGATTTTAACAATAACTAAATTTGTTGTGTTTTTCTGATCCCTGTTTTATGAAACTTGTTTTCATTATTTTTATTCTATGAGTTACACACTTTTTCTCCGTCTCTCTCTCTCTCTCTTTCTCTCTCCCTCTCTCTCTCTCTCTCTCTCTCTCTCTCTCTCTCTCTCTCTCTCTCGTAAACACACTCTTTCACACACGTATTCTCTTTTCCAGTCGCTCTGAAATCTCTCGCAATCATTCAAAAGTAAATGAAACATATTTTGCAAAATTAATATGATTGGAAATTGTTATTAAATCTAGAACAACTTTATAATTACTTATTGAATTTAATGCTGTAAATAAAACAAGTTAATATATATTTTACAGGAGATATTATTTATCTATTAAAAACTGTTATAATGAATTATGAAATTGTTGAATTGCATTGAAAAAGTCAAACTGATTTTATAGATTCGTAGGTGAGATTTAATTCACTTGTTTTGATTTAATAACACTTAAATGAATTAATTAGTAAATTTATTACATTAAATAAATTAATTAGTATATTTATTACATTAAATAAACTAATTAGTATATTTATTACATTAAATAAATTAATTAGCATATTTATTACATTAAATAAACTAATTAGTATATTTATTACATTAAATAAATTAATTACTATAATATTTATATTAAACTAGCGGAGGTACCCGGCGTTGCCCGGGGTTTTTAAAGGTTTTTCTAATGCTTGTCTCTCTCGCTCCCGTTTCCTTCCCCGCTTGTTTTCCCGCTCCCGATCGCTTTCCCGTTCCTGTTTGCTCTCCCGTTCTCGGTCGGTTTTTCCTCCCGGTCGCTTTCACGTTCCCGGTCGGTTTTTTGCTCCAGGCCGTTTTTCCGCTCCCAGACACTTTCCCGTTTCCGGTTTCTTTCCCGCTCCCGGTCGATTTCCCGTTCCGGTTTGCTTTCCCGCTCCCGGTCACTTTTTCTCTCTCGGTCGCTTTTCCGCTCCCGGTTGCTTTCCCGTTCCCGGTCGCTTTCTCGGTCGCGTTCCCTTTCCCGCTCGATCTTTCGCTCTCAGTTGGCTTCCCGTTTCCGATCATTTATGTATATATATATATATATATATATATATATATATATATATATATATATATATATATATATATATATATATATATATATATATAGCCCCGCTCGCTCACCCGCTCCACTCCGCTCATTTTGAGACGGATTTCAAATTTTTTTCTCTATATTTGATTTCCCTTGACTCTCAAAGTTGTGTGAAAATTTAATTATGATCGGATGAATGGTGTAGCAATGCATAAAGCACATACATACATACATACATATTGCCCGGGGTTTTTAGAGGTTTACCTAATGCGTTTCTTTTTCGCTCCCGTTTCCTTCCCGCTTGCGCTCCCGCTCCAGGTCGTTATCCGTTCCCTGTCACTTTCCCGCTCATTTTTTCGCTCTCAGTTCTCAGTTGCCCCCCCCCTAGATCCAATTCTACATACATACATACATACATACATACATACATACATACATACATACATACATACATACATACATACATACATACATACATACATACATACATACATACATACATACATACATACATACATACATACATACATACATACATACATACATACATACATACATACATACATACATACATACATACATACATACATACATACATACATACATACATACATACATACATACATACATACATACATACATACATACATACATACATACATACATACATACATACATACATACATACATACATACATACATACATACATACATACATACATACATACATACATACATACATACATACATACATACATACATACATACATACATACTCACATACATACATACATACATACATACATACATACATACATACATACATAGATACATACATACATACATACATACATACATACATACATACATACATACATACATACATACATACATACATACATACATACATACATACATACATACATACATACATACATACATACATACATACATACATACATACATACATACATACATACATACATACATACATACATACATACATACATACTCACATACATACATACATACATACATACATACATAGATACATAGATACATACAAACTCCCGCTCCCGGTCGTTATCCGTTCCCTGTCGCTTTCCCGCTCATTCTTTCGCTCTCAGTTGCCCCCCCCCTAGATCCGATTCTACATACATACATACATACATACATACATACATACATACATACATACATACATACATACATACATACATACATACATACATACATACATACATACATACATACATACATACATACATACATACATACGTACATACATACATACATACATACATACATACATAGATACATACACACACATACTTACTTTGAATGAGCATTTAGTGCCGAAATATTGTAAAAAACACATACATACATACATACATACATACATACATACATACATACATACATAAACACAGACACACATACATGCACATACACATACATACATACACACATACATACGCACATACATATATATAGTTCCCGCTCGCTCACCCGCTCTGCTCCGCTCATTTTGTGACTGATTTAAAAAAAATTTTCTCTATATTTGATTCCCCTTGACTCTCAAGGTTGTGTGAAAATTTCATTACCATCGGATGAATGGTGTAGCAATGCATAAAGGACATATATATATATATACATATATACAAACATTCATTTATATATATATAGATTATATCTGTGAATTAATTATCAATGTATTAAATAATTAGTATATTATTTATATTGAAAACTCTGAATATTAAATACTATGAATTATTTTTTCTTTTTTTTCGAGGATAAATACTTCTTCTAAAAATATAAAAAAATATATACATTCGTTAAAACTCTGTTAGATCTGGAAAGCAACTTTTATAAACAAATTCGTCTCTGTATGAGTATGGTAAAAGGTGGAAAATTATGATGATGGTGGTGATTATGTTGATAATGATGATGATTGTGGTGATTGTGGTTATTGTGATGATTATGATGATGATTATAACTATTATAAAGATGATTGTGATGATGAGGATTATGATAATTGTTATTTAGAAAGATATACGAAATAACAATGCGAGTTCACTCGCATTGCTTTCTCATGTCTATGAAAATAGCGTGTTCTTCGAAGTTTCCGATCCAAAGGAACCTTCGTAAGCGCCTCTGACTTATCTGGCGCTATATAAATTCATCATTATTATTATTATTATTAACTATAACTAGAATCATAATATACACACGAGACAACTAAATTTATCATAACGATATTGGATTGTCTTCTAACGGTTCTTAAAAGTGCTTTGGTTCATTGGACGATAAACGCTTAACTAGACTATAACAAACTTCAGCCCAACAAATAAAATGATTCTTTTCTTAAATCCTGCTTTTCCTGTAATATTTTCTCTCTTCGCCAAACCAGGTTTTCTTACAACTTTTTCATCAATATAAAAAATGCGATCGTATGGCTAAAGAGTTGTTCTCAACTGCCGATTAACAGCCTTTAAGTTCGTCATATTCCCCATTATCGCTCAGGTTTCGTTTCCTTAAATCTATTTTCAAGTAAACCCCGGAAGGGTTTTTCAAAAGCTTTCAAAACCATTTTTGAAATATTGCTTCTAACACCAAATTTTACAATATGGGACCGTATAAGGGTTCTATAAAATGATATTGGTTTATTGAATGATAAGAGCTAAACTAGACTATAATAAGTTCTAACACGTAACAGCTTTTCTTCAAGAACTTTATCTCCGCTTTCAGAAAGAATAAAATTCAAGGTAGCGCTGCTTGTGTTTAAGTGCTTGCAAGGAAATCTCCATTTGTACCTGATCGGATGTCTATAACCGATAAGCGTTATTCATTGACGCCAGAGGCTCAGATCCACAAAAAATCTCCTGGTGCACGAGGTTTCAACATCATTGAGCCAGGATCTGGAATAGTTCCTTCCTTCTACGGTTCAAGCGGCATCATCCGAGACGGAATTTCACAGCTTGCCCAAGAAATTTCTTTTTACCAAATCTCTCTAGCATAACTTCTTATAGTTTAGTGGCTCTGAAGTTTTGTCTGGAAATTAGAGTTACTTTAAATAAACTTTTTTGTAACTTTTTCATAATTACTGCAATTGAAACTTATTTATTAAACACCTATATAACTCTTAAATAATATTTGTGAAAAACAACAACACTTGAAAATGTAAACACCTTCTCAAAAATATTCAAACTATTTTGTATATTTGATCAACGGGTAAATCATGTCTAATTACTCCAAAATTTAAAAACGCTAAAATATTAAACAGTCAAGAAATGCTACCTGATAGAAAAACATATTTAAAAAGTAAATTAAAAACGAATTTTTAAGACCAATGCTCTTATATGTAATTAAAACACAAATTTTGCAATCAATTTTTTTTATATTACTCTTTTATTTTATATTAAAGTCAAAGTATCTTAATTATATCGAAATATCGAAATTAATTAAAATTAACTAAATTAATTGACTTATTGTAAAACTAATAATTGAATATTGCATTGTCTTCTATTTTGAGCATGTATGCAAAATTTGAAAAAAATCTATCATCAGGAAGTGACTCAAAAATTGATTGCAAGATTTGAAACAGACAGAGAAACAAACAAACAGACAGACAGAGAAACAGAGACGACGAGTTAATAAAAGCATTGGTAATAATAATAAAAATATCATCAAAAAGCATCGAATTTAAATATCTCAACTATTTTCATGAAAATTTCGTACACGCTTGAGAATCGCGGTCAGTGAGTGTGGTTCGTGTTAACTTGGTAAAATAGTCTGCCAGTCGGTTAGCGTTTTGTGGTCAAGAAAACCCTTAAGAAAACCTTCAAGAAAACCCTCAAGAAAACCTTCAAGAAAACCCTCAAGAAACTCCTCGATAAAACCCTCAAGAAAATTAACTAAATTAATTGACTTATTGTAAAACTAATAATTGAATATTGCATTGTCTTCTATTTTGAGCATGTATGCAAAATTTGAAAAAAATCTATCATCAGGAAGTGACTCAAAAATTGATTGCAAGATTTGAAACAGACAGAGAAACAGACAGACAGAGAAACAGACAGACAGAGAAACAGAGACGACGAGTTAATAAAAGCATTGGTAATAAAAATGAAGAATTCTCGTATTTGTAAAATAGAAATAGCATGTAACACTGATACCGCATCTGAAAACTCTTTAACTTTTGCCTTGAAAAACAACGCTGTTCTAGATATTAAATATCAGCAATTTAAAATTCGTTCATTACTAAAATTATAATGGCGTAAAATACACGTTCAATTTGCATTGAGTCAAAAAATATAATAAATGTTAATAATACATGTACAACTGGTAATAAATGTTAATAATACATGTACAACTGGTGATAAATGTTAATAATACATGTACAACTGGTAATAAATGTTAATAATACATGTACAACTGGTAATAAATGTTAATAATACATGTACAACAGGTAATAAATATTATTAATACATGTACAACTGGTAATAAATGTTAATAATACATGTACAACAGGTAATAAATATTAATAATACATGTACAACTGGTAATAAATGTTAATAATACATGTACAACTGGTAATAAATGTTAATAATACATGTACAACTGGTGATAAATGTTAATAGTATAAGTACATTTGTACAAGTGGTGATAATTTCTTTCATTAAAATAATTGATGTTTTCATATAAATGCGCAAACACATTCAGGCGTGCATACACAGAGCAGATAAATAATATGGATATGACATGTCACCAGAAATAACAACATCAATAATGGCGTAGGTGATGCTGATAATGATGATGATTATGATAATGATAATGATGGTGGTAGTGGTGATGATGATGATGATGATGATGATGATGATGATGATGATGATGATGATGATGATGATGATGATGATGATGAAGATGACGATGATGATGACGATGACGATGACGATGACGATGACGACAACGACGACGACGACGACGATGATGATGACAACGATGATAATCGCGATGAGGATGGTTGCGAAAATGACGATAAAAAAGAAAAATAAATAAAAAAAGAAGATAATATACGAACACTATTGCACACAAAATCAAACGAAAAAGCAAAGGAAAAGCATAGAAATATTTCCACTATAAATTGTAATGACCATCAATTATAAAAATTTACATTGACAAATTATTTAAAAAAGTTTTAAGAGAAATTTGAAAAACAAGAAAAAAAAGACATTAAAAGTAAGTAAAGACAATAAAAAAAAACAGAAAATAAAAAATAGTTAAAAGAAAGAAAATAAAAAAAATAAAAAAATTAGATAGAGATAGAAATAATAAAAATTATAAAAAGAGAGAGAAAATAGAAAGAGAGAAAGAGATAGAAAGAGAGAGAGAGAGAGAGAGAGAGAGAGAGAGAGAGAGAGAGAGAGAGAGAGAGAGAGAGAGAGATAAGAAAAAAGGCCAGGAAAAAGCAGGCGCAATGCAGGTGAAAGGAACATGAGTTGAAATAATTTAACAAATAAATTGGTTGTTATATTTGTTGATGTCAATAAGTTGAGTTAAAACTTTAATACGATTAATTTAATACAAACAATTTATTACAAACAATTTAATACGAACATTTTAATACAACAATTTAATACAAACAATTGAATACAAACAATATAATACAAACAATTTAATACAAACAATTTAAAACACAAATATTCATACAAACAAGTTAATACAAACAATTTAAGAAAAACAATTTAAGAGGCAAACTTATTGCACAGAAAACATTGAAAAAATAAAATTGAACAATTGAGCAAATGAGATGACCTGAAAGTGAAAATTGAACAATTTTTCATTGCTCATTTACAAAATTGTTCATGTATTTTTTATGTCGTATTTATTTTGATCCATTAACAAGTAAAAATAAAAATAATTTTAAAAAAATACTTTCATTTGTCTCTTTATCTAAGTCAACGAACTAAACTTTTTGAATCTAAAATAACCGTTACGTTCAATCTTGTACATTGTTTATTTTTTTCATATGAAATCAAAATTCATAAATTTAACTCTATGTATGGATTAGTTGTTATCTGACCCTAACCCTAACCCTAACGGACAATTTTAATTAATTTAAAGCAGAGGTTCCCAAGCTGTGGCCCGCGGGCCAAAAATGGCCCGACGAATTTTTGGATTTGGCCCGCCCTTGGGCTTTCAACAAATTATTAAAAAATGGAATTATTAATTAATTTTTAATTTTCAAGTTTTACATTTAACAACTATACCATTTCATAAAGTGACAAATTAAAATATAAAATAAAATATTTACTTTCTGTGTTTTCTATTTTTACAAACTTTTATTTAGGTTACAATCTCTGTTTGTGTGTGTATGGGTGTGTGTGTGTGTGGCTTTCTCTGTACGCAAATCTTGCAAGTAAAATTTAACCAGCTTTTTGACTAGCTAAAAAGCTGAAACGTTTAGCATAGCTTTATATTGGATGACAATACATGATTCAATTAATAAAAAAAAAAATTGAACATCTTTCGTATTTTTAAATCGAGTGTATTTGAATTTAAAGTTTGTGTTAAAAAACACGTTTTTTCCTTTACTTGTTTAGTATGGTTTAAATTTACTTCAACCTGGAATATAATCTCAATAATTTAAATTTAAAACTACAGGGAAACAACAAACTGTTTAATGACTTTGTAATGACGTTGCTGCTTTTAAAATGAAACTTGCATTGTTTATTACCCAGTTGGCTTAAAAATTTGACAATTCTAGTATTTGAAGGAAAGAGAAGCAGAGAACGAGCTTGATGGTGACAAATACAAAAACAAGGTTGATGTACATCTGAATGCTTTCGAGTCACGATTTTTCCAGTTTGCTGCAGAAACAAACAACGTTGCACTTTCACAAGTCTTATTGTTTTTCCTGATGATAAAATCAGATTTTCTGAGCTTCCTGTCGTGCCATCTGCAAATGATATGATATCATTCTGGCGTTTGCTGCCAGCAAAGAAATTTGAGCATTTGCGGTCGTTATATATGTCGTTTTGGAAGCACGTAGAGATGTGAGCAATCATTTTCAACATTGAAACTCATAAAGAACAGAAATCGAGCTCGCCTCACTGATTCAAATTTGAATGGGTTAATGATACTTGCCACAACAAACCTGCAACCTGCAATAAACTGGATTCCAATCTGCAGTTACATCAACACCATTAAGCTGATAAAACATTGGATTATGATGGTTTTGCTTATTAAAGTTAATTCCAGTTGGTTGTACTCTTTTAGTTTGAAAATTGAAGGTCACAAAATACGTTTCCTCTTTTCAGCGTGCGTGTGGCCCCACAATGCTAGACAAATTAGATTTGGCCCTTGGTTAAAAAAAGGGAACTGTGTTTTTATCGACAGTTGACAGTTAATCGACTTAAATTGGAAAGTCGATTAACCTGCGAAGGAGTCGATTATCCTGCGAAGAAGTCGAATATCCTGCGAAGAAGTCGATTATCCTGCGAAGAAGTCGATTATCCTGCGAAGGAGTCGACTTGCCGGATAATCAACTTGCAGGATAATCGACTTGCAGGATAATCGACTTGCAGGATAATCGACTTGCAGGATAATCGACTTGCAGGTTAATCGACTTGCAGGATAATCGACTTGCAGGATAATCGACTTGCAGGATAATCGACTTGCAGGATAATCGACTTGCAGGATAGTCGACTTGCAGGATAATCGACTTGCAGGATAATCGACTTGCAGGATAATCGACTCCTTCGATGGATAATCGACTCCTTCGCAGGATAATCGACTCCTACGCAGGATAATCGACTCCTTCGCAGGATAATCGACTCCTTCGCAGGTTAGTCGATTTTCCAATTAAGGTCGATTTACTGTCAACTGTCGATAAACCTTACAATAACCGTTAAAAAATGTGGGAACCACTGATTTAAGGCCTAATCCATGTCGAAAACATTAAATTCATGTATTGACATCCAGAATAAAGCTTTTCTAAAGGTTTTAGAGCTCCAGGTGGTCAAAAAGTGGATGAATTTTTGTTTCTAAGATTTGATCACCACAGATAAACAAACAAACAGAGAGACAAGTGTAATTAAATAAAAGCATTTAAAAAAGATTGAAAAACAATTTTATTTGAACTAAGTATCAGATATATAAGCATCAGTGGTACTTGAAATGTCAAAGTTAGAGAAAAAACATCGACATAATCGTCAGAGGTATAAAAGAATTTAAAAAACGTGACCCAAAAGAAAGAAAAGAAGAAAATATGGCTATCATTTTAGAAATCTTAGATATCAGGGACACCGGGATAAATATTGACGAAATCAAACCAGTGATTGAATACACTACAAGACTTGGAAAAAGTACTCCCGAATTTGATTACAGACCAATTCTGGTCAAACTCAAAGACAAATCACTAAAGGAAAAACTGCTGGAAGCAAGAGGTAACACCAAGTAAAGAGAATGTAATATCATGAATGGAACAAAGTATAGGGTAGAACCAGATTTAATGAGTGAGCAGAAACAATTTTACAAACAAATGTGGGTGGAGGCTTGCTTAAAAACATCTCAGGAAAACGGGAAATGGGTTTTCTATGGCCACATGAACAACCCACATCAAAAAAATAAAAAAAAGTAGAATTTATTTCGTTCCAAATAAATTAACAAATTCCCAAAAAACTATAAAATTATTGATTTTAAATCAGGATAGTGACATTGCAGTTATTCTAGATGGATTGGCCATGGCTAACAAGTTTAGAATATTTTCCATTAGTGATTGAAATCTTGACTTATGAAGACACAAAAATTATGGAAAACTTAAAAAGGCAGGCACCCTTAATTCTGGCATCCTAAAACTAGGTTAGAAAATATGGTTTTCAGGTATAACATGGCAATGACTCAAGGAAGGAAAACGAATGACATCTTTTCTTGATTGGTTAACAAAAAATCATTAATATAGCATTTTAAATATCAGTATATTTGAAGTTGGCTGCAGCGACCACTTGGCCATTATTATTGATATTGGATTATCCGCTAACGAATATAACGCCAATGATAAAAAAAACATAAATTCAAAAGAGAAACTTCAACAAATTGAAAACTTCAGAATTTCAAAATGAGCTAATAAGTAAACAGCAGTAGCTACATTTTTTGGATCTTGATCTTCATGAAATGGACGCAGTTTTGAGAAAAATTATTCTAGAAATTTTGAATCTGAAACATGAAAGAGATAGAGCTAAAAAATGTGGCAATCACGAAAAATTCAAAAAACTGAGGAATAAGTGCACAAATATAGCAAGAAGAAAAATAATTCTAAAAAATACTTGCCAATCCAAATGAAGTATGAAAAATTATGGATAAAATGTTTGGAAAAAAAGAAAAATATGAATTAAAAATTTAACAAAATGGTCATATTGTTGAAAACGAAAAAAATCGGAATGAGTTTAATAAATTCTTTATCAACAAAGTACTTAAACTCTCAAGTCAGATTCCCACAACAAATGGGGACCCTTTTCAATTTGCAGCCGCTAAAGCGAATCGACTCAAGATCGGACAAAATGAATTTTGTTTTAAAGAAGTCTCCTATCATACAGTTTGGAAAACCATTTCAAAAATGAAAAAATCATCTTCTCTGGACCTCGACGGTATATCTACAGAAATGTTGAAGTTATGCGGGGAAACAATAGTTTCACCTCTTACACAAATTATAAAGAAATATTTCAAATCCGATGTCTTTCCACATATTTGGCAGCACTCCAAAATCGTACCTATTTATAAGAAAAAATCTAAATCCAACATTGAAAACTATCACCCAATTAGCCTTATTAAAGCATGATAAAAAAATAATGAAGAAATAGTTAGATCATCTGAATACCTGACAAATTTACATATACTGCCAACCGAACCACATGGTTTAAATCGTGTCTTAAAACACATGGCGTAAAAGACTATAAACTATCATTTAAAAAAAAAACATGGTTTAAAAAAAGATCTAATTCATCGGCGCTATTGAGAGCATCTATTATTTGGACAACATCTTTACACAATCTTAAGTTCACAGGAGCCTTTTTTTACTTTAGTAGTGCGTTTGACATGGTAGATAGGGGCCGACCGTAAATGATTTTTTGAACACTATGTTAACCAATTAAGCAACTAATTTAAATTCGTTGTCCAGGAGTAACATAAGTAGACTAAACAACGTCAATCGATTCAAAATTAAACAGTTTATTTAACAGAAAATCAGTAGTCAAAGTTGAATAAACGAATATTATATGCTAGAAATAACAGTTTGTCTACGTTCTCTCCTAGCAAATTGCTACTAGGATCAGCATAAATTTGACCCGCAGCACTGAACATCTATTCACTGGCAACGCTTGTCGGAGGAGCAGACAGATATTTTCTCACTGCTGGCTCAAGAAGGTGAAACTGGCTGTTGTACCAATATCCGTAGATATTGGTAGAATGCGGAACATGAGGTTCTTCCATATAGATAGATAGCTGCTTCTCGACTGTATCTGGAGTCGATGATTGCAACGCTGTTTTCGTTAATTTGTCAGATGCGTCAACGTTGTCATAGTCGTCCCACAGACTCGACGAAGCCGGTGCCTGACTATCTACTACTGGTGCCGTGGGCTCGTCATTATGAACATCAGGTGCTTGGTGTAGGAATTTGATAATCGTGTTCTTGGCTGCATCTTTTTGTTCACTGTCAAAATACATATCTTTGAATCTAGGATCTAGCAACGTCGCCACGATAAAATTGGGCATTGTCTTAATTTGCCCAAAACGCCGATTCATCGCTTCTCGTAATGCGGCCTTCATCTGCATTACTCGCAATCTTCAGGTGTTGATTTCAACTTAGCATTCAGTTGCATTAAGATTGGTATGACAAGTTATATTCACGAGTCATCATGGCATATTTCTAGAGTCGCATCGTAGAATGGCTTAAGAATACAAACAATTGGATCTACGAAGTCCCATTCTGTTTTTGAAAGAACATCGATTCCACCATTCTCGACGCTGTATAAATTCAACGACTTGCACTGCTCAGCCAATCACTCAAGCATCAGGAATGTACTGTTCCACCTAGTCTCCACATCTGTTTTAGTTTGTGCACAGGAACTTTGCAGGTATTTTGACATTCCGACAGATAGCGACAGGCCTACTCACTGTGCTTGAAATAAGTAACAATTTTTTGGTTTTCGGCCGTAAAATGTGGAAGATTTTCTAACCAAAGGCGTAACTACCGCCCCTGCAGACCCCGCAATGCGGGAAGGCCCATGAGGATTGGGGCCAGAACATTTTCAAGTGTTGTTGTTTTTCACAAAAAATTTACCTTCATGCATGCACTCACAAAAGTCTTACATCACTATGAACACTTATGACATCGTTGCATGTGTACTGTGTGCATTCATTTAATTTACAGATGACTCTTGAGACTCAATCTGGGTCATTATCATAACTGACGTGTTACGTTTTATAATTGTCTACAAAATAAACGTCGATTAGAAGTTGCGTTTTTTTAGACTAAAATCATGATTACGTTTTCTGGGGGTCAAACATCGGCGCCGGAACAAGGGGGCCAGTGGCCCCCCACTCTCAAAAGTAGAGGGGCCTGTCACAGTCTTCCCTGCAGGAATGACGTGAACACCAGGTATAAAAGACAACTCAGAACGACAACAAAAAATTTTATTAAAGCGCAGTTAATAACAAAAAATCAAATACAAAACACGCAGGACTTCGCCTGATACTAAATAGCTAGCTCTCTCCTGGCGGGGTTCAATTCGCTATATATATAGTCTCAGAAAACGCGCAAAAGAACGTCTGAGAATTAATGTCTAGGTTCCTGTCTAGACTGAGAGTCTAGACAGGTCGACGGGTGCAAGATACACTTGTCAGGAGGTCCGGTAGAGCGACCCCTGACATAACTCTCCCTCAAAACGAAGATGTTGAACAGTCTTTCAATATCTTAAAGGTTTGCTTTCACAGTACTTGATGAAGAATGGGTGTTCGTTCGTCGATGTATCGTGCCTACCTGGGCTTCAAGGTCGGGGACATCGAAGAGGACGACGAGGAAGATGCGGAGTGGGTGGAATCGGAGAAGAAGAACTTTGTAGATAATCTGGATGAAGAATGGGTGTTCGTTCGTCGATGTATCGTGTCTACCAGGGCTTAAAGGTAGACTTTAAACTGGAGATTTCCTTCCTGAAAGTAACTTTTACTCCCACCAGTAAAACCACCCATACAACCAGCTCGACCCATCCCATACCGGTCTGAATTGTATTAACGAAGGAATCATCATCACGTCATATCAAAAAAGTTCAACTACTTCAACAATATCATTAATTAAAGAATAGTACAACGATCTGCAACTAAGACAACAAAAGAGAAAACCTATGCCCCTAGAAATACAACTAGTGCAATGTGCCTCTGGGCTTATCTTAGAAAACAACATTTCAAAGTTTATAACAGTAAATAATAAACATAATAATAAACACAATTACTACAAGTAAAAAAATGTCGTTTAGCTCTCCGTGTTGAGAGACTACTACCTGGGAAAGGAAATCGGCGGCTCCGTGAGATAAAAGAGGGAATTATGATCGGAATATATGGTCTGGTGACCATAAAGCAGTATCCAAGAATTATATTTTTTACGGGTGTTATAATGACGCTCATAGATATCTTGTTCGTAGTTTTCATGTAGAGTTTTTCTGGGTCTATCTGAAGCTGCCAGATCTTTCTGAATTTGGAGTTCAGCTTCAAGCTGCTTGTATCTCTTGTTTTTATCTTTACTGGCATTTGACATTTCTTGTTTGGTTACATTGATAGATTCGATCTCGTGCATGAATTCTTTGATCTGGACCTGGTAACGTTTGAACTGCTTCACAGCTTCATCTTTGACTTTCAGAGCATCAGTAAGTTGTTCCTCAATAGCTCTAAAGTCAGCTTCAAGCTGCTTGTATCTCTTGTTTCTCTCTTTACTGGCATTTGACATCTCTTCTTTGGTTACATTGATAAAATTGATCTCGTACATGAGTTCTTTGATCTGGTCCTGGTTACGTTTGAACTGATTCACAGCATCATCTTTGACTTTCAGAGCATCAGCAAGTTGTTCCTCCATAGGTCTGAAGCCACCTTCAACCTTCTTCCGGGCATTCGTTGAAAGCTGCCTCTGTATCCTCTTTTCTTCAAGTTCAGCTTCCACGTTTTTTATCTTTTTAAGAAAACCATATATACTTTCTTCATCCATTTCCTCTCTTGACTGCGCCTCTTTCATCAACTGATCTTTCAAGGTTTGCATATTTACTTCCAGTCTCAACTTGGCATCTTTGGTTCCTAGAACTTCCTCTTCGAGCTTTTCGATCATCTGCTCATGGGTTTCCACCTGAGTTTCAAGAGCTCTTTTGTCTTTTTCTAACTCGTGAACATTTTTTTCGACGTCATCTTTAGAAGAAACCAGGTCATCAAGTTCTTTCTGCTGTTGGCTTTTCGCTCAGTTTGATTCGGTCACATCTTTGTTCAGCCCATCAATTTGTCGAGTTAGGTTGAGAATTTTTTTTCTTTTCTCTGAGATCCCTCTCCAAGGTATCTCTTTCAATTGTCAACCTCTCAGAGATGGCCTTTTCTTCTGCCAGGCTTTAATCAAATTTTCTTTGCTATTTGTCAATTACTGAGAATTTTGACTTTTCGTTGTCCAGAAGAACGGTGATGTCATCAAACTCGGATTGCAGTTTCTTCTGAATATGATCAGATGTGGATGAGACCGGAAGATCCATGTGAACAGCCTTGCTCTCAACTTGCACCTCGGGGACTATTTCTTCTTTAACTCCCACTACACAAACTGGTGTAAGTGAATCAAGAACTGGCTGATCGGTCATCACTTTGACTTCTTGTGTTTTTAAGTCGGAATTCACCTTATTCAGTGAGCTTTCAAGGAAAGATTTTGTTTTTATATCACACGCCAAAGTTGGGGTAGGCAGGCTATATAAGGCAATAGTCTGTATTAATTCTGCTACCCTAGGGGTAATGATTGCTTCTTCGTGTAAGTTGACGGTTAATTAAGCTATCTTATTTGACTACTTGGCGAAAAGACGATGACTGGTTTTGAACATGAGCAGCCGCATAATTATCGGCCACTTGAGAAAGCTCTTCATGAGACAACAATCTATTTTGTTCTTGGGTCTAAACGAAATTTCGACAGTCAACAGGTAACAACTCCTTGAGCCGGTCGGCGCACAGCAAACTTATTAGTTGTTCATAATTCCGATCAATCCCCCTACTTTTAACATAGTGTGAAAATTCATTATGTAATTCGGAAGCCAAACTAGAGAACGTTTGGTCTGGTTTTTTAGTTAGAGATTGAAAATATTGTTTTAAATAAATAGGCAGGACTGACTCTGTGTTCGGCTAAAAGAGCCGTTATAACATTATCATAATTTTCTAATTGAGTAGAAGACGGGTTATTAAACTCCGTGCCTTACAAGTCAAACATGATTGTAAAATCCTGGCTTTAATGTCATTATTGACATTATTAATAATAAATTGTTTTTCTAATAATTCAAAAAACCAGGAATTTCCTGAATAATTGATGGAAATTCACCTACCAATGGTCTAATATTTGATATACACCGACTAGCCCGACTTTCAACCGAAGTTTCAAAATTTTCTCGAGCTATCAGTCGTTCGCGTTCCTCTATTCTCCATCGCCTTGTTTCTTCCCTGTCTCTTTCAGCTCGTTCCTCCCTCCTTCTCACCTCTTTTAATTCTAGCCATCTTAATTTTCTATTTTCTCGTTCTTCTTCTAACATCATTAATGTCTAGGTTCCTGTCTAGACTGAGAGTCTAGACATGTCGACGGGTGCAAGATACACTTGTCAGGAGGTCCGGTAGAGCGACCCCTGACAGGGCCAAAAATCATTTCCCCCCTACTTTATTGTTAAATAAAAATATTATTTTATAATGAAAAACTCGTCGAGAGTCTGTCAATTGTTATGTTCAGTAAAAATGAAACTTCAAAACCTATATTGTCA
Organism: Erpobdella octoculata; assembly: GCA_963978895.1. NCBI lineage: Eukaryota > Metazoa > Annelida > Clitellata > Hirudinida > Erpobdellidae > Erpobdella > Erpobdella octoculata. The sequence goes on along the minus strand of OZ022247.1, from coordinate 14,208,303 downwards.
CAAGTACACAAATGATTAAAATTGTATTTGGTTTTTCCGATATCAAATGAAACATCAGAAAGACTTTTTTCGGCATTGCGTCGAATTAAAACCTATTTGCAGTCAACAATGACCCAAACTAGATTAAACCATGTCATGTTTTAACTGTACATAACGAAAAAACAGACAATCTAAACTTTTTGGAAATTTGTAAATCTTTTTGTATGCTAAGTGACAGAAGAAATAATTTCTTTGGTAAATGGTAGTTTAAATTGCAATTTGTAGTTAACTTTTGTAAATGATAGTTACTTTGGACTTTGGTAAAAAGGAAATTATCTAAACACTAGACTGTCATTCAGTTTCTTACTTTTTATTTTAGAAAAGTTTTTTTGGTTTAAAATCAATGATATGAGATATAGATGCCTTTCATCATAAATTTTTATAAAACTCGCCTACGTGCATTTAAAAACCCCAAAAAACTTTTTTGGCCCCCCACTTTCAAAACCATTCCGGCTCCCCTGCAGCTAACTTTAGATGATGCTCCCTGGAGTTACTGAATTTATTTAAATCCAACTCCGGTAATACAGTAATATTAAATTTTCCTTACAACATTTTGCAAACCTCAATCATGTTCCCTCTAACTTAGACTGCTTATATATAGAAAGCGCATTTTGCCAAACTGTCAGCCTTGATTTGTAGCCTACCAAATGTGTAAATGATCCTTAGCGCTGTAAATGTGCTGAAATGCACAAACTAGCAGATGCATAATTTTTAAGAAAAATGCAGTACTACCCAGACAAAGGACAAGCCCCCGTTGTAAGTGATGAAAAGGAGAAGGGGCCCAATAACAGTTTTTGCGGGGGGGCCCTGAATCTGAAGCTACGCCACTGTGTCTAACCAAACTCAAACTGTAAATGTCAGAGATTTCTGCTTGGAAAAGAAATTTGAACAGTTGGGGTGTCCACAGGGCTCAGGACAATTTTTGTTAATTTTTATTATTCTGACCAGTACCAGCTCCTTTAATGATGTATGCTGAAGACACTTCAGCAATAGTTGTTGCGGACTCCCCTAGCCAATTGAACGAAGAGTTAAACAAAACAGCTGAAAAAGTCTTACACTATATGGACTTAAACAAGCTAGTGTTGAATCCTGAAAAAAACTAAACTAGTCATTTTTAAAACTGGTAGACAAAAGTCTGATAAGTTAACAATAAACTGCCGTGGTTCTCTGATTACAGAAAGATGCAATGGAACCTTATTAGGATTTTCTGTTTTCAACAACTCTGGAATGACCACATTTCTAGCTTATTTTCAGAGCTGGACATATTTTTATATAATCTATGAGTATGAAATTTTCCATGATCACAATTTTATATTCTTGAATGCGACCCACGTAATTAGTTATAGAATTTTACTGCTAGCTCTAAGTGTGTAGGTTTAAACCTTTTATTTAGTCAGAAAGTTATTTTTGTCTTTTTATTGCGTAAGAAAAACGTGGTTCTAAAGAAAAATTTAAGCATTCTTTTTTTTATAAATAAAATATTGCAATTGTGATCATTATAAAACTCACTCATTTATAATTGGTGCATACATTTAGTGCATTAATGCATACATTTATAATTATTGCATACATTTATAGTTAATTCATACATTTATAATTAATGCATACATCTATAATCAATACATACATTTATAATTGATGCAGAAAAATTGCAAAAATCCTTTAAAAAGAAAATCAAGATGTCTCATCACCACGACAGATTAGAAATGACGAAAGACGAATGTGAGGAGTTTGTAACGTGTCTCAAAGGACTCGAATTAACAATGAGGTTTGTTATGTCAAACATTTTTAAAAAAATTAAAAAACAAATATAAAAATCATGAGTTAATATTAATTTCTTAGAGAAACACAACTTGCAGACTTCAAGTTTGTTTTTAAAAGACCAAAAAAAATATAAAATTAAAATTTCTAAATTTTGTTTTTTTTATTAGTTTTAATTTTTTTAGTTTGCTA
>OZ022247.1:14198811-14201311 GCA_963978895.1 Erpobdella octoculata | reverse complement strand
ACGCCCATTGTTGTTTTAGTGGATAACAAGCGATTGCACAATTGACCTTGGGGATTTCGTATAAATAAATATTCATTCAATGTTGTCTATCTACGACAACATTGAATGAATTGTACAAATACATATACTATGCATTGTAAAACTAAATAGTTGGTTTCTGACAAATAATTTAATAACAATTAAAGAAATTATTTTATATAATAAAATAATGACAATGTGACTAATAAATATATTCAGACTAAGATGGGCTGATGAAAAAATAATTGATAAATGTTAAATTAATTCATCCAACAATCAACAGAATGGAACGTCAATTAGGAAAAAAGTGGTTAAGTGGATAATAATGGAAGGACGCTAAACTTAATTACTACATAAAATTGTTTTATGTTTTCAATTACTTTTAATGCAACTCTGAAAATTTTTATTTAGTGAATTTTTTTGAAGTTTTAATCTAAAACAATTGTTAAATTATCACTGAATGACCTTTAAATTTAAATTTTCAGCCCGTGGATCAAATAAAATGGGAAAATTACTGGAATCCTAAACTGTCCATAGACAATGTGTTTGGGGATCCTAAAGAGACAATCTGGCACAATATCTTTTACGATGCAAACGGTTTGGCGACAGTTTGTCAGAAGAGACGAGTGAATGGTTCCTTCCTCGAGTACATGGAACTTAATCAGTTTCCTTTTGACACACAGGTAGTACACGAGACTACCGAAGTTGTGCTTCATGTTTAACCATGATTTTTGCATATGAGTTTTGTGATCAATGATTGTGGTCATTGTAGTTATGGGTTTCATGATTATTGCGGTTCGTGATTGAAGTGTAGTAAAATGGTGAAGCCAATTTAGGTTTTATTTACCTCGGGTCGTAAATTAAAACAATTCTCCTTGTACATTTACATTTAATATTACTAATACTGCAAATAAATATTGCATTAGGTAACGTTAATTATAGTTATTCAAGTTTTCAAAAATTGTAATTTGTGTTCTGCAGTTATTTTTTTTTATAAGGATCTGACGGTTTCATTGACATCTGACAGAACTGAGGATGAAATCGAATTTGCTGAAGACGCCAACGACAGATGTGCCCTCAATGTTGAATCATTTGTTGACGAACAAGAATGGAAACTACACAAGGCCTGTCTCGTTTCCATAGAATTATGTACAAATGTTAACAATCAAAAAACGTTTGAGATATTGGTTATATGCTTTTATTAAGTTTCACTTGTCCGGATGTCCATGGGAAGTCAGCGGACGTTTTTAAGTGTAGAAGATTCTTATAAAACTTGCCTACTTCAAATTATTTTTTATAACTTGAACAATCTACAAAGGCTTTTATTTGAAATTAAATAAAATGGAGTAGAGGTACTTTGAAACGCGTCTGCCTAAGTTGTAAAAAAATGATTGACAATGTATTGTTTGGAGTTGGAGTTGTAAACATGAACGAAGTTTCATTAAGGTTGTTGCATATATATATATATATATATATATATATATATATATATATATATATATATATATATATATATATATATATATATATATATATATATATATATATATTCCTAAAGGCACGCTCCATTAAAAATAATGGCCCATTTTGCGTTTATCAGTTTTCGCGACAAATCCTCAATAAATCGTAACTTAGAAGACGAAAGACAATTTTTGATGTCCGTCATTTTATTATTAGCTGGACATGGGCTGACTGCAGTTTCGGAAAACTTTTTTCCATCCTCAGAGCCCGAAAATAAAGTAACTGTTTAACAAAATAAAATGAATGTACCACGTACTATAAATGCAAAAAATAGAACAGAAATCAAAACGTCGAAGGGCACAACTGATTACCTAAGTTGTTTACATTTCAGTTGTGCCCTTCAACGTTTTGATTTCTGTTCTGTTTTTTGCATTTATAGTACGTGGTACGTTCATTTTATTTTGACCTCATTTGTTTCTCCCATCACAAAAGTTCCAATGCATTTTAATATCTAATGCATTTCAATATCTACTAGAAAAATCTAAAAACGTATAACTTGGTGATAAAAAATAGTTGTGCTCCAAAGAAAGACTATTTGCAGTCGACACATCTGGTGTATCAATTTAAATGCCCGATTCCACATTGTAAGGTGGATAGGTACATCGGATCAACAATGACTGCTTTGTCCAGACGTCTAACAATGCACTTACAGAATGGAAGCATCTTACAGCATATCAATCACATTCATAATTGTAGCTTGAAGCGACAAACTCTTGTGGATAATGTTACTGTGCTGACTATGGAAAGAGATGTTAGACAATTGAGAATAAAAGAAGCTCTCTTGATCTTACGCCATGGTCCGGAAATTAACAAACAGTTTGATAGTTTCCCACAGGTCCTAAAACTATATGACCCAAAGTCTACAAGGGTGCACATGGATTGTCGAAAAAGCGGTTCTAAAGTGGTTGGAGATGAAACAAGACAAGTGAGCGAGAGATGTGGTTTGGATAAGGTTCTGGAG
>OZ022247.1:14123811-14193811 GCA_963978895.1 Erpobdella octoculata | reverse complement strand
ATATAGAGAAAAATTTTTTGAAATCCGTCACAAAATGAGTGGAGCGGAGCGGGTGAGCGAGCGGGAACTATATATATATGTATGTGCGTATGTATGTGTGTATGTATGTATGTGTATGTGCATGTATGTGTGTCTGTGTCTGTGTTTATGTATGTACTAGCGGAGATACCCGGCGTTGCCCAGGTTTTTTAGAGGTTTTTCTAATGTTTGTCTCTTTCTCTCCCGTTTCCTTTCCCACCTGCTTTCCCACTCCTGTTCGCTTTCCCGTTTTCGGTCGTTTTCCCGCTGCCGGTCGCATTCCCGCTCCCGCTCGCTGTCCGTTCCGTGTCGCATTCCCGCTCCCACTCGCTGTCCGTTCCGGGTCGCTTTCCTGTTTCTATAATAGACAAACTAACCCACAAACATTCATATATATATATAGTCTTAGCAAATCTATTTTACGTTTTATAGGCTAACAGAAGTTATGAAAGAATGGAAAAGAGAAAATGAGCGTGAACGGGGACGGGAACGGGAGAGCAACCGTGACCGGGAATGGGAGAGCAAGCATGACCGTGAACGGGAGAGCAAGCGTGAGCGGGAACGGGAAAGCGACCGGGAACGGGAAAGCGACCGGGAACGGGAAAGCGACCGGGAACGGGAAAGCGACCGGGAACGGGAAAGCGACCGGGAACGGGAAAGCGACCGGGAACGGGAAAGCGACCGGGAACGCGGAAAGAGACCGGGAACGCGAAAAGCGACTGGAATCGGGAGAGCAAGCTTGGAAGGAAACGCGAGCAAGAGAGAAAATCGATAACAAAACTTCTGAGCGGGAAAGCGACCGGGAGCTGGAAAACGACCGAGAGCGGAAAAGCGACCGGGAACGCGACGAAAACGGGAAAGTGGAGAAGGAAACGGGAGCGAGAGGGACAAACATTAGAAAAACCTCTAAAAACCCCGGGCAACGCCGGGTAACCCCGCTAGTATATTATAAAAAAACATAACGTTGATATGTTTCTACGAGCCACATATATCAGAAACTTGGATGGCGTACAATCCACCACGAAATAACGCCAATATAAATGTCTCAACTTCAGACTCGAACCCACGACTGTCGGATCGGCAACACCGCCTTGCATCATGCCAACTACCTTACCATCTGCGCCACTTCCACCGCCAAAAAAACAGTGGTTGTTATATATATCTCGATAGCTATTAAATTAGCTAGTGACGGATTGTACGCCGTACAACTTATATACTATCGAGCATTGATTCGTACCCATTCATAGTCGAGTGTTGTGTTCAACATACCCCAACAAAAGCGCTTAACAACCACTGTTTTTTGGCGGTGGAAGTGGCGCAGATGGTAAGGTAGTTGGCATGATGCAAGGCGGTGTTGCCGATCCGACAGTCGTGGGTTCGAGTCTGAAGTTGAGACATATATATATATATATATATATATATATATATATATATATATATATATATATATATATATATATATATATATATATATATATATATAATTTAAATCGTGGACAAACAGAAAGACAGACAAGAAAGCAAGTTAAGAAAAACGTGGTAAAAGCTAGTAACAGGCTTAAACCAGAGTTTTTGTTTTTTTCTATTTTCACAAACTTTTATTTAGGTACAATCTCTGTTTGTGTGTGTGTTTTTCTCTGCACGCAAATCTTGCAAGTAAAATTTAACCAGCTTTTTGACTAGCTAGGAAGCTGGAACTTTCAGCATAGTTTTATATTAGATGACAATACTTGATTAATTAAAAAAAAACGTTTGTGCTGAAAAACTCGTTTTTTGCTTTACTTGTTTCATATTAACTACAAAAACTTTTATCAAAAATTGTTCTATTTAGTGTGCAAGAAAACTTTTTTTTTAAATGTAATTTTTAATGTAAAATTATTTACAAATCGATATGAAGGATGAAATTTAACAACTTCCTTTCTTCGTAAATTAGGTGGATAAAGTTAATTTTTTATAATAAGAATTGAAAACAATTGGAAAATTTAAAATTATGTGTAACAGTTTTTTTTTTAATTTCATCGCAGATGATCCACACGTGGACAAGAACTAGAGAAGAATCATTTCAATCAGCCACACGTTGTCACCCAGTGTTCTCAGCCGCATGTAAAGCTTCAAGAAGACCGGAGTTTTTCATATGGAACATTCTTGTTGTGATGGTAAACGAACATTTTAATTTAACATTTTGTGTTTTGATTTTTTACCTTTGTGCATTTGTGCATTTAATCAGTTTTCTAATGTTATATAGACATAAAATTTAAAAAAACCTAATCAGATTGTAATCTATATATAACTAGCAGGGTATCCGGCGTTGCCCTGGTTTTCAGAAATTTTTTTATTGATTTTCGCTCGCTTCCGTTTCCTTCCCCGCTTGATCTCACGCTCCCGGACGTTTTCCCGTTTCCGCTTGCTCTCCCGCTTTCGCTTGCTTTCCCGTTCCCGCTTTATTTTTTTTTTTTTTTTTTGACAATATTTAGAGTGGCGTAAATCCTAAAGGACTTCAAAGCCACTGAAGGGTTCTTTGCAGAGGCAGCCATTTATAGGCGCCTACCCCTTTAGCAATGCGAGTGAACTCCTTGCTTAAGGGAGTTACGCTGGTGACGACGGTGAGGCTTGAACTGCCGACCTAATGATCGACAGGCGAACGCTCTACCGCTCTGCCACCAGCGCCTCTGCTTTGCTTTCCCGTTCCCGCTTGCTCTCCCGCTTCCGCTTGCTCTCCCATCGTACTCTCGCTCCCGGTTGCTCTCCCGATCTATTGTTAAGGTGCAATTAAGACTTATATATATATATATATATATATATATATATATATATATATATATATATATATATATATATATATATATATATATATATATATATATATATATATATATATATATATATATGTATATATATATGAGAGAGGTTCGCAAGCTGTGGCCCACGGGCCAAAAATAGCCCGACGAATTTTTGGATTTAGCCCGCCATTGTGCTTTCAACAAATTATTAAAAAATGAAATTATTACTTAATTTTTAATTTTCAAGTTTTACATTTAACAACTAAACCATTTCATAAAGTGACAAATTAAAAATATAAAATAAAACATTTACTTTCTGTGTCTTCTATTTTTACAAATTTTGTTTAGGTTACAATCTTTGTTTGTGTGTGTATGGGTGTGTGTGCGTGTGTGTGCGTGTGTGTGGCTTTTTCTGTATACAAATCTTGCAAATAAAATTTAACCAGCTGACTAGCTAGAAAGCTGAAACATCAGCGGGTTTTCCCAATATCAGCCATTGAAGATTGGGTTTTTTGTAGGTGTTTTTTTTTCATTATCAGCCATTAAAAGTTGGGTTGTTTCTTAGGCCTTTTTTACTAGCTTTTTTTCACTATCACCCAAAATATGTTGTTCATTTCGTAGGCGGTTTTTTCACTATCACCCAATAAATGTTGGTTTTTTTCGTAGGCTTTTTTTCCAATATCACCAAATAAAATTTGTTTTTTTTTCGTAGGCGTATTTTTCTGTGATAGCCGTTACAGTTTTTTTTCGTAGGCTTTTTTTTCCGATACCATCCAATAAAAATTTATTTATTTATAATAAATTATAAAAAATTTAAATATTTACAATATTTAATATCTTATTCAATATGTTATACGCGAGCATACCTTGCTATTGTTTGTTTCTAACATCTTAACAATTTACGATTTGCAACTGAGTATGTGTACATATTTCGTTTATTGGTTTTTTTTGTTTCGTTTGTACTGTCCGAACGTTATTAGAGGCCGATAGGCCCTTCTGTTTGAGAATAAATAAATAAATACTATAATAGCGCATTGGTGTTATTTTTGAGCTTAGAGTGCGATTTCAGTGCGACTACCTGGACTATTTATATATAAAAACTCACGTTGATAGATTATTGAGACGCTGAACACGGTTTGTTAGGGCACTTTTTTTGTTAAAATGTTTAAATAAAAAGTAATTAGCCGCGAAAGTTTAACGCTTTGCGGATATATATAATGCATCGTACGTCATCTTTCATTATAACCAAGTTGAAAATAAATCACCGAACTGAAAATAAATAGAGGTGGTTTTATTCGTAGGCGGTTTTCCCAATATCAGCCATTAAAGGTTGTTTTTTTCGTAGGCGGTTTTTTTCAAATTTAGCCTTTTAAAGAGACCATTCCAAAACGTTTTCAAGTGAAAAATCATTTGCTATTAGCTACAAAAACTCACACGCTTCGCGCTCGAAGCGTGCGTCTTGTGCTATTCTATAGGGGAGAACCGGACTGAATAGACACTGTACAGAACGGACACTGAGATTTTCTCATTTGTTAAATTATTTTTTACGCCCATCTCTGGTTTAAAATGCGTATATATATGAACTCTTTGTTCCGTGTTGTCCTTTTGTGTCTCGTGTATTTCGTTCAGCATTTATAGAGCTTTTTGTTTTTTCGCACGAAAAAGTGAAAACGAGTCAGGTCAGAACTATTCTATTCTTATCAAATATTTAAGTTTATATTTTGTAAGATTTTTTTAGTAAATAAAGAGATGTTTGATTAATATTTTAATCTAAAGTTTGGATGTCAAAAATTATTATTTTGCTCGTTGCAGAATAAAATGCTCGTACATCTCGGTTCGTACTAAATGACCACAGTAAGGTCGTACTTAATGACCATAGTTATTCAGTATTGCTGAATGTTTAAATGTTCATAAATGTGTTTAGGTTCATTATTGATCAAAATGTTAATGTAATATAATGAAATTGTTTAATATATTAAAGACATATACATATTAATCACTACTTAATGTTGTTATGGTTATGTTTCAGAATGAGAAACAGACTATCTACAGCTGTGAAGGGGGGATGGTCCCAGAAAAACATGGAAAGAGCAGTAGAAGATGTTTTGAAAGCTTGCTTGCCAGTTAAATCTGCAGCTGAGAAGCACCAAGTGAGTAGAACATCACTGAAGCGTAGACTGGATGCAATTCGCAGAGGAGATTGTTTTGAAAGTAAAGCTTATTCTCAATCATCGATGAGAGTTTTCAGTTCAAAAGAAGAGCTTCAGTTGAAAGAGTATTTAATACACGCCTCAAAAATGGGTTATGGGTTGAGTACACTTAAGCTCCGTTCACTGGCATATGAATTTGCTATCAGACTAAAGAAGAGGCTACCTCATTCTAGGAAAAGTGTAGAAAGCCCTTGGGTGAAGAATAAGCCAGCGGGAAAAGACTGGGTGCAAGCCTTTATGAAACGTCATCCGGATCTCTCTATTCGGAAACCCGAATCAACTTCGCTTGGCAGAATGTCTGCATTCAATCGACACAATGTCGATATGTTCTATGACAATTTGCACACAATTTTCACCAGAGAAAAGTTTGAGCCTCATAGAATATGGAATGTTGATGAGACAGGCATTACAACAGTTCATGTTCCTGAAAATGTAATTGCAATGAGGGGTGAACGGCAAGTCTCATCAGTGACTAGTGCTGAGCGTGGAACACTAGTTACGATGTGCAATGCTGTTAATGCTTGTGGTGGCTCAGTTCCACCTTTTTACATATTTCCACGTGTTAATTTCAAGGATTATATGTTGAAAAATGGACCTCCTGGCTGCTCAGGAACAGCACAGCCAACTGGTTGGATGACTGAAGCAATATTCCTGAAGTGGTTCCATCATTTCCTCAGTCATGTGCCAGCATCATTGATGAATCCAATTGTTCTTGTCTTGGACAACCACGAATCCCATTTATCGATAGATTTTATTGATCATGCTAAAGAGAATGGGGTTGTGCTGGTGACTATCCCACCTCATACATCTCACAAGCTTCAACCATTGGACATATCTGTATATAGACCATTTAAACGTCTATATAACCGTGAGATGGATGCATGGCTTGTTTCTAACCCTGGTAAAACGGTAACAATTTATGAGTTGGCAGAATTATCTGGTAGAGCGTGGATGAAGGCTTCTATGCCAGCAAATGTTATTAGTGGTTTTGGGGCTGCTGGCTTATATCCATTTCAACCAGATAAATGGAATGATGAAGATTTTTATTTATCTCAGGTAAATTATTTTTTTTATTTTCTGCATTATTTTCATTTGTATTTATATATATACACGCATATATATGTACGCAGGTTACAGATCGTCCTATTCCAGATCTTCCGCCTTCAAATTCAGAGCTACTTCCACATCCAGATCTTCACATTCAAAATCCAGATGTTCCGCTTCAAAATCCCGATGTACCGCTTCAAAATCGCGATGTATCGCTTCAAAATACAGATGATCTGCTTCCAAATCCAGATCCTCTTGCTACAGACATCTTGTTTACACCACAACAGCTTGTTTATGGAATAGTGACTAAAGAAGAAGTTCAAACTCCCAACAGCTCTATGGTCGTTGTCGAACCCAGTGGATTAGAGTTATCGGCAACGCTTCAGATGATCCGCCCTTTCCCGAAAGCTGCAGCTCGCAAACGAGGCGGGGGTCGGAAGAAACTGTCTTCTACCATATTGACAGATACTCCTGTAAAGAATGTTTTGCAGAAAGAAAGGACAGAAAGAGATTTGAGGAGATGCAAGTTAAAAACATCAAAACTTGCAGCAAGAAGGGATATTTCTAAAAGCTTCCCAGACATCGAGCCTGATGGGAAATCAACATTCAAAAATATGCTCACCAGTAAAGATCCTCATTTTAACATTGACAGCGCCAAGATAGAAATAGGGGATTGGTGTCTTTTTGAATATTTTTTTGACTCAAAAACCTACTATGTAGGCAAAATTGTTGAAGTAAAAGAGGATAAAGTTTCGGCTGATTTTCTGAAATTTGTATACAAAGATAAAGACACCGAAGAGGCCAAATTTTTATCTAAAGATAAAGGGATTTGTGAGGCTGATATGGATCAGATTGTTGTAAAAATAGGAGATCCAATCCTTCAAAAATCGAAACGCAGAAATGGACATATAAAATTTTCTTTTGACTTTTCAGCATATAGTCTTGGTCTATAGGCTACAACCTTTTAATAAAATGACAAAAAAAATTTTTTTTTTTTTAATTAACAATAATAAAGATTTTTCTGTGAAATAAAATATTTTGCCTTACCATTTGTTGAGAATTCTGTCTTCTATAATAAAAATTGCATGAGTGACCATTGAGTACTTGGGGGTGTCCATTCAATACTACCAGGTTGTACTGAATGGCCAGCCAGAAATTTTGGAAGAGGTTGCGTTATTTATCGTTTTTTATAAAATTGTTATAATATGAAAATTTTTAATGAGCGGTTTTCAGTAGTGGAATGTTTTTGCTTTCATTATGTGAAAAAATTTTATTTCTATCACTTATAGTTTTTTTGTATGATTGATTTGAATAAAAGTGTAAAATTGTGTGACCATTTGGTACCACTCTCCCCTACATATAAAAGAACATCTCCTGACTGACTGACTAACTCACTGACTGACTGACTGATAATCAACGCCGAGCTCAAACGCCTTACCCTAGGAACGTGAAATTTGGAACTTATATTACTTTTATTGCGTAAGCATCCACTAAGAAAGGATTTTTAAAAATGTTGCTCCTGAGGGGAATAAACTGGAAAACAAACTTTTTTCTAAAACAATGTATATCTCGAAAACCAAAAATGAGGAAATTTTGAAATTTGGTAAATGGATTCTTCTTGAAAAATAAAAAAATACGTTTTTCACAAATTTTTGAAAATTCGGTTTCCCGGACCTCAAATGTGGGTTGGAAAATTGGGTTATTTGGTTTTAAAGTAGCTGCTACTCAAAAACTGTGAATAGTATAGGAGTAAAAATTTGTATTTAATTTCTACCCCAAAAACAAAAAATTCGTGTTTTAGCATTTTTTGAAAATTTGGTTTCCAGGACTTCAAATGTGGGGTGGAAAATAAGTTTATTTGGTTTTTAAAGTAACTGCTACTCAACAACTGTAAATGCTACAAAAGTAAAAATTAGTATTTAGTTTCTACTCTAAAAATAAGGATATATGTGTTTCACCATTTTTTGAAAATTTGGTTTTCAGGACCTCAAATGTGGAGTGGAAAAAAGGTTTCTTTGGTTTTTAAAGTAACTGCTAATCAAAAACTGTGAATGCTACAGATGTTAAAATTAGTATTTAGTATTTACTCAAAAAGTAATGATATAAGTGTTTCAACATTTTTTAAAAATTTGGTTTCCAGGACCTCAAATGTGGGGTGGAAATAAGGGTCATTTGATTTCAAAATAACTGGTACTCAAAAACTATAAATGCTGCAAATGTAAAAATTAGTATTTTGAAGTTTTGTGCCGGGCCAAGCCATTTTTTTAGAGTCTTCACAAGGGGCAGGCCAAACCTAAAATCAAAGTGGAACGGGCCGAGGTTTTTCACCAAGTATATAGATATTTTAGTGATTTTAGGGTTTTCAGTTGGGCCGGGCCAAACCTGAAGTCAAGGTGGGACGGGCCGAAGTTTTTTTATCAAGTATATAGAACTTCTAGGCCTGTAAGAATGGGCCGGGCCTAATTCAGACGGGATGTGCCGGGCCAGGAGTTTGGGTTTTTGAAAACGGGCTGGGCTAAGTTGTCGACGGGCCGAGCCGAGACCTAAAAAATTGATCTCTACTATGGATGCAGGGTGCAAACTCTCTAATTTCATGCGAGCGAAGCTGCTACGGGCACTGCTAGTATGTATATACTAGCAGTGCCCGTAGCGGCTTCGCTCGCATGCAATTAGAGAATTTGTACCGTGCATCCATAGGGGTCGGCTCGGCCCGTCGACAAATTGGCCCAGCCCGTTTCAAAACCAAAATTTCTGGTCCGGCACGGCCCGTCTTATTTGGGCCCGTCCCGTTTTTACAGGCCTAGAAATTCTATATACTTGATAAAAAATTTCGGCCCATCCCACCTTGACTTCAGGTTTGGCTCGGCCCGTCTGAAGACCCTAAAATCAATAAAATGTCTATATGCTTAGTGAAAAACCTCGGCCCGTACCACCTTGACTTCAGGTTTGGCCCGGTCCGTCTGAAGACCCTAAAATCAATAAAATGTCTATATGCTTAGTGAAAAACCTCGGCCCGTACCACCTTGACTTCAGGTTTGGCCCGGCCCGTCTGAAGACCCTAAAATCAATAAAATGTCTATATGCTTAGTGAAAAACCTAGGCCCGTACCACCTTGATTTAAGGTTTAGCCTGGCCCGTAAAAAACCCTAAAATAACGGCTTGGCCCGACCGGTGATAAACTGGACTCAGCTACTTTTAACCGACACAAAATTTCAAAATACTAAGTTAACATTTGTAATGCTTGCAGTTGTTGGGTAGCAGTTATTTTAAAATCAAATAACCCTTATTTTGACCCCACATTTGAAGTCATGGAAACCAAAGTTTTAAAAAATGGTGAAGATACTAAGTATTAATTTTTACATCTGTAGCAATTACAGCTGTTGAGTAGCAGTTCCTTAAAAAACCAAATAACCCTATTTTCCACCCCACATTTGAAGTCCTGGAAACCAAATTTTCAAAAAATGGTGAAACAGGTATATCATTATTTTTAGAATAGAAACTAAATACTAATTTTCACTTTTGTAGCATTCACAGTTTTTGAGTAGCAGCCATTACAAAAAAAGTTGATATAGCGACCAGGAAGTGGTCAGAATTGTTTAAAGAAAGGGTCGACGAAGTAACAGGTAATGTCAAGAACTGTGTACTCTTAGGAGATTTCAACATAAATATAGCAGAGGAGTCGTCAAACATTATGATTCAGGAATTTAGTAACATTGCATCAAATTATTGCCTATATCCAAAGATTGTTCTACCAACAAGAATTACCTCAACAAGTTCAACGGTTATTGACAACATATTCACTAATATATTTGATAAGGAGGAGGTTGTAAAAATAATTGTCGATGACATCTCTGATCATCTCCCTGTCTACTACTCAATCAATACCACAAAAAATAAATCGGTGAACCCTAAAACAAAATGCAAAAAAAATTTCAGTGACGAAAATAAGAGGAACTTTATTGAACAACTTTCCGGCGTAAATTGGTCCGAATCATTATTGCTCTGTGACGAAGGGTGTGCCTCCGCAGCTTATTGTTCGTTCATCAAAACTTATTGTAAAATATATGATATCTGTTTTCCCATCACTCATAAGCGAATAAACTTATATCATTTCAAAAAACCATGGATGATTCCTGGTGTCCTAAAGTCTTGCAGGACAAAAAATACTCTTTACAAAAAATTTCTCTCCAAGCGTACAAGTGACAGCAAGCTAAAGTTCACCTGTTCCAGAAACAAGTTTAGAAAAATTAAATAAGTTGCTATTACTGAATATTATTCTAACAAATTTCGTTCATATGAAGGCAACTGCCGTAAAACATGGGATCTAATAAAGCATCTCTTAAATAGAAACAGTCATAAAACTGCCTTCTGTACGTTCTATAACGCGGAGGGTTTTCCACTCGCGTCATCTACGGACATTGCTCACTCATTTAACGCATTTTTCACAAGTATTGGGACTGAGCTCGCAAAGAAGATTGTTTCAAGCAATTTAGACTTTCGACAATATCTTAAAGATCCCATGCCACAATCAATTTTGTTATCAGATGTTACTCCAGAAGAAGTCATATCAATATCAAAGACTCTCAAAAACTCTCACAGTGAAGGCTGTGATGGAGTCAATTCAGCTCTGGCAGGATATTCAGTACCTGTAATTGCTCATATTCTGACGGCCCTAATCAACTGCTCCTTTAAATCAGGCGTCTTTCCGGATCTGCTGAAGATTGCCAAAGTTGTTCCAATTCATAAGAGTGATTCAAAAGAGAGTATTGTGAATTATAGACCAATATCGATTCTTCCATACTTTTCAACAGATCATTTTCTTTTTTCAACAAGTTCTCAGTTATCAGAGATGACCAATTTGGATTCAGGGAGAAACATTCGACATATATGCTTATCTCTGTTATTCACTCAAAAATTTCTAATGCTCTAGATCGGGGCCAGCCTACAATTGGGGTCTTTCTGGACTTGGCCAAAGCCTTCGACACAGTGGACCATGCAATCTTACTGGAAAAGCTGCAGCATTATGGTATTCGTGGTAGGTGTTTAGCATGGTATCGGAGTTATTTGAGCAATCGTACCCAGATGGTCTCTTTTGAAAATTTTATCTCCTCTACAACACCAATTACCCTGGGAGTTCCACAGGGCTCGGTGCTTGGCCCAGTCCTATTTTTGATATACATCAACGACATGTGCAATTCCTCTGAGTGCCTTGAATTTCTGCTCTTCGCCGACGATACGAAAGTATTCATATCTGGTGATGACATTACCGAACTTTTCTCTGTTATGAACAAAGAATTGATGGGAGTTGCTAACTGGTGTAAAGCAAACGTTCTTTCACTCAATGTAAAAAAATGTTTACATGTTGTTTCATAAAGCAAGAAAAAATATTAGCCTTAAGGAGCTGTTTATATGTATTGGTGACTCTGTTCTGTTTCGTGTTATGCATGTAAATTTCTTGGAATTGTTATAGATGAACATCTTACTTTTAAACCTCATATTCAGTATGTAACTAATAAGTTGTCAAAAAATATTGGAATCATTTCACGTATTCGCCCTTACATTACTTTACCAGTAGCAGTCTCTTTGTATTACTCAGTTATATTTCCTTATTTAAATTATTGCAATTTAATCTGGGCTTCCAATTACTCAACTTATTTGCAGCCTCTGCTTAAACTTCAGAAAAGATATTTACGTATCATCTTCAAGTTACCATGTAGATCTCACACTGATCCATTCTTTAGACAATTGAACATACTTAAAATTCACCAAATAAATCATTTTCATGTGGGAATCTTTATGTATAAACTTGATCATAATATGCTTCCTGATTTATTTAGAAAATTGCTAACTCATTCATCCTCATTACATTCTTGTGTGCCTCGTTAATATCCAAGGTATAGACCCCCCTTTGCTAAATCCAACATAAAGCTTCGCTCAATTGTATGTGCGGGTCCTTATGTGTATGCAAAAATTCCGATGACTATATCTCAACAACCAAACTTATCCTGTTTCAAACGATTACTTAAAAAGTTTATTATTGAGTCGCCAATGTTTCAATAGCACTTGTACAAGTTCAATATATTTCTAATTATTATTTGTGTACAATGAACTTTGTAGGCAGCCTTCTTAGCGGGATGTAAATACCCTTTAGGTTTTTGCCTTTTGACATCTTTTTTATTTTATGGACCGATAACCTCGTTGTCATTTTTTTGTTAGTGCCCGATTGCTGATGCTGTTTCGTTTTCTGATGTCAATAAAAAAAATTTTTTTAAAATATATATATGAGAGTATGTATGTATGTGATTTATAAATATAATTAATCAATACATTTGATTAATATTTTCACAGTTTTTGATCTGCTCTCTTTCCTTTGCCACATTTGCTGTGTCCGTCTCACTACCACAAAATCGTCTTCAACTCAGTTTCATTTTACTCCTCACCACAGTTTCTTTCAAGTTCGTCGTCAACCAGAGTTTGCCTATGATTTCCTATCTCACATACCTTGTTCGTTGTACCTTTATTCAACTACGTTTTATTTTAGTTATATTATAATGAAAATTAATTATTTATCTCTAAATATGAACATTGACAGTGTTTGAAAAACGTAATAAAAAATAAATCACTAATGTACTAATAATTTGTAACAATCATGGAAAAAACTTGAAGATTCACTTA
This sequence comes from Erpobdella octoculata, assembly GCA_963978895.1. NCBI lineage: Eukaryota > Metazoa > Annelida > Clitellata > Hirudinida > Erpobdellidae > Erpobdella > Erpobdella octoculata. Next base: position 14,181,081 of record OZ022247.1, on the reverse strand, counting down.
GAAAAACGAAATAGTTTGACAATACTAAAACTGTTTTATCATTTTAGGACAAGTACATATTAACCTCTATGGCAATTTTGTGTTGCATCTGTGTGTGGCATGCCATTGCCAATGTCATCGTCACGACATTTAATGAACCAACTGCAAGTTCTGCCGATAAAGTGGCTGTAGGAGTTCTGGGCTGCATCTACTTTGGATTCCATCTTATTTTTGTTATTTCCATTGGATGTTTGGTTAGCAAGAACTAAAAAACTTAATTGCTTAAAAATAAGTTTGTGTGTTTCTATTTGGAAATGATGTCGTTTGCCATGCCAACTATTGCCGCTGTACCCAACAAATAATTTTCGTTTATCAATCCAAACATTGTTTTTATAACGTGATAAACTGTGAATCTATATATATATATATATATATATATATATATATATATATATATATATATATATATATATATATATATATATATATATATATATATATATATATATATATATATATATATATATATATATATACCTAAAATCGTCTGCATCCAGGCCAAAGAAAACCTTCGATTGAACGACGCAAAAGATAACGAAGCAGACAAAGGACAGGTAAATAAATACAATACTTCTCTGGGTAATAAGCATTTAAATGCTAGATTTAAATATGTTTTAAATAAAACAAGACAAAATCTACTTTAAGTTTTAGAATGTGTTTCAAATGAACAAAGTTATGCTTCACAAACTAAAAGCAAAAGTGTTTTATAATAACTATCATTGTGCTGTGTTTTTGCATGCGTAAGTATGTGGGAATAACTTTATAAATTTGTAGATCTTTCTGAATTTCCAGAACAGCGACAATTACGGTGAAGAATAAAAATAAATAAAAAAACCTACTCTCCTTTTGTGGTGTTAGTATTAAAAATTATAAAGCTGCTTCATCTCTCTATTTCTCTCTTTCTCTCTCTTTTCTCTCTGTTTCTCTTTCTTTCTTTCTTTCTCTCTTTCTTTTTCTCTCTTGCTCTGTCTGTTTCTCTTTTTTCTCTCTCTCTCTTTCTCTCTCTCAAGCTTAATCTCTTGGTTCATTCTTCCAAACGACAGTACGTTACTATGGTGGCATAGAAACAAGCTTTGTTTTGTTTATGCTTAGTACGTAGCAGATTTTTGTTCAAATGATATGGCTTCTGCTTAATAATAACAACACCATAATCTTTGCTGATAATTATTAATCTGTATAAAACATTATTAATCTTTATTCAACATTATTCGTTTTATTTAATGTTATTAATCATTGGTAATTTCAAAAAAAATAAATAATTATTTATATTATCTTTCATTCGTTTGCAATTATTATTAACTATTATTAATCTTCTTTGGTTGTTTATGTCAATGATGATTATTGTTGTCATTGCTGTCGTCATGGCATCACTGTCACCATCTTTACCATTTTTGTCATCGTCATAATTTTTGTTGATCATCATTGTCATCATAAACACCACCACCATCATCGTCACCATGATTAGTATAGTCATTATAGTCAACATTATCAAGCAGAATTAAGATTGAATCAATATGTTATATGCCTATTCGTGCTTTTGCATGAATAAGAATGTTATTAATTTGTACGCTTCTTGCATGATCATATATTCATGTGTCAGCAAATATTATTTTTTAATTATATTGCTTCTAATTATTTTTAGAAATAATAGTTACATTTTAGTTTGAAAATTTTACAACTATTAAGAGATGTAAAAATCCAAAAAATATAGCAGACACATAAAAATTTGTAAAATTAAAAGTTGTTTTTAAATTTAAATATCAAGCAGGTTAAAATCTGTATTTTTGAAATCAAGGCTCAATTCTGAGTTTTTTTTAATAAATTCAGAGTTCTTTTTAACAAACATTTTAAAACCAAATTGATGAAAAATGTGTTGTGTTTTTAGGATTTTATTGATCACATGACCGAACGAGTTCCTGGTAGGTGGGTAGGGGAGTGGGGGAGGGTTTCCATCCAGTGCAAATCAAAATGTTTTTGTTTTCAACTGTTTTCTTCCATCGCAAATTTTCCAGTTTAATGTCATTACGCTATTCACTAAATATGTTTTATATTAGCGGCTTAGTGAACACTATGATCAATTAACATTGTAGGAATCTCCAAGAAGAACTGATATGGGAAGAGGTAATGGGACAATTCCAGAGATTTATTTGGATGATTTTGACGGCAGAACAATCAACAATGGCTTGTCTAATCCTCTCTCAAATCAACAATCTGTCAACACTTACAACTGATTATGTGCATATTTATCTTTGTCTTGAATTACTTTTAGTTCTAAATTCTTTTGACGTGACCAGGCCATATAAGATGATCTATTTTTCAAATTAATTTTTGTAAAACATTAATTATCCAATCAAAATTAATTTTTGTTTTTTCATTTCTTTTATTGCATTCTCTTTCAGGCACTGCTGACAGTCTATTGATCTTTTAATTGTCACACACTTAGCAGATGCCATTCCGCACATGCTTTAAACCCGCAGAAACCGATAATGCATTGGCTTTTTATGCATTTAACTTGTTTCAGTAGATTTATATAGAAAAAATGTTATTTATTAGTAAAATTTAAATTTAAACAATATAGTAATAAGCAATTCAGAAAATAACTAAAATCCGCAATCGATCTATAGAATTAAATAAGCCAACATACGTCAAAATCGACAAATTGATTGATAAGCACTGCCAGGTCAGGCACATTATATACTTATCAATAAGTTGCCAAAAAAATTAAATCTCATTAATTTTTAAAAAAACTAAACCTATGAAATTGTGTATTACTATACTTTTTTACGTCTTGTCATAACCTTCTAGAGAAGTGAGACATTTTTCTAGAGAACGCCTAAGTTTCCTGTACCACTTGTAGACAATTTGTTTACTAACAATTAATTTAGTTAATTTGAAAATAACAAGTTAATAAACTATTTTATACATGTTTTATTGGTTCATTAACAGAACAGAAAAAGTATGTATCGTTCATGTTAAAAGTGAAATCTGTTCTAATTGAAAATAAGAGTGTTACAGTATACTTTTTGGAAAGGAATTTATTTCAATTGCTTGAATTTTTTATTTGACTGATTAGATGGCTTTCTTAATTTTCAATAAACGTAATAAAGCATTGTTGAATTGTCTACTGGCGTATTTGGAGGGGGTAGGAGAAACTAGTGCTGAATGGACCTTTGGTTTTAAAATTTCAATTTTCATCTGATTACAACCAAGTTTTTAACTATAGCTTGCTTTTAAAACATGTACATGTTTACTTTTTGTTGCAAGATAATATTGAGGTCAAGACATCTAAAAGTTTTGTTGTACATACATACATACATGCATACATACATACATACATACATACATACATACATACATACATACATACATACATACATACATACATACATACATACATACATACATACATACATACATACATACATACATACATACATACATACATACATACATACATACATACATACATACATACATACATACATACATACATACATACATACATACATACATACATACATACATACATACATACATACATACATACATACATACATACATACATACATACATACATACATACATACATACATACATACATACATACATACATACATACATACATACATACATACATACATACATACATACATACATACATACATACATACATACATACATACACAATGCCATTTGGCAACCGGGAAAGACCGGTGACAACTGGGAAAGACCGTTGGCAGCTGGGAAAGACCGTTGACACTTGGAAAGACAAGTGACCTCTCGGAAAGACGAGAACTTCACGGGTATCAGGCCTGGCTTAGCCGAAGTACAATCCGTTCAAATGCCGCTTCATCTTATACTACGAAATGCCCCCAGAGTTCCAACCCAAAGGAGGGGGAGAATGATGAACTCACATTCGGACCTTTGGACAACGACCCTGCTTCTTCAATGGACCCTAATGGGGGTATGCTTCACGAGTGTGTTTGCGGTAGGAGTTTCAAGACGATCCGTGGAATGAAAGTCCACAGAACGAAAATGGGCTGCTTAACCGAATTCCGTCAATGTCCTGCATCAGATATTAATGCAGGTAAAACGTCGAACATTGCCGGGCCGGAGGCCAACCACAGCCCCGACGCAGTTCAAGATGTGAATCCGGAAGTAGAAATCAGTCAACCTAGGCCAAGAATTGATTTTCCTGCATGGAAAAAGTTGGACGAAACACTCTCAAAACTTCTCAAAACACGTTCAAGAAATTCATCAAATTTCAGTATGAAAGATTTCACTGATGTTATTTACGAAAAAAGCACTGAATTGTTTGGTGTGTGTGACGTATCTCATATTATATATATATCTAGGCAATATATTGTATGATCTTTGGTATGCACACGTGGAGGGCGGCCATGTTGACATTGAGCGGGCACGAGCTAAATTATGGCTGAATTGCGTTCTTTAGTATTTTAATAAACTACGTTTTTAGCGTCTTAAAAAACGTTACATGGTGTCAGAAGTTTTTTAAAAAACAAACTAACGTTTCGAAAAAAAAAGGGAACTTGCTTTTCGAGAAGGAAAGATGACACAAATTCCTTTACCTGTTGCACTAACGACTGTTGGGAATATTGCCAGTAATTGGAAACGTTTTAAAGCTCAATGGATGAACTATGAAATTGCGACAGATCTCAATAGAGAACCGAAAGCGAAAAGAACGGCGATATTTTTAGCATGCCTAAGCAATGATGCGTACGACGTCTACGAATCTCTTGATATGTCCGACGACGAAAGAAAAGACATCGATCAGGTTATTTTATCATTTGAACAATATTGTGTTGGTGAAGTCAATGTTACGTATGAACGCTACATATTGAACAAAAGAGTTCAAGAAGAAAACGAAAGTTTTGATGCATATCTTACAGTTTTGCGAAGCCTTATCAAAACATGTGAGTATGGAACGTTGGAAGATTCCATTCTGAGGGACAAACTAGTTATCGGCATACGAGATGACGCCACCAGAAAGAAGATGCTGCAAATACGCCAGTTGACTTTAACAGCAGCTATTGATATCTGTCGGGCCAGCGAAATTGCCTGCAGGCAGATGCGAGATTTCACTGCTTCAGAAGACATTCGAAAACTGACAGCAAGCACGAAGGAACACAGATTGACGTCAACAAAGCGACAAGAAAATTATAATAGTTGTAAATTCCAAACATCGAGAAAAGCGGATAAATGTAGATATTGTGGGCGTTTTCATGAATTCAGGAAAGAAATCTGTCCGGCATTCGGAAAGAAATGTAACATCTGCGAAAAAATGAATCACTTCTCCAGTGTTTGTCGATCACAGTCGGAACGTGATTGCAATTGTCTTAAAACTGAATTAGATGACGTCCTAATTTTAAATGAAAAGCATTCAAACTTCCCAAAAAAGCTATTTGCAAATCTTCAGCTGGGAAAGCAGCACACCCGATTTCTTTTGGACTCTGGAGCCACAGTAAATCTTCTTCCACACGACATTTTGTGCAAAGCCTTAGACAAATTCAAACTACGCAGACCGGAGACGAATCTTCGTATGTTCGACAACACAGAACTAAAAACACTCGGAATGATTAATGTAGAAGTCAAAAATCCTAAGACGAGCAAAAGTTACTTAATCGATTTCTACGTTACCGAAAATCATAAACAACCAATATTGGGTTCTCAGGCTTGTCAGCAACTACATCTCATCACAGTCAACCGAGAAAATATATTGACTCTTTGCTGTACACAAACTCCAATAACAATAGAGAAAGTCTTAAAACATTACAGTGATTTGTTCTCTGGCATAGGAAAACTAGAGGGTACTCTGCATTTCGAGATTGACTTATCTATTCCTCCAGTTAGGATGCCGCTTCGAAGACTTCCAATTGCCATAAAAGATAAAGTAAGACTGGAACTCGAACAGATGGTAAAAAACGGCATAATTGTTATGGAACAGGAGCCATCGGCATGGATTTCGGCATTGCTAGTGGTAGCGAAATCCAATGGTAAGATTCGTATTTGTATTGACCCTAAACCATTGAACAAAGCATTGAAACGAAACCACTACCCCTTACCAACTATTGATGATATTCTACCCGACTTGAAAAATGCAAGAGTGTTTTCAACAGTAGATGCCAAGGATGCTTTCTGGCATGTTGAGTTGGATGAAGCAAGCAGCAAACTAACTACGTTTCAGACACCATTTGGAAAGTTTCGCTGGCTCCGGCTTCCATTTGGAATTTCCATAGCACCAGAGGAATTTCAGAGAAGAATTCACAGTGCTTTAGCAGGCTTAGAGGGAGTTGCGTGCATCGCCGATGATATTCTTGTTTACGGTTCTGGAAAGAATATCTTAGAAGCCACTATTGATCATGACAAGAAAATGATTGCTCTACTCAACAGATGTCGTTTTGCAGGCATTCGTTTGAATAAAGAAAAATTGAAATTGCGAAGGAAATCAATTGAATTCATGGGCCATCGTCTTACTGAGAAGGGTTTGGAAGCAGACAGTGAGAAACTCGAGGCAATTGACAACATGTCACCTCCAGATGATGCAAAAGGAGTTCAGAGACTATTGGGTATGGCAACCTACCTTGCTAAGTTTGTTCCAAGTTTTTCTGAAGTTACTGCACCGCTAAGAGAGCTACTGAACAAAGAATCTGAATTTTATTGGGACCCGGACGTGCATGGTAGGGCACTGGAAACCTTGAAGTTGCTTCTTCGAACTGCCCCGGTGTTGCAGTATTTTGATCCAAAACAACCTACCACTGTGCAATGCGATTCATCACAATCTGGCCTTGGGGCATGTTTGCTCCAGAACGGATCTCCGGTAGCATATGCCTCTCGGGCTTTAACGCAGACTGAGCTAAACTACGCTCAGATAGAAAAAGAAAACCTTTCAATACTTTTTGCAATGGAAAAGTTTCATACTTATGTTTATGGTCGTCATGTTGTGGTTCAGACAGATCACAAGCCACTAATTTCTATCTTCAAGAAAGCTCTAACCAGTGCCCCACGACGACTACAACGAATGTTACTGAGACTGCAAAAACTACACATTTGATTTAGTTTTTAAACCGGGTACTCAAGTTGTCGTTGCAGATACTCTTAGCCGAGCATACCCGTCCAGAAATATGAAACATTCTCAATCCGAACACTTTTCAGAAGATGTGGCTTCAGTGAATGAAGATGGCGATGATGGCACTGTTGCAGTACTTATAGCGTCAGACAAAGTTAAAGAGATAGTAAAGTCAGCAGCAAAGTATGATGACTCTTACGCTGCACTGGTTCATCAGATTCATGTTGGCTGGCCAGAAAAAATCTCTGATCTACCAAATGATTTAAAAGAATTTTACCCTTTTTGCGATGAAATGGTAATCGAGAACGATTTAATTTTCAAGGGATCTCGTCTTTTTGTACCACCGAGCGCTCGACAGCTAATAATTGAACGAGCTCATTCAAGCCACATTGGCATTAATGGTTGCATCAGAAGAGCTAAAGAATCAGTGTTTTGGCCGGGACTAACAAAGCACATCACTGAATACGTTAGTCAATGTGCAGTTTGCGCCAAGTTACAAGCGGAAACACAAAGAGAACCTTTATTACCACATCCAACGACATCCCGACCATGGCAAAAGGTAGGTGTCGATTTATTTGAATTTCAAGGAAGAAGTTATCTTATCTGCACAGATTACTTTAGTAACTTCTTTGAAATTGATCGGTTGAATGACAAAAAGTCGGCAGAAATTATTTACAGAGTCAAACATCATTTTGCACGCTATGGACTGCCGGAAGTCGTTTTTTCAGACAACGGACCACCGTTCAACTCAGAAGAATTCAGACTTTTTGCTGAAAGGTATGAGTTTCAACATCTCACCTCTTCACCTAGATACCCGCAATCAAATGGAAAGGTTGAAAACTCAGTTAAAACGATAAAAAGATTAATGGCTAAAGCATTAGAAGCGAAAACAGATCCTTTCCTTGCCTTACTCGATTGGAGAAACACACCTTCTGAAAATCTGAAAGAATCCCCCGCCCAAATGATACATGGTCGACGAGGAAGAACGCTACTGCCCACAAATGATTTGTTACTACGGGCTTCTCCTTCAGCGAGTTTGGATGTACCGAGAAAAATTGAAGAGGCAAAGAACAAACAAGCATTCTATTACGACAGGCATACAAGAATAAAGAAGCCGATTCTCAAAGGTCAAACAGTCCGCGTAAAACTGAATGACAACAGTCCCTGGACCAAAGCGGAGGTTACAAAGGTGTTGCCTTTTCGTTCCTACAAATTGCAAACTTACGATGGATCGAACTACAGACGTAATGCCAAACATGTTAGGCTTTCGAATGAGCCTCCAGTTGTATTTGAAGACAGAAATCCAGATTGTCATACATCAACCAGTCTTCCTCGTAATGCCAAGCATGTTAGGCTTTCGAATGAGCCTCCAGTTGTTTTTGAAGACATACATGCAGATGGTCATACATCAAACAGTCTTCCTCTTCATCATCAGCAAGAAACTTCCAACAGAGAGATCCCACCAGGAGGTACAGTGGAAAGCCATCCTGAACAGCCCATCACAACGAGATATGGGCGAATCATCAAGAAGCCGCTTCGATATGTGAACAAGGACTAACTCGTTTTGTTTTATTGTATTTAATTTTTTTTGACAAGGGAAATGTGACGTATCTCATATTATATATATATCTAGGCAATATATTGTATGATCTTTGGTATGCACACGTGGAGGGCGGCCATGTTGACATTGAGCGGGCACGAGCTAAATTATGGCTGAATTGCGTTCTTTAGTATTTTAATAAACTACGTTTTTAGCGTCTTAAAAAACGTTACAGTGTGAAACAAAAACGTCAGGTTCGAAACAATGAAGGCATGATTTCTAGACGACAAAGAGAAATCAATCAGCTGAAGAGAGAATAGAAATTGTTACGAAAGCGGTGGAAAAGAGCCCAGGAAAATGAAAAAGCTAGTCTCGCAGAGCTGCGGCAGAGTTTGGGGCGTCGTTTGTCTGCCCTAATGAAGGCCGAGCGTTTTCGGATAAAGAAAAGAGATCAGAGAAATGCCAGGTTTCAGTTCATCAAAGACCCATTCAAATATGGAAGAAATTTACTGGACCACCCAAGTCAGGAACGCTTCAAGCAGACAAAGCAACGCTCGATGAATGTTTTCGGTCCGCATTCCGTGACCCGCGTGGAGATCAGCAGTTAGAAGAAAGAACCGATCTTCCAGAAATCCCACTTCCAAACTTTTCTTTCAGAGAAGGCATGATTTCGTTACTTGAAGTTACTCAATTTCTCTACAGAACAAGAAACAGATCTGCTCCTGGACCAAATGGGGTGCCATATCTCGTCTACAAAAAATGCCCAGAAGTATTGAGATTATTGCATTCTCTACTCGTAGGCTCTTGGGAAAGAAGAAGAATTGAAAGCGAATGGCAAAGAGCAGAAGGTATCTTTATTCCGAAAGAAAAAGACTCGAAGGCAATACATCAGTTTCGCCCAATTTCATTGTTAAACGTCGAGGGAAAGATATTTTTTGCTGTCCTTGCTCGGAGACTGACAAGCTATGTAATTCAAAACAATTACATCGACAGGTCTGTTCAGAAAGGAGGAGTGCCAGGAGTACCAGGATGCATCGTACATTCGTCAGTGATCTGGGAAGCATTGAAAAGAGCTAAAGACAGTCGTCTCAGCTTGCACATTGTCTGGTTAGACTTTGCCAATGCTTATGGAGCTGTTCGTCACCAAATGTTGTGGAAAACTCTCAGATCGCATCATGTTCCAAATTTTGTGATAGAAATGTTGCAACAGTATTTCGGACATTTCAAATTGAGGTTGTCAACGTCTTCATGTTCAACAGAATGGTTCCAGTTAGAAGTTGGTATAGCAATGGGTTGCTCAATTTCACCCATTCTCTTCGTATTAGCGATGCAGCTGCTTCTGAATGCAGTGGGTTCTCGCGTGGAGGAATCTTACGTTGGCAAGGGTATCTTGATGCCATCGGTGAAGGCCTTCATGGATGATACAACTTTGGTTCTAAACAAATGTATCTCAATGCGACGAGCTCTTGATGCATTCAGCGGGCTGCTATCATGGTGCGGCATGAGTTTCAAAGCAACCAAGTCAAGAAGCTTATCTCTGCGACGAGGCAAGATCGACGACAACGTGACGTTTTCAGTTGCTGGCAACAGGATCCCAACATTGAGAGAAAAACCGGTTAAGAGCCTGGGAAGGTGGTATGACGATTCGCTTAACGACACTGGAGTTCTCCGATCGGCATTTGAAGATATGAAGAAAATTGATGCGGCCCCACTCCAGAGCAGGTTCAAATTGTGGTTGCTTCAGTTTGTTCTGTTGCCGAAATTGCTGTGGCCTCTATCAATGTATGAGATGAGCTTACCATTGGTGGAAAAGCTAGAAAGGAGGATGAATAAATTTACAAGGAAATGGTTGGGTCTGCCTCCGGGATTTACTTCGGTAGATTTGTACAGCAAGACTGCCAAACTGAGGTTGCCACTGAAGTCTTTGGTTGAGGAGTTTAAGACAAACAAGATCCGTACGCAACTAATGCTGGATAACTCTTCGGATCAAAGAATTGTGGAGATGGGACCTCTTGTAAAGTCCGGAAAGAAATGGGTAGCCAGAAAGGAGATTGCAGAAGCTGAAGCCTCTTTACGTTGGACAGAAAGAGTTGGGGGAGTTCAACAGGACAAACGGGGTCTCGGGTCAACCCATCGAATTTGGTGGTCAAAAGCCAGCACCAGTGAACGAACAAGTCTGGTCATTCAGGAAAGAAAGAAAGCTATTGAGTCCCAGAGAATGATTAAATTTGTTCAGTTATCTCAACAAGGAGATTGGACGACATGGGAAATGGCTGTTCAGCGTTCGCTTTCTTGGAAAGACATTTGGCAATACACACCACTACGTTTGTCTTTTTTGATTAGATCTGTTTATGATCAACTGCCGTCATCCAGCAATCTTCGAAGATGGAAGTTGAAAGACGATGATTCGTGCATGTTATGTGGGCAATCGGAGACTCTCATTCACGTTCTTTCCTGTTGTTCGTTTTCACTTTCACACGGGAGGTACACTTGGCGCCATAACCAAGTACTCCAAAAATTGCTTAACTTCGTCAAAGAAGCGTGTAAGAAAGCAAAAACAAGGGGAATACAGCAGAAAAGGAAAATCTACTTTTTGAGAAAAGGATATCTGAAGTTCCACAGGTTCAGATCTACTAGAGACTTTGAATGTGTGATGGGTGCTGCCGACGATTGGTCGGTTTCGGCTGATTTTGATGGCGAAAGAAAATTTCCAGAAGCTGTGAGATCTAGCGGTTTAAAGCCGGATATAAGTATATCTGACTTATATATCTGAAGTATATATTCTGACTTGGCCAAGACAATGCTCCTGATTGAACTCTCTGTGCCATGGGAAAGTAACATGGAATCTAGCAATATTTTCAAAGAGGAGAGATATAGGAATTTAGGATGTGATTTGAATGCCAAAGGGTTCAGGACTGAAATTTTTGCAGTCGAGGTTAAATGTTAAAACTGCTGAAAGCTCTTGGTTTTTCAAACCGAGAAAAAACTCGAGCCATCAAGGAGATCTCCCAGACAGCTTAAACTGCATCTTTTTGGATTTTCGCTAATAGAAAAAAGAAAGCGGTACAAGATGCACATGAAATGGTTTAGCCTTGTTTACATTGAGCGATAATCGTTCCGGCGATTTCAAGTTTTGTTTCGAACAGTTTTCTGCTGAACTTTGAATTTTCGTGTTTCAAGTTAGGAATTTGGAAATTTTTCTCGCCGAAGGGCGTCCGCCTGATCAACGGACGTGGGCCCACCTCTCTTAAAAGCGTCAAGAAGTTTAAGGGCCGAAACGCTAAAAATGAGAGGTTCTTCTTCTGAAGACCTTCGGCGACGAAAGCTCGCAAAGAGTTATAACACATACATACATACATACATACATACATACATACATACATACATACATACATACATACATACATACATACATACATACATACATACATACATACATACATACATACATACATACATACATACATACATACATACATACATACATACATACATACATACATACATACATACATACATACATACATACATACATACATACATACATACATACATACATACATACATAAATACATACATACATACATACATACATACATACATACATACATACATACATACATACATACATACATACATACATACATACATACATACATACATACATACATACATACATACATACATACATACATACATACATACATACATACATACATACATACATACATACATACATACATACATACATACATACATACATACATACATACATACATACATACATACATACATACATACATACATACATACATACATACATACATACATACATACATACATACATCTATATATATAAAAGAACATGTCCTGACTGACTGACTGACTGACTGACTGACTGACTGACTGACTGACTGACTGACTGACTGACTGACTGACAGATGACTGACTGATAATCAATGCCGAGCTCAAACGCCTCATCCTAGGAACGTGAAATTTGGAACTTATATTACCTTTATAGCGTAAACATCCGCTAAGAAAGGATTTTTGAAAATTTTGCTCCTGAGGGGAAAAAACTAGAAAACAAACTTTTTTCTAAAACATTGTATATCTCAAAAACCAAAAATGAGGAGATTTTGAAATTTGGTATATAGATTCTTTTTGAAAAATAAAAAGATACGTGTTTCACCATTTTTTGAAAATTCGGTTTCCCGGACCTCAAATGTGGGTTGGAAAATTGGGTTATTTGGTTTTTAAAGTAGCTTCTACTCAAAAACTGTTGATGCTACAGGAGTAAAAATTAGTATTTAGTTTCTACTCCAAAAATAATGAAATACGTGTTTTAGCATTTTTTGAAAATTTGGTTTCCCGGACCTCAAATATGGGTTGGAAAATTGGGTTATTTGGTTTTTAAAGTAGCTTCTACTCAAAAACTGTTAATGCTACAAAAGTAAAAATTAGTATTTAGTTTCTACTCTAAAAATAATGATATACGGGTTTCATAATTTTTTGAAAATTTGGTTTCCAGGACTTCAAATGTGGGGTGGAAAATAGGGTTATTTGGTTTTTAAAGTAACTGCTACTCAACAACTGTAATTGCCACAGATGTAAAAATTAATACTTAGTATCTACTCAAAAAAAAAGATATACGTGTTTCATAATTTTTTGGGTTATTTGGTTTTTAAAGTAGCTGCTACTCAAAAACTGGTAATGCTACAGAAGTAAAAATTATTATTTAGTTTCTACTCCAAAAATAATAAAATACATGTTTTAGCATCTGTAAGTATATATATATATATATATATATATATATATATATATATATATATATATATATATATATATATATATATATATATATATATATATATATATATATATATATATATATATATATATATATATATATATATATATATTAGTATTTAGTTTCTACTCCAAAAATAATGAAATACGTGTTTTAGCATTTTTTGAAAATTTGGTTTCCAGGACTTCAAATGTGGGGTGGAAAATATGGTTATTTGTTTTTTAAAGTAACTGCTACTCAAAAACTGTAAATACCACAGATGTAAAAATTAGTATTTAGTTTCTATTCTAAAAATAAAGATATACGTGTTTCACCATTTTTTACAAATTTGGTTTCCACGACTTTAAAGGTGGGGTGGAAATAGGATTACTTGGTTTTTAAAGTAACTGCTAATCAAAAACAGTGAATGCTACCGATGTAAAAATTAGTATTTAGTATTTTTTTATTAAGATTTAGCATATGCTAAAGACAAGACAAGTCTTGCTCAAGGCGAGAGAGGGAGGGTACTTGCAAAGGCAGCCATTTATAGGCGCCTACCCCTTTAGCAAATGCGAGTGAACTCCTTGCTTATAGGAGTTACGCTGGAACGCCGGCGAGGTTTGAACTGCCGACCTAACGATCGACAGGCGAACGTTCTACCGCTCTTCCACCAGCGCCTCAAAAAATAACGATATAAGTGTTCACCATTTTTTAAAACTTTGGTTTCTATGACTTCAAATGTGGGGTCAAAATAATGGTTATTTGATTTTTAAAATAACTGCTACTCAACAACTGCAAGCATTACAAATGTAAAACGTAGTATTTTGAGGTTTTGTGCCGGTTAAAAGTAGCTGAGTCCAGTTTATCACCGGTCGGGCCAAGCCGTTATTTTAGAGTCTTCTTACGGGCCAGGCTAAACCTTAAATCAAGGTGGTACGAGCCGAGGTTTTTCACTAAGCATATAGACATTTTAGTGATTTTAGGGTCTTCAGACGGGCCGGGCCAAACCTGAAGTCAAGGTGGGACGGGCCGAAGTTTTTCATCAAGTATATAAAACTTCTAGGCCTGTAAAAACGGGCCGGGCTCAAATTAGACGGGCCATGCCGGGCCAGGAATTTTGGTTTTGAAACGGGCTGGGCCAAGTTGTCGACGGGCCGAGCCGACACCTATGGATGCACGGTTCAAATTCTCTAATTTTATGCGAGCGAAGCCGCTACGGGCACTGCTAGTACATACATACATACATACATACATACATACATACATACATACATACATACATACATACATACATACATACATACATACATACATACATACATACATACATACATACATACATACATACATACATACATACATACATACATACATACATACATACATACATACATACATACATACATACATACATACATACATACATACATACATACATACATACATACATACATACATACATACATACATACATACATACATACATACATACATACATACATACATACATACATACATACATACATACATACATATACAGGGAAAGTTCAAGGTAATGGCTGGTACAGTTTGTTTTGATACCGAGGTTGCTATGGCCATTAACAATCTATGAGATATGTTTATCTCACGTGGAGCGAATGGAAAAGAAAATGAACTGCTGCATTCGGAAATGGCTAGGACTTCCACCGGCGTTAACAACTTTAGCTCTATATAGTAAGTCAGCTAAGTTAGCTCTTCCATTCAAGTCCCTAGTAGAAGAGTACAAGATTAGCAAGATACGGACACAGTTGATGCTAGACAACTCTTCCGACCAATGTATCGTGAATGTGGGCCCATCAGTTGGATCGGGAAAAGGCTGGACTGCAGGGAGGGACATCCGTGAAGCCGAGGGATCTTTGCAATGGTCTGAAAAGCTCGGAGCAGTGCAACCGGGACGGCTCGGTCTGGGTTGGTTCCATCATGTGTGGTGGTCTAAGGCCTCGTCGCAGGAAAGGACAAACCTGATTATTCAAGACAGAAGGCGAGCAATGGAGTTGGAAAGAGTGCAGTTAGGTGCTCAGATGTCGCAACAGGGCGATTGGACTAGATGGGAGGCGGCAGTTCAACATTCGATGACATGGAATGATTTGTGGCGTTACTCGCCCATCCCCTTATCTTTCGTGATTAGAGCGATGTATGATCAACTGCCGACAGCTTCGACTTAGTTAAGTGGGGAAAGCTTGAAAATGAAGCCTGCAAGCTGTGTGAGAAAACAGAAACTCTGATTCATATTCTCTCATGTTATCCGTATGCTTTGGCAAAGGGAAGATACACGTGGCGCCACAATGAGGTTCTAAGAGAGATACTGGGCATTATCAAGGAGAACTGCAGACTAGCCAATTCGATGCAGTTGTGCCCCAGAAGAAAAGTTTATTTCTTGAGAAAAGGCTTGCAGCACTTGGGCCGCAGAAAGGCAAGTACGAGAAGAGAATCGTTGCTTGATGCGGCAAATGACTGGAGGATATCAGCAGACTTAAAAGATGAAGACTGCTTTCCGGAATTGGTTTGCAGCAGCGGATTGAGACCGGACATTGTCATTTTTTCCAGTTTGGCCAAGACGTTGCTGTTCATCGAACTGACAGTGCCATGGGAAAGCAACATGGAAGCCTCAAATATCTTGAAAGAAGAACGGTACAGAATCCTTGCCCAAGATTTGGAGCGTGCGGGGTATAGAGTCGAGATTTTTCCAGTTGAAGTAGGCGCCAGGGGTTTAGCCGGTCGCTCATTTGTCAAATTGCTTGTGGCTCTCGGAATGTCGGGTCGGAAAAAAACTCAAGCTATCAAGAAAATAGCTGAAAGAGCAGAAACAGCTTCTTTTTGGATATGGATGCAAAGGAATGAAAAAGGAGATAATAAATTTAAACAGCCACTTCTGGCTTCCGTACAACAGTGTTAGCTCCTCCTTTGTTTACAAGTTCAGGGACGAAGTCGCGTTATGGCTGCCGGCGAAAGTTTCGGTTGTTTGCAATAGAAGGAAAGTTGCTGGCGTTTAGAAAATAATCGAAACAATGCCATTATGGTTTGTGGTGTTTCTCGTTTGGTGAAAGTGGTGGCATGGCTCGAAGTCCCGGAGGTGAATGTTTCTTTCGGTCTCGGAATCTGGCGGTTTGGTGGATACTACAGTTACTACATGCTCAAGTTCCGGCGTTTTGAAAGACAGTTTCTCATCTTGTTACAGTTGCTTGACGGTTTCAAAATGACTTCTTGGTTCTGGTACTTTGAGGATTTGCCGGTTATCTGGTTCTGGTCGGAAACGGCATGTGATACACAAATTTCATCAGGGGGCGGCCGTCTGATCAACGGTCGTGGCCCGCCCTCCCGTGGTAGCGTCAGGAAAAGGGCCGAAACGCTGGGAGGGTCTTCCTCTGAAGACCTCTGACGAACTTGCTCGAAGAAGAGTTTTCACATACATACATACATAAGCCGGTCGCTCACTCGTAAAAATTGTTTGTGGCTCTCGGAATGTCGGGTCGGAAAAAAACTCAAGCTATCAAGAGCAGAAACAGCTTCTTTGTGCATATGGATGCAAAGAAATGAAAAAGGAGATAATAAATTTAAACAGCCACTTTTGGCTTCCGTACGACAGTGTTAGCTCCTCCTCAGTTTACAAGTTCAGGGACGAAGTCGCGTTATGGCTGCCGGCGAAAGTTTCGGTTGTTTGCAATAGAAGGAAAGTTGCTACCGTTTAGAAAATAATCGAAACAATGTTCCCTGTCATTATCGTTTGTGGCGTTTTTCATTTGGTGGAAGTGGTGGCATGGCTCGAAGTTCCGGAGGTAAATGTTTCTTTTGGTCTCGGAATCTGGCGGTTTGGTGGATACCTCTGAAGACCTCTGACGAACTTGCTCGAAAAAGAGTTTTCACATTCATTTCATGGGCATTAGCCATCGGACACTTAGGAAAGACTGAGGGCCGTTTGGCGTTCAAAGATCCTCTTGGCGATTTAGAGCCAGAAAGAACCGATTTTCCCGAAGTACAGTTGCCGAAAGTGGCTTTCGACGGTGGAGAGATAAAGATGAATGAAGTATCTCAGTTTCTAACAAAAAACGAGGAACAAATCTGCCCCAGGTCCTAACGGCATTCCATATTTGTTATACAATAGATGTCCAGGCGTGCAAAAGCTGATCTACAACCGTTTAGGATTGCATGGCGATCTAGATGCGTAGATAGGAAATGGCAGAAGGCGGAGGGAGTTTTCATCCCCAAAGAAAAAGATTCGGTCAATTTCAACCAATTCCGACCAATCTCACTTTTGAACGTGGAGGCAAAAATATTTTTCGCTGTTCTGGCCAAAAGGCTCACGGATTTTGCAATTCGTAATGAGTACATTGACAAATCCGTGCAGAAAGGAGGAGTCCCCGGAGTACTCATCCATGATTTGGGAGGCCCTCAAAAGAGCAAAACAAAACCTACTCAGCCTGCATGAAGTCTGGCTTGATTTAGCAAACGCGTACGGGACTGTTCGCCATCAATTGCTCTGGAAAACACTCAAAAGGCACAATGTTCCAGAATTCCTCATCGATGTTCTGCAACAGTATTTTCGCCGTTTTAGGCTACGTCTGTCAACATCGACGTGCTCCACAGAGTGGTTCAACTTGCGGGTCGGAATTGCTATGGGGTGTTCAATTTCTCCCATCCTATTTGTTCTGGCTATGCAATTATTGTTCAGTTCGATTGCATTTCGGGTTCAGGATGTTTACCTGGGAAAAGGAATTTTCATGCCGTCAATAAAAGCCTTTATGGACGACACTACTCTTATCTTGAATCACTGCGGCGAAATGCGCCGTATTCTTCAAAATTTCAACGACTTGTTGTTCTGGTGTGGAATGAAGTTCAAACCAACCAAATTGAGAAGCCTTTCTTTGCGACATGGAGAGATTGATGGTTTTGTCTCATTCTCGGTGGCTGGTTGCGAGATCCCAACAATCCAGCAAGAGCCTGTGAAAAGCTTGGGAAGCGGGTACAACGTCTCCAGGAATGATGTGAATCAGAGCAGCATCGTTCTGCAGGGCTTGGTTGAGGACCTGAGGAAAATCAATTCAACCGAGCTGCAGGGAAAGTTCAAGGTATGGCTGGTACAGTTTGTTTTGATACCGAGGTTGCTATGGCCATTAACAATCTATGTTGTTTTTTTTATTATTATAGTTTATAGTCTTTTACACTATGTGTTTTAAGACGCTAACAATCTATGAGATATGTTTAGCTCACGTGGAGCGAATGAAAAAGAAAATGAACTGCTGTATTCGGAAATGGCTAGGACTTCCACCGGCGTTAACAACTTTAGCTCTATATAGTAAGTCAGCTAAGTTAGCTCTTCCATTCAAGTCCCTAGTAGAAGAGTACAAGATTAACAAGATACGGACACAGTTGATGCTAGACAACTCTTCAGACCGATGTATCGTGAATGTGGGCGCAGCAGTTGGATCGGGAAAACATACATACATACATACATACATACATACATACATACATACATACATACATACATACATACATACATACATACATACATACATAAATACATACATATACAGGGAAAGTTCAAGGTATGGCTGGTACAGTTTGTTTTGATACCGAGGTTGCTATGGCCATTAACAATCTATGAGATATGTTTATCTCACGTGGAGCGAATGGAAAAGAAAATGAACTGCTGCATTCGGAAATGGCTAGGACTTCCACCGGCGTTAACAACTTTAGCTCTATATAGTAAGTCAGCTAAGTTAACTCTTCCATTCAAGTCCCTAGTAGAAGAGTACAAGATTAGCAAGATACGGACACAGTTGATGCTAGACAACTCTTCAGACCAATGTATCGTGAATGTGGGCCCATCAGTTGGATCGGGAAAAGGCTGGACTGCAGGGAGGGACATCCGTGAAGCCAAGGAATCTTTGTAATGGTCTGAAAAGCTAGGAGCAGTGCAGCCGGGATGGCTCGGTCTGGGTTGGTTTCATCATGTGTGGTGGTCTAAGGCCTCGTCGCAGGAAAGGTCAAACCTGATTATTCAAGACAGAAAGCGAGCAATGGAGTTGGAAAGAGTGCAGTTAGGTAGTTAAGTGCTCAGATGTCGCAACAGGGCGATTGGACTAGATGGGAGGCGGCAGTTCAACAGTCGATGACATGGAATGATTTGTGGCGTTACTCGTCCATCCGCCTATCTTTCGTGATTAAAGCGATGTATGATCAACTGCCGACAGCTTCGACTTAGTTAAGTGGGGAAAGCTTGAAAATGAAGCCTGCAAGCTGTTTGAGAAAACAGAAACTCTGATTCATATTCTATCATGTTGTCCGTATGCTTTGGCAAAGGGAAGATACACGTGGCGCCACAATGAGGTTCTAAGAGAGATACTGACAGTGCCATGAGAAAGCAACATGGAAGCCTCAAATATTTTGAAAGAAGAACGGTACAGAATCCTTGCCCAAGATTTGGAGCGTGCGGGGTATAGAGTCGAGATTTTTCCAGTTGAAGTAGGCGCCAGGGGTTTAGCCGGTCGCTCACTTGTCAAATTGCTTGTGGCTCTCGGAATGTCGGGTCGGAAAAAAACTCAAGCTATCAAGAAAATAGCTGAAAGAGCAGAAACAGCTTCTTTTTGGATATGGATGCAAAGGAATGAAAAAGGAGATAATAAATTTAAACAGCCACTTCTGGCTTCCGTACGACAGTGTTCGCTCCTCCTTGTTTACAAGTTCAGGGACGAAGTCGCGTTATGGCTGCCGGCGAAAGTTTCGGTTGTTTGCAATAGAAGGAAAGTTGCTAGCGCTTAGAAAATAATCGAAACAATGCCATTATGGTTTGTGGTGTTTCTCGTTTGGTGAAAGTGGTGGCATGGCTTGAAGTTCCGGAGGTGAAAGTTTCTTTTGGTCTCGGAATCTGGCGGTTTGGTGGATACTACAGTTACTACATGCTCAAGTTCCGGCGTTTGAAAGACAGTTTCTCATCTTGTTACAGTTGCTTGACGGTTTCAAAATGACATCTTGGTTCTGGTACTTTGCAGATTTGCCGGTTATCTGGTTCTGGTCGAAAACGTCCTGCGATACACAAATTTCGTCAGGGGGCGGCCGTCTGATCAACGGTCGTGGCCCGCCCTCTCGTGGTAGTGTCAGGATACATACATACATACATACATACATACATACATACATACATACAAACATACATAAATACATACATACATATATACATAAATACATACTCCCGTTCCCGCATCCGATCGCGCTTATTTTTTTTTCTCTTTACCACTCTTTCCTAACTTCTTTTAGCCCATAAAACGTAAAATAGATTTGTTAAAAGTTGTTTGAAGCCTTCAAATGTTGCTAAGTAAACTAAATTTATATTTTATTACTTTGATGGTTGTACATAGGCAACTTCGGCCTGCAAAGGTTTTTTGGCTTCCCTGAGCCGGGGGATCGGAGTAGGGAGTTCAAACCTATTTAACTTTGTTATCCTATATGAAAACTACCTTTTTGCCAAATTCTATCAAAATCGCTCCAGCGGTTCAGATTTATATAAAATACAAATAGGCTCACTCACACACAGACAAACATTCGGAGTTGGGAGTCCAAACTTTATTAATTTTCTTCTCCTGTGTGAGAACTACCTCCTTGCCAAATTTCATCAAGATTGCTCCAGAGTTTTAGATTACCTTTTATGGTTGTACATCGGCATTTTTGGCCTGGAAAGGTTTTTTGGCCCCCTGAGCCGGGGGATGGGATCGGATGAATAGTGTAACAATGCATAAAGGACTTACTTACTTACATACTTTAACACATAATCTGATTTATATATATAAATATATATATTTATATATATATATATATATATATATATATATATATATATATATAGATATATATATATATATATATATATATATATATATATATATATATATATATATACTAACATTCCCGTCACGGCTTCGCCCGCTTGAAAATACGCATCCACAGTAGCGTACTGCACGGGGCGATATTTTACGGCCCGACTCGGTCCGGTCCGTCAACAACTTGGCCCGGTTATTTTATAAGCCAAAATTTCAGGCCCGATATATATATCTATATATATATATATATATATATATATATATATATATATATATATATATATATATATATACACATATATATTACTATATTATATATATAAGAATATATATATATATACAATATAGTAGCCCCCGTCACTCACTCACTCACTCACTGATTCTGTCACGCTTACGTAATTAGTCGTATATCTACTATATTATCGAAGATATTTCTATTAGTATTCAGTAGTTATTAAATACAATTTTTTTATCATTGATATATATATATATATATATATATATATATGGCGTCTCAACATTGGTCGTCGGTGGTTTTCGTGGCGACAGATTTGTCGACCCTCCAGTTTCCACTGATTTCGCGATGGATGATTCGCAGGATATAAATGTAAACATCAGTTCGACTTTAGTAACTGATGGCAAAGAACTTTCGGCTTGTGTTGTTGACGGATCTGTTCGTTCCATCCTTTCTTCACATTCGGTAGCTAAGAGTGCCTTGGAGTTGAATAGTACTTTAAATGATGACGTTTCTGGTTTTTCTTCTTGGAGTGAAGATCTCATCTCGGCTTGTCTTGCAAGTGATAACACACGGGATAATGACACGACCTCTACCGAAACATTGATGAACAGTGTCCATGAGGATTTGTCGTGTCGGGACAAGTCTCCTGTTTCCACCTGTTGTGGGAATCATTGTGCCCAGGATGTCAGTGATACATCTAGTAAAACCTCAACAGAAGAACCTTATAAATTCGTATTGTCTGATGTAGCAACACGATGCAGTCCTGATTCTCCTTTGAATACTAACTCTCTCATCTCGGGTCAACATGGGACGGATTGCACACATAGTACTGACATGTTCGCGGATCAAACATTATCGGACGAGGACGAATTTGTGATGTGTAGCAATGAACCTGTTGATCCTCTCCCTTCTGTTTATTGTTTGACTGATGGCGCCCATGGCATCAACAGTGACCTCAGTGTAAATCCTGAAGGGGACCAATGTGAATTCCCGCCGGGAGATAAAACCCGTTGAATTTCCTATTCTACTTTATAGTGGTAACTAGCGGGGTTACCCGGCGTTGCCCGGGGTTTTTAGAGGTTTTTCTAATGTTTGTCCCTCTCGCTCCCGTTTCCTTCTCCACTTTCCCGTTTTCGTCGCGTTCCCGGTCGCTTTTCCGCTCTCGGTCGTTTTCCAGCTCCCGGTCGCTTTCCCGCTCAGAAGTTTTGTTATCGATTTTCTCTCTTGCTCGCGTTTCCTTCCAAGCTTGCTCTCCCGATTCCAGTCGCTTTCCGCGTTCCCGGTCGCTTTCCCGTTCCCGGTCGCTTTCCCGTTCCCGGTCGCTTTCCCGTTCCCGGTCGCTTTCCCGTTCCCGGTCGCTTTCCCGTTCCCGCTCACGCTTGCTCTCCCGTTCCCGGTCATGCTTGCTCTCCCATTCCCGGTCACGGTTACTCTCCCGTTCCCGTCCCCGTTCACGCTCATTTTCTCTTTTCCATTCTTTCATAACTTCTGTTAGCCTATAAAACGTAAAATAGATTTGCTAAGACTATATATATATATGAATGTTTGTGGGTTAGTTTGTCTATTATAGAAACCGGAAAGCGACCCGGAACGGACAGCGAGTGGGAGCGGGAATGCGACACTGAACGGACAGCGAGCGGGAGCGGGAATGCGACCGGCAGCGGGAAAACGACCGAAAACGGGAAAGCGAACAGGAGTGGGAAAGCAGGTGGGAAAGGAAACGGGAGAGAAAGAGACAAACATTAGAAAAACCTCTAAAAAACCCGGGCAACGCCGGGTATCTCCGCTAGTGCATACATAAACACAGACACAGACACACATACACATACATACATACATACACACATACATACGCACATACATATATATATAGTTCCCGCTCGCTCACCCGCTCCGCTCCGCTCATTTTGTGACGGATTTCAAAAAATTTTTCTCTATATTTGATTCCCCTTGACTCTCAAGATTGTGTGAAAATTTCATTACGATCGGATGAATGGTGTAGCAATGCATAAACGCCATTAACATATATGCATATATACATATATACATATATACAAACATTCATTTTTATATATATAGATATAACAATAAGAAGAAAAAAATAAAATAACATGTTCATGTTTGTAATTTTACATTGTATTCTTCTATAAGCAAATTACGACCATAGCAATATTCTTGTACATACTATTTTATTTTTAAATTATTTGAACTTTCTTAATACATATTTTTATTATTTTTATCTCAGTTCCTTTTACGATATTCTAATATCTAGGGTAGGTACGCTCTACCTGGTTTTATTGTTTATTTCATTGTATCGTTTCTTGCGTCGACGTTTGGTTTAAATTTTAAATGGGCTCTGAGGATGACAATGTTAGTCGAAACGGTCCGTTAGCCCGAGTTGAATCAAAGAATGTATGTAGTTTGAAAAGTTTAGAATGTCTGTCTAAAAAAATAATAAACGCAAAATGGTCTATTGTCTTTAATGGCGCGTGCCTGAAAGAATATATATATATATATATATATATATATATATATATATATATATATATATATATATATATATATATATATATATATATATATATATATATATATATATATATATATATATATATATATATATATATATATATATATATATATATATATATATATATATATATATATATATATATATATATATATATATATATATATATATATATATATATATATATATATATATATATATATATATATATATATATATATATATATATATATATATATATATATATATATATATATATATGTGTGTGTGTGTGTGTGTGTGTGTGTGTGTATATATATATACATATATATATGTGGCTCGTAAAAACATATCAACGCTATGTTTCCTTATAATATATATTACAAAACATATATCTTCGATAGCTATTAAATTAGCTAGTGACGGAATGTAAGCCGTACAACTTATATATACTATCGAGCATTGATTCGTACCCATTCATAGTCGAGTGTTGTGTTCAACATACCCCAACAAAAGCGCTTAACAACCACTGTTTTTTGGCGGTGGAAGTGGCGCAGATGGTAAGGTAGTTGGCATGATGCGAGGCGGTGTTGCCGATCCGACAGTCGTGGGTTCGAGTCTTAAGTTGAGACATTTATATTTGCGTTATTTCGTGGTGGATTGTAAGCCATCCAAGTTTCTGATATATGTGGCTCGTAAAAACATATCAACACTATGTTTCCTCATAATATATATTACAAAACATATATCTTCGATAGCTATTAAATTAGCTAGTGACGGAATGTAAGCCGTACAACTTATATATACTATCGAGCATTGATTCGTACCCATTCATAGTCGAGTGTTGTGTTCAACATACCCCAACAAAAGCGCTTAACAACCACTGTTTTTTGGCGGTGAAAGTGGCGCAGATGGTAAGGTAGTTGGCATGATGCGAGGCGGTGTTGCCGATCCGACAGTCGTGGGTTCGAGTCTGAAGTTGAGACATTTATATTTGCGTTATTTTGTGGTGGATTGTAAGCCATCCAAGTTTCTGATATATGTGGCTCATAAAAACATATCAACGCTATGTTGTATATATATAATGCTCGATAGTATATAAGTTGTACGGCTTACAATCCGTCACTAGCTAATTTAATAGCGCTTAACAACCACTGTTTTTTGGCGGTGGAAGTGGCGCAGATGGTAAGGTAGTTGGCATGATGCGAGGCGGTGTTGCCGATCCGACAGTCGTGGGTTCGAGTCTGAAGTTGAGACATATATATATATATATTATAAGCAATAGTGTACTTAACTTCACCTACGAACTTTGCCACATACAGCACCAACTCCCCTTTCTTGATGTTGTTGTCTCCCAACTGGAAAATAAACTTCATCTCGACATTTACACTAAACCTACCTCGGGTGCTACCACTTTGAACGGTGACGGATTCTGTCCTGAACAGTACAAAAAAGGCACAATATTATCATACCTACACCGAGCATACAAAGTGACAGAAAATTGGTCCCATTTTCACCAAGAACTTCAACAAATTAAGCAACTGTTGATCAACAAAAACTTTTCGAATACTCTAGTTGATAGCACAGTGAAAGCGTTTCTTCACAAAAAGTACCACTCGATCAACAACACAGACTCTCCAACACAAACAACTGTTGCACTACATTATCGCGCTCAAATGCACGATAACTACAAAACTGATGAATCAATTCTTCGAAACATAATACGGTCCGAAGTCTCTCCAGTCGACCCAACCAGTAAAATCCAGTTCTTGATTTACTACAAAACTCGCAAAACTCATAACCTCGTCGCTCCAAATAACCTTATTCGTCTGACCCTCCTTAAAAAAACTAACGTTGTGTATGAGTTTCGCTGCCTTTTCGAACACGAAGAGGTCGCAACATACATTGGTCACACCAGAACGACCTTATCTAGGCGGCTAACCATGCACATACTGGGCGGCAACATTCAGACTCATTTCCTTACCAATCATGGAGTTGCGCTCACGAGGACCATCACCGACCCCAACACTCGCGTGCTCATTTCCTCAGATGATCCGACTCGGCTAAAGATCCTTGAAGCACTATATATATTAAGAAATCAACCCAGTATGAATATTCAAGACGACTATTACGATCAGACCTTGCAACTGTTCGACCACAATAATGGACGCCAGCATTTTCCACAAGGACCGAGCACACTCCTCGGTCGTCCGACTTCTAGTACAGCGCAAACTACGGTTCCTTTACTACATGGCTACAGACTAGGAGAGCCTAAACCGAGTTTCACTAACGAACATGTACTAGCCCCCAAAAACCAAACCGAGACGAATAAACACGAAACAGGCGTTGACTCCGTCGACACTCACCGTCCACTAGGATAACACGTCATCAGTCTGCAAAACAACACTTCAGATCAACAGATCGCCGCTAGCAACAGCTCTTCTGAAGATACTACCACTCAACCGTCCCACGATTCCTCACCAGCCTTAATAATGCAAGTTCGCCTAATAAACACATCTTTCCTGATATCATTAATAATCCAAATATTACTTCTCGTCGAAAATGAGATAAAAAAGATACCGATAGAGATTGATTTTTCATTCCTTTCCGATACCGTGTAACATTAGTTATATTTCATTTATAGTTATAAACCTCATTTACCATATATTACTAAATATTTTCAATAATTTCTCATTTCACCTTTTAATAACAACTTTCGCCCTATCATAGCAACATACTTACTAACTACACCTGCTTCCATTCATGTTACCTAAGTTGTTTACATTTCAGTTGTGCCCTTCGACGTTTTGATTTCTGTTCTGTTTTTTGCATTTATAGTACGTGGTACGTTCATTTTATTTTGTTAAACAGTTACTTTATTTTCGGGCTCTGAAGATGGAAAAAAGTTTTCCGAAACTGCAGTCAGCCTGTAAGATGAAGATGATTCATCTTACGTATTTTTGTGATATTTGTGTATTTTTATTTTATTATGTGTGCATTTTTGGATATGTTGAAACAATAAGTCATATATATATATATATATATATATATATATATATATATATATATATATATATATATGTGATTATATATATGTATGTATATTTGTGCGTGTGTGTGTGTGCGCGCGCGCGCGTGCGTGTGTGTACGTGTGTGTGTTTATTATTTTTTTTATCTAATATATATATATATATATATATATATATATATATATATATATATATATATATATATATATATATATATATATATATATATATATATATATATATATATGTGTGTGTGTGTGTGTGTATATATATATCTTTGTCCGGTTAGTTAATATTACAATTAGAAATATTATTTTGTGCATGAATTTTTAGAATTTTAGACAGTGTGTTAAAGTTGAGTGTTCGAGAGATAATAAAAGTTTGAAAAGACGTGCTGCAAAGAGAAATTGGAATTATCAAAAGAATTGTCAGAACCGGGCGAACTTCTACAAAGTGAGATAATTCAGTTTAGAGTCAAGTAAAAGAATATATTCAATGAAGAATAATAAAGTTGAAATAAATTCGAGAAATATTGTTTTATAAATAACTTCGACTTTAACGTTACGAATCGCTAGAAAGCATATTCCTCTACGTTTACATTGGTGACCTCGACGTATTTACGCATTTTCATTCGTAAATATATTTTCTGAAGTTATTTGTTCACAAGTGACCGAATTTTTTTTTCTTTGTGAAAGATGTCTGACGAGAAATTCATTGCGATGGGACAGGCTCTAGGCTATTCCGGAGTGGATTTAAGGAATTAAGTCAAAGAGTTAAAGGATGAAGAAAGGGTTAAGAGAATGGAGGAACGGGAAGAAAAAAAGGCTCAGCAGGAACGTGAAGATAAAATAGCTCAACAAGAACGTGAACGTGAAGATAAAATAGCGCAACAAGAACGTGAAGATAAAATAGCTCAACGTCAACATGAATTAGAATTGAAGAAGCTGGAATTGGAAGCCCTAACAAAAAAAGAGCCAAAGGCGACGGTAGAGGTAACAAAGATTCCATATCCAAAGTTCTCGGAAGGTGACGACGTGGACGCTTTTCTGCTCCGTTTTGAGGCATTGGCCACGGCAAATGATCACCCAAAAAAGGGTTGGGGAATGCTTCTGGGTTCTCTGCTAAGCACGAAGACATTGGAAGTGTTTGGCCAACTCAACGATAGTCAGATGCAGGATTACGGGTTGGTAAAAGAGGCACTCCTTCGCCGTTTTGGGAAGTCGGCAGAAGACTACCGCATAAAGTTTCGAGAGTCAAAGCTTGAACCAGAAGAGACTTGGGAACAGTATCTAGTGCGACTAGATAGTTACCTCAGGCACTGGGTGGATCTCGCGGGTACAAAAAACTTTTTGTTTTTGTTTCTAAAAGAGCAGTTCTTTGGAAAGTGTCCGTCGGGAATGGCTGAATATTTGTTGGAGAAAAAAAGCGGTGACGTTAATGAGTTAAGTCGCTGGGTCAACAAGTACAATCAAGCTCACCTAGTCAAAAGCTTGGCAAAAGTCGAAAACATAAGCAGGATTAGCGGAAATCGTAGTCAACCAGACATTGACTCGGGAATGGTTGGACCATGCTGTTACAATTGCAATAAGCTGGGCCATATGGCAAAGGATTGTCATCAAGCTGGACATTTGGCTAGGGACTACAGGCAAGGCACTCAAGCAACTTCCATGACACCACCATGCAAAGACTCTGGAGTAGTGAATGCATGCGCGGCCATGGTGATGGAAGGTAAAATGAATGAGGTACAATTAAAATGTGGCTGCTTTTCACCGGTAATAGCGGATGGTTGTTTTCACTCAGGAGAAAAGTTTAAATTAACCAGAGGGTTTGTGAACAGAAAACCGGTAAAAGTGTTGAGGGACACTGGCTGTACTGCCATAATGGTAAAGGAATCATTAGTGCACCCGCGTCAGATGACCGGAAGAACAAGACCCTGTGTTTTGATCGACGGCACAGTTCGGGTTGCTCCAACAGCAGTGGTAAAAATTAAAACAAACTGGTTTAAAGGAACCAGAGAGGTTGTGTGCATGAAAAACCTACTTTGCGATCTCGTGCTGGGAAATGTCGAAGGAGTAAGAGGTTTGGATGCAATGGCTGCAGGAAAACGCTTTGGTCAGAAATCCGCTCTTAACTACGACATTTGGCTAGGGACTACAGGCAAGGCACTCAAGCAACTTCCATGACACCACCATGCAAAGACTCTGGAGTAGTGAATGCATGCGCGGCCATGGTGATGGAAGGTAAAATGAATGAGGTACAATTAAAATGTGGCTGTTTTTCACCGGTAATAGCGGATGGTTGTTTTCACTCAGGAGAAAAGTTTAAATTAACCAGAGGGTTTGTGAACAGAAAACCGGTAAACGTGTTGAGGGACACAACACTCGACTATGAATGGGTACGAATCAATGCTCGATAGTATATAAGTTGTATGGCTTACAATCCGTCACTATCTAATTTAATAGCTATCGAAGATATATATATTTTATGATATATATTATAAGGAAACATAGCGTTGATATGTTTTTACGAGCCACATATATCAGAAACTTGGATGGCGTACAATCCACCACGAAATAACGCAGATATAAATGTCTCAACTTCAGACTCGAACCCACGACTGTCGGATCGGCAACACCGCCTCGCCTCATGCCAACTACCTTACCATCTGCGCCACTTCCACCGCCAAAAAACAGTGGTTGTTAAGCGCTTTTGTTGGGGTATGTTGAACACAACACTCGACTATGAATGGGTACGAATCAATGCTCGATAGTATATAAGTTGTACGGCTTACAATCCGTCACTATCTAATTTAATAGCTATCGAAGATATATATGTTTTATGATATATATTATAAGGAAACATAGCGTTGATATGTTTTTACGAGCCACATATATCAGAAACTTGGATGGCGTACAATCCACCACGAAATAACGCAGATATAAATGTCTCAACTTCAGACTCGAACCCACGACTGTCGGATCGGCAACACCACCTCGCATCATGCCAACTACCTTACCATCTGCGCCACTTCCACCGCCAAAAAACAGTGGTTGTTAAGCGCTTTTGTTGGGGTATGTTGAACACAACACTCGACTATGAATGGGTACGAATCAATGCTCGATAGTATATAAGTTGTACGGCTTACAATCCGTCACTATCTAATTTAATAGCTATCGAAGATATATATGTTTTATGATATATATTATAAGGAAACATAGCGTTGATATGTTTTTACGAGCCACATATATCAGAAACTTGGATGGCGTACAATCCACCACGAAATAACGCAGATATAAATGTCTCAACTTCAGACTCGAACCCACGACTGTCGGATCGGCAACACCGCCTCGCATCATGCCAACTACCTTACCATCTGCGTCACTTCCACCGCCAAAAAACAGTGGTTGTTAAGCGCTTTTGTTGGGGTATGTTGAACACAACACTCGACTATGAATGGGTACGAATCAATGCTCGATAGTATATAAGTTGTACGGCTTACAATCCGTCACTATCTAATTTAATAGCTATCGAAGATATATATATTTTATGATATATATTATAAGGAAACATAGCGTTGATATGTTTTTACGAGCCACATATATCAGAAACTTGGATGGCGTACAATCCACCACGAAATAATGCAGATATAAATGTCTCAACTTCAGACTCGAACCCACGACTGTCGGATCGGCAACACCGCCTCGCATCATGCCAACTACCTTACCATCTGCGCCACTTCCACCGCGAAAAAAAAGTGGTTGTTAAGCGCTTTTGTTGGGGTATGTTGAACACAACACTCGACTATGAATGGGTACGAATCAATGCTCGATAGTATATAAGTTGTACGGCTTACAATCCGTCACTATCTAATTTAATAGCTATCGAAGATATATATGTTTTATGATATATATTATAAGGAAACATAGCGTTGATATGTTTTTACGAGCCACATATATCAGAAACTTGGATGGCGTACAATCCACCACGAAATAACGCAGATATAAATGTCTCAACTTCAGACTCGAACCCACGACTGTTTTTTGGCGGTGGAAGTGGCGCAGATGGTAAGGTAGTTGGCATGATGCGAGGCGGTGTTGCCGATCCGACAGTCGTGGGTTCGAGTCTGAAGTTGAGACATTTATATCTGCGTTATTTCGTGGTGGATTGTACGCCATCCAAGTTTCTGATATATGTGGCTCGTAAAAACATATCAACGCTATGTTTCCTTATAATATATATATATATATATATGTATATATATATATCTTTTTCCGGTTAGTTAATATTACAATTTGAAATATTATTTTGTGCATGAATTTTTAGAATTTTAGACAGTGTGTTAAAGTTGAGTGTTCGAGAGATAATAAAAGTTTGAAAAGACGTGCTGCAAAGAGAAATTGGAATTATCAAAAGAATTGTCAGAACCGGGCGAACTTCTACAAAGTGAGATAATTCAGTTTAGAGTCAAGTAAAAGATGATATTCAAGGAAGAATAATAAAGTATAATAAATTCGAGAAATATTGTGTTATAAATAACTTCGACTTTAACGTTACGAATCGCTAGAAAGCATATTCCTCTACGTTTACACAGCCCATGTCCAGCTAATAATAAAATGACTGACATCAAAAATTGTCTTCCGTCTTCTAAGTTACGATTTATTGAGGCTTTGTCGCGAAAACTGATAAACGCAAAATGGGCCATTATTTTTAATGGAGCGTGCCTTAAGGAAAATATCACGCCAAAATACGTTCAAAATATATATATATATATATATATATATATATATATATTTCAAATAATTAAGAACAAGATGTTCTTTCAAACACGCTTTATTAAAGACTATGGCCCATTTCTTATTACAAACTTTTTCTATCAAACGTGAAACTTTTCGAAAATCAGAAATACCAAGACACTTTTGAACCAACTGGTATATATTTTTATTAATGTTTTGGTCATGAGCTGACCTGCAGGTTTCGGCTTTATTAGCCATCATCAGAACTCATAAAACTAATTTACAGCTACAACGAAAATATATAAAGTGGTGTGGCGAGACATATCAGATATGTTTACACATCAATCGAGGTCAAAGTACAAAGAAGAGTAAAAGCAAAATATGAAAACCGCTAAGAAACAACCAAATTTTTTGCCTCGGAGTAACTGCTTGGAACAACTTGCCAACTCAACTTCGAAGCTGTGAAAGCTCCCTCCATACTTTCAAAGCATCTTTGAAAACTGTATTTTTCGATAACTAATTATTTTTTTTACTGTTATTTTATTTTCATTTTAATTTTTTTTATTCTTTATCAAACCAATGGCGCAGCGCATTTCTGAAGCGCCTGCGCTTGAATTTGCGTGATACAAATAAACAGAGAATAGAATAGAATAGAATAGAATAGAATAGAATAGAATAGAATAGAATAGAATAGAATAGAATAGAATAGAATAGAATAGAATAGAATAGAATAGAATAGAATAGAATAGAATAGAATAGAATAGAATAGAATAGAATAGAATAGAATAGAATAGAATAGAATAGAATAGAATAGAATAGAATAGAATAGAATAGAATAGAATAGAATAGAATAGAATAGAATAGAATAGAATAGAATAGAATAGAATAGAATAGAATAGAATAGAATAGAATAGAATAGAATAGAATAGAATAGAATAGAATAGAATAGAATAGAATAGAATAGAATAGAATAGAATAGAATAGAATAGAATAGAATAGAATAGAATAGAATAGAATAGAATAGAATAGAATAGAATAGAATAGAATAGAATAGAATAGAATAGAATAGAATAGAATAGAATAGAATAGAATAGAATAGAATAGAATAGAATAGAATAGAATAGAATAGAATAGAATAGAATAGAATAGAATAGAATAGAATAGAATAGAATAGAATAGAATAGAATAGAATAGAATAGAATAGAATAGAATAGAATAGAATAGAATAGAATAGAATAGAATAGAATAGAATAGAATAGAATAGAATAGAATAGAATAGAATAGAATAGAATAGAATAGAATAGAATAGAATAGAATAGAATAGAATAGAATAGAATAGAATAGAATAGGATAGGATAGAATAGAATAGAATAGAATAGAATAGAATAGAATAGAATAGAATAGAATAGAATAGAATAGAATAGAATAGAATAGAATAGAATAGAATAGAATAGAATAGAATAGAATAGAATAGAATAGAATAGAATAGAATAGAATAGAATAGAATAGAATAGAATAGAATAGAATAGAATAGAATAGAATAGAATAGAATAGAATAGAATAGAATAGAATAGAATAGAATAGAATAGAATAGAATAGAATAGAATAGAATAGAATAGAATAGAATAGAATAGAATAGAATAGAATAGAATAGAATAGAATAGAATAGAATAGAATAGAATAGAATAGAATAGAATAGAATAGAATAGAATAGAATAGAATAGAATAGAATAGA
The DNA here is from genome assembly GCA_963978895.1 of Erpobdella octoculata. Lineage (NCBI taxonomy): Eukaryota > Metazoa > Annelida > Clitellata > Hirudinida > Erpobdellidae > Erpobdella > Erpobdella octoculata. The sequence continues at coordinate 14,147,529 of OZ022247.1, read as the reverse complement.
ATAGAATAGAATAGAATAGAATAGAATAGAATAGAATAGAATAGAATAGAATAGAATAGAATAGAATAGAATAGAATAGAATAGAATAGAATAGAATAGAATAGAATAGAATAGAATAGAATAGAATAGAATAGAATAGAATAGAATAGAATAGAATAGAATAGAATAGAATAGAATAGAATAGAATAGAATAGAATAGAATAGAATAGAATAGAATAGAATAGAATAGAATAGAATAGAATAGAATAGAATAGAATAGAATAGAATAGAATAGAATAGAATAGAATAGAATAGAATAGAATAGAATAGAATAGAACCGGCCACAAAACTCTGGCAATCGATATGTCGCATCTAAGTCCGAGTTTGCAATGGCGTTTACTTTAAACATGTAATTTGCTTAGAGGCAAATAAAAGCTTTTTTTTTTTTTTTTTTTATCTTTACTTGTTTGTCAGTCCATCTTTAGCCAACACAAACAAACTGGATGGTTTGTCCACGCGAGGACATGCCATGTATAATTGTCCGTGAAAAAAACATGGCGTGCCCAAGAAGTGGGCCCAGCACAGACCCCTGAGGTACTCCACTTGTTAATGATGTCGCCGCTGACGCTGATGCGCCGGAGCGTATTGAGAAATAACGTCCGGTCAAATAGGATCCGAACCATTCAAGAACGACACTTCAAACAGAATGACGCTTCGAGGCGTTTCAGTCATATGTGATGGTCAACGGTATCAAAGGCCGCTGATAGGTCAAGCAGCACGAGCAGTGACAACTAGCCGTTGCCCCCGGCTTGCAGAAGATTAGAAGACACACGAAGCACTGCGGTTTTAGTGGAATAGTGACGACGATAAGCCGATTGATGAAGAGGAAGATGATCGTATTGCTCTAGATGCGCTAAAACTCTGCTGTGTACCAGCCGCTCTAATAGCTTTGAAAAAACTGAAAGGTTAGAAATAGGCCGATATGAATTAACGTCGGCGGGGTCCAGGGTATATTTTTTATCAACGGAGTGACGTCAGATGATTTGTATATAAGAGGGACCTTGCCAGAAAAAAGAGAATTGTTAAAGAGTTTGACTAAAACAGGTGCGATGAATGAGGAGAGTTTCTTCAGGAACCAGGTTGGTATGGTGTTGAGCAGACATTGTTTGTTTAGAAGGACGAGTATGAGGAGGTTAACTTTGTCTTCAGTTGTGGGCTGAAATTTCTCCAGGAGCACCGACATTGCAATTGCTTGAAACAGCGGGGTTGGAGCTTTGGATGAGGCTACGCAAACCTTGTCTATCTTTGAGGTAAAATGTTTTAGAAAATTATTCACGCTAATTGACTGGGCAGAAGAAGTTTTTCCTCTGCCCATGATGTGATTGAGGAACGCCACATTTGGTGAGGCGATTTACTGTTCTTTAAAAAAGTTTCGATCCAGTATGAGCTGCGCTTGGACCGTATGAGTCGTCTGTAGGCTCTCTGATGCATATGCCAATTGTCTCAATCAGAAGCCGAATGTTTTCAGAGCTTTTCTCTCCATCCCTCTAGTCCGCCGTTTCACGGCGCGGCACTCTCCGTTGTACCACGGGTCCGACTGACGTAGACGATTGCGTGCTGTTTTAAGTGGGATCAAATGATCAACCACATTGAGAATTGCACTGTAAAGCTGTGTGGCAGAGACATCAACGTCAACATCATCCGTAGCGCTAATGTCTGTAGAATTTTGTAAGTGGATTAACTTGACGAATTTGTCCAAATCCAACTGAGACCATTTCCTTGAGACTATCGTTTTGTAGACAAGTGGTGGGCGGGAAATAACAGACACCCAGCGAAGAAGCCGATGATCGGAAAAACCGACTGGTATGACATTCATGCATTTGACGAATAGAGATCTTCGTGAGGCAACGACGTCAAGAGTACCTCCGAGTTTGTGAGTTGGTTAATGTACCCGAAGTGCGAAACTATGTGATGATAGACATTTTATGAATGCTATTGTGGTTGGTTCCTTTTTGCGATCCATTCTTGTGCTAAAGTCCCCGACGATGAAAACATCCTTCAAGACAGATACGCGCGACAGAAGATTATCAAGCTCACTAAAAAATAGTGATGTTATGGGGCCAGTTCTGTAGACAACCAGCGCAACCATTTTAATTCGAATGTCGTGATTTTGATGTCAAGAACGTAAGGCTGAAGACTGATGCCTAGAGCAGGGACAACTGCTACTCCACCATGGTTGACATTGAGCGACGCCGAAGCAGCAGCGCTCGGGTCCCTTGGCCGCGATTGGTCGATGACTGTGAAGGAAGCAGCTCTAAGACGACATAGGGCGATAGAATTGGTATCATGCCATGTCTCGGTCAGAAAGACTACGTCTATACTTTCGCACCGCAGAACACCAGGAATTTTTCAGCTTTATTGTTTAACGATCTCGCATTTAGTAAACCAAATGTGAGGCGAAAGAATCTTTGGAGTGACGACCGGTAGAATGAGGCGATGAAGTACGACATGGGTGACCGCTACCTGATCTTCTCCCCCGGTAGTGATGATAACTCGGCACGTCCTTCCGAAGAATTCCGGCTTTTCTGAGAGAGTGTACAAGTTCGCAACTTGGAACGACAGGCTTGTTTAAGCTAGCAAGCGTGCAGAACACATCGTACAGGTTATATATATATATATATATATATATATATATATATATATATATATATATATATATATATATATATATATATATATATATATATATATATATATATATATATATATATATATATATATATATATATATATATATATATATATATATATATATATATATATATATATATATATATATATATATATATATATAATGTGACGGGATTCTGCTCGGGTATTGATGCCTGACGACGAAACAACTGACTCGAGACTAACAAGGTTTAAAATTTTATTAAGATAACACAAACGACAATTAATACACTAGTCGGACAGAGCTTCACCTCTCAAAATCGCAAGAAGCAAGAGAACCTAAATTCCATTTTTTTTATGATAGTTTAATGTCCTTATACATAGTATTTTTAGACATGGAAATGGGAGGGAAGGGTAGGGGTGGGGAGGAAAAAAAGGGGGAAAGAAAAGAAAAAATAAGAAGAGCTAGAAAATTGCTAAATAATAACGCTTTAGGAAGAGGAAAAATTCAGTAGAATATGAATCTAAAATATTCTTTTCCTTCCTTTTTCCTCTTCCTACTATAACCGTTCCTGGATTGCCGTCCTGCTGTCATCCTCAATCCCGGATTAAGCTGGATGGCCGGTCGTTGATCACAGCGCGATTTTGTGATCTTTGATCCAGGAGCAGATGACGTCCTGGCATCGTGGAGACTTTAAGACGAATGGCAGGGTGGGTTCTTGCTTAAACCGTCTGCAGATTCTTCTCATCTTGGCTCTAGGATAACCTGTTGCCCTGCAGTTGAGCACCCAGTGTTCAACAGTTTCCGGACTCCTGCAAGTTTTGCACAAACCCTTATCATGCAAGTCCAAAATTTTTAAGTAATGGTTCAGTCGACATTTACCTAGACGAGTCTGGTAATGGCAACTTTCTTGCACCGGGGCGTTGTGGCGAACTTGATTTTTTGAGAGACTTTCGACTCAATAGACCAGTAGTGGCGGCTATGGGATTCCTCATCCCATCTCTTTTGCCACTCATGCATTATCTCTTTCCTGATGGCCCTCTTGAAGTCTACTAGTTCTCTCTCGATCACAAATTCGACTTCTGCATGCTTGATCGCACTTTTAGCAAGTCGATCAGCAGCTTCGTTACCAGTAATGCCCACGTGACTGGGAACCCAGATCACCGTTACTTCTCTACCTTCACGCATAATCGAGTCGATTAACGCTAAGGTTGAAGCAACTAATGGGGATTTGTTAGCGTTAGCGCTGTTTTTAAGAGCAAGTACAGAACTGTACGAGTCCGTGAACAGCGCCAACTTGGCTGAACCGACAGCTAGATCTCGGGACAAACCCACCAACTGCGACTCTGCTTCCAATCTTGGAGGCATCGGTGTACATCCGGGTGTGATCCCGGTATGTATCCAGAAGTTCCAGCGCTCTTGGTAAGAGCGTTGGGTCTTCTTTTGCTAACCCTACAAGCCCTTCGTCAAAATGAGGAGGGTTGTATTTACACGGTGGCATCGCAGGAGTTGACAGCTCCTTTGGTTTCATTCTTGCAACCATTTCGTTTAGTACCGACACCCATTTGGCCATCGGTGCTTTAGAAACCTTTTGCTTTCTCCTGAAGCAGTATCAAAGGAAAAATTGTTTCCATTTCCGTGTCTGCTGTTTCCCTACTGGCTCAAAAATCTCCCGCGCCGGGTGGTTTGGGGTGATTTTAGTTTTGGTTGCGAAATTGGCTATCAGCATTTTGCGCCTCAGGTCTAAGGGTAGATCACCACACTCGACCTGTAGAGCGGCCAGTCCTGTGCAGGTCATTGACCCGCACGCCGTTCTTAGGGCAGCGTGCTGTAGCCTGTCAAGTCTACCTTTGCAGGTAGACGAGGCACTATCAAATGCTTCGCAACCGTACTCTATTACCGACCGAATCGAGCATCGGTAGTAGAGCATTAGGGTCTGCTTATTGCAGCCCCACGTTAGACTAGTTAATAGCCTCATCACGTTCAATCGTTGTTTGCACCGTTTGACTATTAAGTCAATGTGACGACCCCAGTTCAGTTTACTGTCGAATATTACTCCGAGAAAACGAACTGATGTGCTCCAATCCAGGGCGTAGCCACCTATATGGATTTTCGGAGAGTTCTGACGGAACTTTCGAGAGTGGGTAAAACAGACCGCTACAGATTTTTTTGCTGATAGCTTGAATCCCCACTTTGCAAATAAGTTTTGTACCTGGTTCATCCGTTCTTGAAGGTGATGCTGCATATCGTGGGAATTTTTACCGGTAACCCACACCGCAACATCATCAGCAAAAACATATATATATATATATATATATATATATATATATATATATATATATATATATATATATATATATATATATATATATATATATATATATATATATATATATATATATATATATATATATATATATATATATATATATATATATATATATAACCTATATGTCGAAACTGGCCAGTTGGCTAATAAATATGTAACCATGAACAAGGATATTAGTCTTTAATTAAGTAAAAAACGAAAGCTGGAAAGTCTTTGTAGAAAAGTGTTAAACGGCGAATACAAATGTATTTTTAACAGAGCGTGTATTACCAAATATATATATATATATATATATATATATATATATATATATATATATATATATATATATATATATATATATATATATATATATTGTCACAGTCTTCCCTCCAAACGCGCAAAAGAACGTCTGAGAATTAATGTCTAGGTTCCTGTCTAGACTGAGAGTCTAGACAGGTCGACGGGTGCAAGATACACTTGTCAGGAACTCCGGTAGAGCGACCCCTGACATAACTCTCCCTCAAAACAAAGATGTTGAACAGTCTTTCAATATCTTAAAGGTTTGCTTTCACAGTACTTGATGAAGAATGGGTGTTCGTTCGTCGATGTATCGTGCCTACCTGGGCTTCAAGGTCGGGGACATCGAAGAGGACGACGAGGAAGATGCGGAGTGGGTGGAATCGGAGAAGAAGAACTTTGTAGATAATCTGGATGAAGAATGGGTGTTCGTTCGTCGATGTATCGTGTCTACCAGGGCTTAAAGGTAGACTTTAAACTGGAGATTTCCTTCCTGAAAGTAACTTTTACTCCCACCAGTAAAACCACCCATACAACCAGCTCGACCCATCCCATACCGGTCTGAATTGTATTAACGAAGGAATCATCATCACGTCATATCAAAAAAGTTCAACTACTTCAACAATATCATTAATTATAGAATAGTACAACGATCTGCAACAAAGGCAACAAAAGAGAAAACCTATGCCCTTAGAAATACAACTAGTACAATGTGCCTCTGGGCTTATGCTCGAAAACAAATCTTCAAAGTTTATAACAGTAAATAATAAACATATTAATAAACATAATTACGACAAGTAAAAAAATATCGTCCAGCTCTCCGTGTTGAGAGACTACTCCCCTATCCGGGAGAAGAAATCGGCGGCTCCGTCAGATAAAAGAGAGAGTTATGATCAGAATATATGGTCACCATGGAAAGCAGCATCCAGGAATTATATTTCTTACGGGTGTTATAATGACGCTCGTAAGTATCTTGTTCGTCTTCATGTAGAGTTCTTCTGGCTCTCTCTCTGAAGTTGCCAGATCTTTCTGAAGTTGGAGAAGTTCAGCTTCAAGCTGCATGTATCTCTTGTCTTTCTCTTTACTGGCATTTGACATCTATTCTTTGGTTACATTAATAGATTCGATCTCGTGCATGTGTTCTTTGATCTGGACCCGGTAACGTTTAAACTGTTTCACAGTTTCATCTTTGACTTTCAGAGCATCAGCAAGTTTTTCCTCCATAGCTCTGACGTCACCTTCAATTTTCTTCCGGACATCATTTGCAAGCTGCCTCTGTTTCCTCTCTTCTTCAAGCTCAGCTTCCATGTCTCTTATCTTTTTAAGAAAACCCTTTCTACCTTCTTCATCCATTTCCTCCCTTGACTGATCTTTCAAGGTTTGCATATTCACTTCCAATCTCAATTTGGCATCTTCGGTTCCTAGAACTTCCTCTTCGAGCTCTTCGATCATATGCTCATGTGCTTCCACCTGAGTTTAAAGAGCTCTCTTGTCTTTTTCTAATTCGTGAACATTCTTTTCGACGTCATCTTTAGAGGAAACCAGGTCATCAAATTCTCTTTGCAGTTAACTTCTCGCTCTGTTTGATTCGGTCAAATCTTAGTTCAGCCTATCAACTTGTCGAGTCAGGTTGAGAATTTTTGTTTCTTTTTCTCTGAGATCCTTCTCCAAGTTATCTCTTTCAATTGTCAACCTCTCAGAGATGGCCTTTTCTTCGGTCAGGCTTTGATCGAATTTTCTTTGCTCTTTGTCAATTACTGAAAACTTTGACCTTTCGTTGTCCAGAAGAACAGTGATGCAATCAAACTCATATTGCAGTTTCTTCTTAGATTTATTGAGCTTATCGTTTTCTTCAACTAATTGTGCGATCCTCTCTTGAAAGGTTTCAACTTCTCGCGACCATTTCTTTTTCGATTCTTCAACGACATCGTTCAATGCATCGTGTTCGTCAGCTTTAAGCTTGTAATCTTGCAGCTGTACAGTCATGCTTCCCGGTTCTCTGAACTATCATTCGTTCGTTCGCGTTCTTCCATTCTCCATCGCTTTGTTTTTTCTTTGTCTCTTTCAGCTTGTTCCTCCCTCCTTTTCACCTCTTCTAAATCTAGCCATCTTAGTCTTCTATTTTCCCCCCAAAAAGCCCGTTACAATTAGTATTTGATTAAAAAAATTAAAAAAAAGGGAAAGCGACCGAGAACAGGAAAGCAAGCGAAAGCGGGAAAGTGACCGAGATCATTAGAGCCACCGGGAAAGAAAAAGCTACCGGGAGCGGAAAAGTTACCGGGAGCGAGAAACCGACCGGGAGCGAGAAAGCGACCGGGAACGGGAGAGCAAGCGGGGAAAGAAACGGGAGCGAGTGAGACAAGCATTAGAACAACTTCTAAAAACCCCGAGCAACGCGGGTAACTCGCCCGGTTAGTTCAGTCGGTGAACATCAGACTTTTAAGAGCTGAGTTTCTCAGGTAGTAATCTGAGAGTCATGGTTCGAGTCTCATATCGATTGTTTTTTCTCCTGTTACGTAGCTGCTCACAAAGCTTTGGTACTGTACTAAAAAACAGACTTTGTGTTTGTAAAAGTGACATTATTTGCTCTAGGCTATTAATAAGATTTTCAAATTTTTTAAAAAACTAATTCCCCCAAAAGAACACGTTATAATTAGTGTTTATGCAAAAAATAAAAAAAACAATTTGAAAAACTTACATTGAACATGTTCACTTGTGTGTTTCAATTATAACAAGAAAAAGGTTTTGTTCAGTTTCTCAGAAATATTTTAAAAATCAGTAGAATGGGTTGAAAAGTAAGTACAATGTAAAGAAACTCAGACTTGAAGTAATTTCAAGAAAGACGTCTTCTATTCCGATTTATTCGTTATAAATTTATGAGCCCGGTTAGCTCAGTCGGTAGAGCATCAGACTTTTAAGAGCTGAGTTCCTCAAGTAGTAATCTGAGGATCATGGGTTCGAGTCCCATATCTGGCGTTGATTTTCCTGTGTTACATTGCAGTTTACTTGCTAAGCTTTAGCACTATAATAATAGAAAACAGATTTTGTATTTGTGAAACTCTAAAAATAAATAATAGTTTAGAGTCAAAAGAAAACATTTTGGTTAAGTTTCTTCTTATACATTCAACTTCAACTTTTACTAAGATTACAACTTTATTTTGTTTAACTGAAGCATGAGGCTTCATCTTTACTAAGCTTACAACTGTATTTTGTTTAACTGAAGCCTGAGGCTTCATCTTTACTAAATTCACCTCTCGACCATCAATAATTCTTATATTTGACACTTTATTAATAATTATGGGCTTTTTTTTAAACAAATTCACTGAAAAATGTATTTCAAATAATATCTCAAAATCATTTATACCTCCACCGGTAGGTCTAGAAAAAAAAAGTTGCAAAATGACACTTTTTTCTAAATAGGCTCAGAAGATTTACCAGAAAGTTCATACAGCAGTAGGGGAAACCGAGGGAGTTGAAACAATTCTGACATTTTGTTTCATACGCCAAATACTATAGACAGAAATCGTATGATATTAGAACCAATCGATAGAACATTCTTTACACTTTTTTTTTATAATAGTTTATAGTCCTTTACACCAGGTGTTTTAAGACTGAAATGTCTGTATGTAGGAAGCAGCTAAGTACTTCCTGTTGTTGATCATAATTTGATCCTTTTAACTTTTCCCTCCTACTTTCTCCAGGCTTGGGACTGGCTCGCAATTAGCGAGGTGGAGTTGAAAATGGCTACCATAAAAAAATTTTAAGCGTTAAATATTATGGTGAAAAATCGACTTAACCGTAACAAGTCAACTTGTTTCAACTCCCCTCATACCGAGATAAGATGAAACAGGGGTCAAGGAGAGTTGAAACATATGACTTTTTAGAAGTATTAAGTGCTGTAAAATAAAAATGATGATATAAATTAAAAGTGTTTATTAAAATAAAACTGTTCAAGTACAAAACAATTTTTTTATTAATATTTTGAAATAATATATTAGTTAAGTAGTTAACTACAGTTCTAATACTTCTGAAGTAGTTAAAATAGCCATAACAGCCTATTCGTAACAATAATTAAAAAACAGTCTGATAAACAAAAGGTTTTACAATCTTTATATATATATATATATATATTATAAGAAAACATAGCGTCGATATGTTTTTACGAGCCACATAAATCAGAAACTTGGATGGCCTACAATCCACCACGATATAACGCAAATATAAATGTCTCAACTTCAGAGCAGCCACTATTTTTTGGCGGTGGAAGTGGCGCAGATGGTAAGGTAGTTGGCTTGATGCGAGGCGGTGTTGCCGATGCGACAGTCGAGGGTTCGAGTCTGAAGTTAAGACATTTTTTTTTTTTTTTTTTTTTATAATAGTTTATAGTCCTTTATACCAAGTGTTTTAAGACTGAAACGGCTGTGTCAGAAGCACCTAAGTACTAACAGTCGTGGATCATAATTTGATCCTTTTAACTTTTCCCTCCTCCTTTCTCCAGGCTTGGGACTGGCTTGCAAAAGCAAGGCGGAGTTAAGTTGAGACATTTATATTTGCGTTATTTCGTGGTGGATTGTAAGCCATCCAAATTTCTGATATATGTGGCTCGTAAAAACATATCGACGCTATGTTTCCTTATAATATATATATATATATATATATATATATATATATATATATATATATATATATATATATACCTATAAATTCCACCAATTCTACCTACAAGACGTTTATCTACACTATCTCCCCTTCCCATATTCGTACACACACCTACAACTACAGTTATTCACCTCGTCTAGCTCTCTCACCTTTCAGTTGTCGCGTACGTGCCTTAGCGCTCACTCGTTTACTTAATTTGAAGTAATCTCGTTTTCGTTTTACTTTTGCACTCTAATAGAATTTAATTTCATTTGTTTCGAACTCTAATGGAATTTAATTTAATTTAACTTGTTTTGATTCGTCTTGCTTCCGTTTCTTATTTTACGCTGACTTTTAGTTTATTACTTTAGGCTCTGAAGATGGAAAAGGATTTCCGAAACTGCAGTAAGCCAAATAAAACATCTGAAACAAATCTCACGTCTTTCAATTACCGCAAAATCGAGGGCACCATAAAAAAATTGATAAACGCCAAGTGGGCCATAGTTTTTAACGGAGTGTGCTTAAAAGAAAATATTACGCCAAACTACGCTCGAAATATATATATATATATATATATATATATATATATATATATATATATATATATATATATATATATATATATATATATATATATATATATATATATATATATATATATATATATATATAGTTCCCGCTCGCTCCGCTCATTTTGTGTCGGATTTCAAATTTTTTTTCTCTATATTTGATTCCCCTTCACTGTCAAGGTTGTGTGAAAATTTCATTACGATCGGATGAATGGTGTAGCAATGCATGAATAACATATATATATATATATACATACTAGGGTTGTTACAGTTACTGAATCTAAAACTGAAACATTCAGTTAACTGAATCTTTTTAGATTCAGTAACTTCAACTGAAACTGAAACTGAATCTTTTTTTAAAAACTGTAACTGAAACTGAATCTATTGAGAAAACTGAATATAACTGAATCTTTTAGAATGAATATTTTTTATCATTTTATTATATTATTTTTATGTTTGCGGTTAAATGTTTTGATTCTATGGCACGGACGATAACTTCGGTCGAAGTTAGGAATAGTTCTTTCTTTTTGTTTCGTGTTAGTGTTCTGTTGCTTGCGTTGTTTTTAGAAGATTTTCAATTTTTAGAATTATCAGAATGGAAGATACTTGTGTTAGCAATAACATTGTTATGGACGAATCTACCGAGGAAGAAGTATTGTTTATTCAACAAAATGAGTCGTAATCTGCTTTAGGACCTCCAACGAAAAAAGCTAGATTCAACAAAACAAGACCTATACTAACCCGGTACATAAAAGGTTTACAAGTTTACAGGAGTTGTAGCCGATATTAAGGGCAATATTTGTTCTGTAATTTTGAAGGGTAAAAATGTCAAAAATTTAGAGTCTCACTTGAGGAAGCATGAAATAGAATACGCAGAGTATTTAGAGGAAAAAAATAGCTATGATATCAAAAACACAAAGTAAGTCTATTAAACGACCCTTTTCACATTTAAAAAACCAGGCAACAATTGAAAACTGTTTTGTTGTTAAAGAACTCAAAAATGACATTAAAAAAGGCTCCAATGCCTATAATAAGGCTGCCCATGCTATCGCCTCAGCATTTGCTGCAAACAGTTTGCCATTTCTTTTGATCGAAGAACCTTCTATTAAAAATGTGTTTGCAGTTGTGTCGGAAGGTCGTTTACTAACCTTGCCGAACCGACACGATATATCCACAAAAGTGTCCGAATTAGTAAAAGAATTAAAACGATCTGTTGAATTATCATTGAATTCAGCGAAGTATGTGTCAATCACAACAGATGGTCTCGGACATGTTATTCATCGGTAAGGATGGGAATAACTTGCTATTATTTTGATCGAAACATCAATAAAATAAGAAGAGCTCTTCTGACTTGTAGAACAATTACGCAACTCATTACAGGCTTTGCTCTTAGCAGATGTCAGCATAATTTGGGTGACGACAAGCTGGAAGCTGAAGTCTTTTATAAATTCAAGAAAGAATTTTTAAGCTAAATACATTTTTTAAACATGTCTGTGTTGCAAAGTGTTTTTTATAGTAAATTTCTTCTTGGTAGTTTACCTAAAAAAATTGAAAAAAAAACTGAATCTAACTGTAACTGAAACTGAAACTGAATCTTTAAAGATTCAGTTTACTGAAACTGAAACTGAATCTTTGTAAAGTTTCAGTTACTTTAACTGAAACTGAAACTGAATCTTTTTTCAAAACTGTAACAACCCTAATACATACATACATACATACATACATACATACATACATACATACATACATACATACATATATACAAACATTCATTTTTATATATATAGATTACAAAACATATATCTTCGATAGCTATTAAATTAGCTAGTGACGGATTGTAAGCCGTACAACTTATATATACTATCGAGCACTGATTCGTACCCATTCATAGTAGAGGTGTGCACGGTAGTGGGGACAGCGGGATTACCGCGGATTTTGCGGTATTACCGCGGAAATGGGGACGAATGAGGTGGAGATACCGCGGTTATGGGGATGAAATTGCGGGGTTACCGCGGGGATGGAACCAAACGTTGCGGGACTACCGCGGGGATGGGGACGAGTTTTTGCGGTATCACCGCAAAAATAAAATAAGTTTTTTATACAACAAAATTGTTTCCAATTAACCGCAAATGTATCGAGTCATACATATCATTGTTTATGTTTTTTAATCTTTGCAACGCGCTGTTGTTTTATCGCTGTGTTGTTACCGAAAGTTTTAAAGTAAAGTCATGGGTTGCATTATTTCTTAAATTTCCAAAGTCCTAGTTCGAATTTTTATTTAAATATGGAAAAGGCTGAAGATCAAAAATTAGCGGCAACAGTCGCCTTTACATTTCACTCTATAACCCCGGTCGAGTGCTGTGTTCAACATACCCCAACAAAAGCGCTTAACAACCAATGTTTTTTTGGCGTTGGAAGTGGCGCAGATGGTAAGGTTGTTGGCATGATGCGAGGCGGTGTTGCCGTTGCGACAGTCGTGGGTTCGAGTCTGAAGTTGAGACATATATATATATATTATATATATATATATTATATATATATATATATATATATATATATATATATATATATATATATATATATATATATATATATATATATAATTTTTATATGGGTGATCTTGAAGCACGTGTATTTGAAAATCACACCAAACCTTTTCTGTATTGCCGTTATGTTGACGATATATTTGTTTCAGTTGATAACTTAGAAGAACTATTTAAACTGAGAGATGCATTTGTAAAAAATTCTAAACTACAATTTACTTATGAACTTGCTAATAATAAACATCAAATTCCTTTTTTGGATACTTTAGTTACACGAAATGTATCAAAACTATCTTGCCAGGTCTATACTAAACCCACAAACACAGACAATTGTCTTAATTATAATAGCGATGGTCCTGAAAGATATAAACTAAATGTTATTAATAATTATATTAATAGGGCCTATAAATTTTCCGAAACATGGTCTGATTTTCACAACGAAATTCTACAAGTGAAACAACTTTTGATAAATAATAATTATTCTAATTCTATTGTTGATGCAACTATAACTAAATTTATGTCACGTATTACTGATAAAAAACATGTTTCAAAACCTAATACCAATAACTCATCAAATTCTTGTATAATTCCATTATATTATGCTAATCAGATGTCTAATAATTATAAAATAGATGAAAAAGTGTTGAAAAACATTGTGTATGATAATATTAAGGTTGTAAATAAAGATAATACACTCAAGTTACACATCTATTATAACAATGGAAAAACTCATAATGTTTTAATTAAAAATAGTATAAATAATGTTTCTAGCCCTGTAGCACAAACCAACCTAGTGTACCAATTTTCGTGTCCGTTTCCACATGGTCAGATGGAAAATTACATTGGTCATACTAGAAGTACTCTGTCTCGTAGATTGACTATGCATTGTCAAAGTGGTGCCATATACCAACATATGTCAACACAACATTCAATCAAACCATCACATAAATTTCTAATTGATAACACCAGTATACTAATGAAAGAAAATCAACCCATTAAGTTAAAATTAAAAGAAGCTTTAACTATTAATAAATGTAAGCCTTTAATTAATAAACAATGGTATTTTTTTGATTTAACTCTTAAACTTTTTGGTTCTCTAAATAGTAATAAAACTAATAATAATAATAATAAATGTTTTAACTCATCTACAACTTCTGTTAAAAATATGCATGTTAATAGTGTCAATGTTTCTTCAGGTATTTCTTCGTTGAATGAATGTTTTGTACCAGACGTTTGTGTTTCAAAGGTTATAGATAATGTATGTGATTCTTCTTCCAGTCACGTCCTTGAAGTTGACTGTAATTCCGTTGTTAAAGGATCTTAATTATTTAGTTATTACTGTTATAATTATAATTATTTTAATTTAAATATTTTTTATGTTGTTACATTTGTATATAATGAATTTAAATTTTATTTAAATTGTATTTTAATTCTTTTCAATTAGTTGTATCTTTTACCATTTAGTCACTGCATTTTATTTTAAAAAAGTTAAACGGCTCTGATGATGGCAAAAAATTGCCGAAATAGATCTATAAGCCTATAAGATTATGGAGTTTGTGTTTGGTAATAAATTATTTTTAAACCGATTTAGAGTATTGGAAAAAATTAAAAATAAAATCGATTGAGCCAAGTGCGCCACTTTTTTCAATCGAGTTTGCCTAAAAGAACATATAGCGCCGAAGTATTCAAAAAAAAAAAATATGTATATATATATATATACTAGCTGGGTTACCCGGCGTTGCCCGGGGAATTTAAAGGTTTTTTTATCGTTTTTCTCTCTGGCTCCCGTTTCCTTAACCGCTCGTTTGCCCGGGCATCTTTGCATCTATTGAAACATTTATGCAGATACTTTTGATTTTTAATTAAAAGAAATACAACAAACACATACAGTCATTTTATTGCAAAGCTTTCTGATACACAATGTTTTTTGTTTTTCCATAAGGTGCATTAATAGTTATACTATTATACTTAAAATACATTAATAGTTATATTGATATACTCACTCACAATAAATTTTTCAATTTTCTTGTCTGTAAGCACAAAATAATATCTGTTAGACTAAAAGTAGCACAAAATAATATCTGTTAGAGGTTAGAGTGGTTAGATTGGTTAGAGTGGTTAGACTGGTAGAGCGATAATGATAGCCTGACACACAACGACCGAAACAATTTACAATTTAATATATACACAACAATAATTAACAATTAAATAATATAAAAATAGTAGCCTAAGTAAATAATATAAGAATAGTAGCCTAAGTTTTTAAATTACTTTGATTTCGAGAAACCGAGACGATAAACAGCGAATGTAAACAAAACATAGCTCTGATACAATAGCGAAAATATTTAAAAAAATTAATTTTCTAAAACATTCAAAAACATTTGAACGATATACAGTAATTAAAAAAATAATAGTATAGTATATAGTATATTATATATTACTTTTGATATATTGATATAATTGATATAAGTAAAATAATACTCACTTTTGATTTTGAGAAATCGCGACAACCAACAACGACGGAACAGAAGTCGAAAGCAACCCTAAGCTCGTTAAGCCGCGATATAATTGCATAGATAAAATATTTCTAAAAATTAATTTTCTAAAATTGCATAGATAAAATATTTCTAAAAATTAATTTTCTAAAAACATTCAAAACAATTTTTTTAAATAAATGAGATTATTTGTTAGGTGGTAAATGTTTATTATGTAAAATTTCGTGCAAATCCCTTCATTGGTTTTGGCGTTATTAATGAACATACGTTGCCTTTTATATATATAGATATATATATATATATATATATATATATATATATATATATATATATATATATATATATATATATATATATATATATATATATATATATATATATATATATATATATATATATATATACTAGCGAGGGCACCCGGCGTTGCCCGGAGTTTGTTAGAGGTTTACCTAATGCGTTTCTTTTTCGCTTCCGTTTCCTTCCCGCTTGCGCTCCCGCTCCCGGTCATTATCCGTTCCCTGTCGCTTTCCCGCTCATTTTTTTGCTCTCAGTTGACCCCCCCCTACATCCGATTCTACATACATACATACATACATACATACATACATACATACATACATACATACATACATACATACATACATACATACATACATACATACATACATACATACATACATACATACATACATACATACATACATACATACATACATACATACATACATAGATACATACATACATACATACATACATACATACATACATACATACATACATACATACATACATACACACATACATACATACATACATACATACATACATACATACATACATACATACATACATACATACATACATACATACATACATACATACATACATACATACATTTGTCAAAGAAGCGTGTAAGAAAGCAAAAACAAGAGAAATACAGCAGAAAAGGGAAATCTACTTTTTGAGAGAAGGCAATCTGAAGTTCCACAGGTTCAGATCTACAAGAGACTTTGAATGTGTGATGGGTGCTGCCGACGATTGGTCGGTTTCGGCGGATTTGGATGGCGAAAGAAAATTTCCAGAAGCTGTGAGATAGGTAATTTTTTACTAAGTGAAACACTGCGTTGAAATGTTTCAAGAGCCTACAAATAGCGAGTCGAGTCGAAGTAAGGAGTTCTGAGCCTATCATAGTCGTAGTCTAATGTTAAGTAGCTCCGAAAGACTGAGACTTCTAGCCATCATTTTTTGGTGATGGTCGGTGGCTCAGTTGGTAAGAGCGCTTGCATTTAGGCGAGGCGGTGTTGCCGTAGACACGTGGGTTCGATTCCTAGTAGAGTCTTATATATATATATATATATATATTTTTTATTTCCTAATTTATTTTAATTTTATTTCTGGTTTATTTCATTTCTGTTTTAATTTAATTCTGGTTTACTTTATTTCCTCGTTTTATGGTCATGGGATGAAACTTTATTTTGCTACTTTGATTTGCTGTCAAAATTACCCTATTGTCTTTTTAGTAAGTTTAAATATAAATAATGTATCTGTAAATTCAGTGCACCTGCTCCCAGGTGAGTTATACGTAAACAGTTTCGTTAGCTGTTGTATTGTCGTAGCGTTGGTCGTTTTAATGAAAGTTGTATCGCTGGTATGTTTTTGGAATTCTATGTTTTTAGTTTTATATTTGAATGGTTTTATTAGTGTTTCTCTATCTTTATATATTTGGCTTTCGTCTAATATTCTATACATTGATTTTCCTTACTTTATTATAGGGGTTCTGACGATGGATAAAGCCGAAACCGGCCGGTCAACCCCTTGTGACAATAAAGTTTTGTGCACTGATGACTGTGTAGTTAATTTGGGAAGAAAATTTAGACGGTTTGAAGCAGTACTAAAAAAATGGTGTTGTAGAAAATGGGCCGTAGCATTTAATAGAGCGTGTTTATGCGAGAATTTGATACCCAAATACTGTCAAAATAGATATAGGCGCTCAGACTAACGTAACTCTCTTTCGTATGCTCGCGTAGTTATTGAAAGAGAATTGAATCGTGTCATAAACGAATTAGAAGTTTTGTGATGATCCGACAATCAAGACGTTGTTCAGATTACGAAAGGATTTTGTTATTGTATTTTTTCTCACCAAAGCATGTAAAGAAGATCGAACAGTTCAATGACGCAGTCACGAAGCAGTTTTAAGGGTTCCATAGTAATCCATAGTCTTTGCAAATAGTCAAAAACTGCCTGGCCGAAACACTAAGCAGGTTTTTGTAAGGTTTTACACATAACATCCAAAATGCCATAGTGTATGTCATGGCTATACGGAAGATTTTGGAAAACAAAAGAGACATTGCTGATTAAATATTTTATTGAGTTTTCATCATTGCATCAGAAATACTCATAATAATTGAATAATTGGCAAAAACTAGCAACTCCAAGTATTAGCAAAAATACAATGCAGAAAAAACTTTTTTCTTTTATTTTAGGACCATTTCATGAACTAGCTAAAGGCATCGTTTAGGAAGGCACGCGATTTTCCAAAATAAGCACACCTTCTCAAAGTCATCCTTGTAGCCACAAAAAAATCTTACCGCCCAAAATCATAGAAGTAGTCAAGCTGTTCTAGTATGACTTGAACCGTTCCAGTTTGGAGATTAACACATGGAAGAGCTTCATTTAATCACTCCCATAAAAACGTCTACCATGGGACATAAAAAGCCATTCTCTTCGAAGAAAATACTTTGCCATCTTTGATAATTTATAGCTCGTTCTCAGTTTTGAAGTATCTGATAAAAAAGGTGTCTTGTTGAGAGACTACTCCCCTATCCGGGAAAGGAAATCGGCGGCTCCGTGAGATAAGAGAAGGGGTTATGATCAGAATATATGGTTACCATGGAAAGCAGCATCCAGGAATTATATTTCTTACGGGTGTTATAATGACTCTCATAGGTATCTTGTTCGTCTCCATGTAAAGTTCTTCTGGCTCTCTCTGAAGCTGCCAGATCTTTCTGAATTTGCAGTTCAGCTTCAAGCTGCTTGTATCATTTGTCACTCTTTCTACTGGCATTTGGTATCTCTTGTTTCGTTACATTGATAAATTCGATCTCGATCTTGAATTCTTTCATCTGGACCTGGCAACGTTTGAACTGCTTCACAGCATTATCTTTGACTTTCAGAGCATCAGCAAGTTGTTCCTCAATAGCTCTGAAGTCACCTTCAACCTTCTTCCGGGCATTCGTCGCAAGATGCTTCTGTCTCCTCTCTTCTTCAAGTTCAGCTTCCACGTCTTTTATCTTTTCAAGAAAACCCTTTCTACCTTCTTTATCCATTTCTTCTCTTGACTGAGCCTCTCTCATCAACTGATCTTTCAAGGTTTGCACATTCACTTCCAGTCTTAACTTGGCATCTTCGGTTCCTTGAATTTCCTCTTCGAGCTCTTCGATCATTTGCTTCTGGGCTTCCACCTGAGTTTCAAGAGCTCTCTTGTCTTTTACTAATTCGTGAAAATTCTTTTCGACGTCATCTTTAAAAGAAACCAGGTCATCAAGTTTTCTCTGCAGTTGACTTCTCGCTCTGTTTGATTCGGTCAAATCTTCGTTCAGCCTTTCAACTTGTCGAGTCAGGTTGAGAATTTTTGTTTCTTTTTCTCTGAGATCCTTATCCAAGTTATCTCTTGCAATTGTCAAGCTCTCAGAGATGACTTTTTCTTCGGCCGGCTTTAATCAACTTTTTTTTTGTCAATTACTGAGAACTTTGACCTCTCGTTGTCCAGAAGAACAGTGATGTCATCAAACTCAGATTGCAGTTTCTTCTTAGATTTATTGAGCTTATCGTTTTCTTCAACTAATTGTGCAATCCTCTCTTGAAAGGTGTCAGCTTCTCGTAACCATTTTTTTATTCTTCAAGGACGTCGTTCAATGTATTGTGTTTGTTAGCTTTAAGCTTGTATTCTTGCAGCTGCGCAGCCGTGCTTCCCATTCGAGCTTCGACGGTTCTCTGAACTATCATTCGTTCGCGTTTTTCTATTCTCAATCGCCTTGTATATATTCTTTTATATATATATATATATATATATATATATATATATATATATATATATATATATATATATATATATATATATATATATATATATATATATATATATATATATATATATATATATATATATATATATATATATATATATATATATATATATATATATATATATATATATATATATATATATATATATATATATTCTTTTAAGCAAACTCGATTGAAAAAAGTGGCACACTTGGCTGAATCGATTTTATTTTTAATTTTTTCCAATAGTCTAAATCGGTTTAGAAATAATTTATTATCAAACACAAACTCCATAATCTTATAGATCTATTTCGGCAATTTTTTGCCATCTTCAGAGCCGTTTAACTTTTTTAAAAATAAAATGCTGTGACTAAAAGGTAAAAGATACAACTAATTGAAAGGAATTAAAATACAATTTAAATAAAATTTAAATTCATTAAGTACAAATGTAACAACATAAAAAATATTTAAATTAAACAATATCAACAATGACATTTTACTGTTTTTGGTTCGCTTGAGAGTTTGCGTTGAGTTTTAGATATGTTTTCTGTTTAATTGTCATTATGTTTTCGGTTTGCTTGTGATGTCGTGCTGATTTTGGACGTGTTTTCTGATTACTTTTGAATTGATTCATTGGTGGTGTTGACATTTTTCTTTGTTTCCGGTTCGTTTGTGGGGTCGTGTTGTGCTTTTTTTCTGTTCGTGTCGTTTTTTTTTTGTTTGTAATTCGGCAAGGAGTTATTTAACTCGTGTTGACAACATAATAAATAAATAAAATAATTATAATAATAACAGTAATAACTAAATAATTAGAGAACCAAAAAGTTTAAGAGTTAAATCAAAAGAATACCATTGTTTATTAGTTAAAGGCTTACATTTATTAATGGATAAAGCTTCTTTTAATTTTAACTTAATGGGTTGATTTTCTTTTATTAGGATACTGGTATTATCAATTAGAAATTTATGTGATGGTTTGATTGAATGTTGTGTTGACATATGTTGGTATATGGCACCACTTTTACAATGCATAGTCAATCTACGAGACAGAGTGGTTCTAGTATGACCAATGTAATTTTCCACCTGACCATGTGGAAACGGACACGAAAATTGGTACACTAGGTTGGTTTGTGCTACAGGGCTAGAAACATTATTTATACTATTTTTAAATAAAAGATTATGAGTTTTTCCATTGTTATAATAGATGTGTAACATGAGTGTATTATCTTTATTTACAACCTTAATATTATCATACACAATGTTTTTCAACTCTTTTTCATCTATTTTATAATTATTAGACATCTGATTAGCATAATATAATGGAATTATACAAGAATTTGATGAGTTATTGGTATTAGGTTTTGAAACATGTTTTATCAGTAATATTTATTTATAGTTGCATCAACAATAGAATTAGAATAATAATTATTTATTAAAAGTTGGTAAATTCGCAGAATTTCGTTGTGAAAATCAGATCAGGTTTCGGAAAATTTATAAGCCCTATTAATATAATTATTGATAACGTTTAGTTTATATCTTTCAGGACAATCACTGTTATAATTAAGATAATTATCTGTGTTTGTGGGTTAAGTATAGACCTGGCAATATAGTTTTGATACATTTCGTGTAACTAAAGTATCCAAAAAAGGAATTTGATGTTTATTATTAGCAAGTTCATAAGAAATAGTAGTTTAGAATTTTTTACAAATGCATCTCTCAGTTTAAATAATTCTTCTAAATTATCAACTGAAACAAATATATCGTCAACATAACGGCAATACAGAAAAAGTTTGGTGTGATTTTCAAATACACGGGCTTCAAGATCACCCATATAAAAATTAGCAAAAGTCGGGCCCAACGGGGACCCCATAGCTACACCGTCAATTTGTACATATAAGTCTCCATTAGCTGATAAAAAAGGAGATTGCGTTGTACATATATAAAGTAATTCTTTCAAGATTTCAGGGCTGATTTGAGGAGGTTGAATACTAGGATGAGAAAAAATTGTTATCTTCTTTTTAATAAGAGTCGCAAGGATCTTATTTAGTTTAGATCTGATCTTAACAGTAGGATCAGCTTTCACTTTTTGAAATTTAGAGCTGTCAGAGAGAATTGTATTGAGTTTGGAAAAATAATTGTCACGATTTAAAATGACGTACGTAGGTGATTTGTCAGCTTTACGGATAATTATCTGAGTATTTTTAAGTAGTTGAGAGGCAGCATTCAATAACTTCTTAGGTAAACCTTATGATCAATTACACAAACAAGCCGAACTTGAAATATTGTACAATGATATCTTAAATTTGAAGCCAAAAATAAAATTATTGTAAAGTCAACTTTGAAGCCTCTATTACTAGCTGAAGGTTATAAACATCGATGCTCAAATTTTAAGTCTACCTTACCTAAGAAGTTATTGAATGCTGCCTCTCAACTACGTAAAAATCCACCACGAACCCACGACTGTCGGATCGGCAACACCGCCTCGCATCATGCCAACTACCTTACCATCTGCGCCACTTCCACCGCCAAAAAACAGTGGTTGTTAAGCGCTTTTTTTGGGGTATGTTGAACACAACACTCGACTATGAATGGGTACGAATCAATGCTTGATAGTATTATAAGTTGTACGGCTTACATTCCGTCACTAGCTAATTTAATAGCTATCGAAGATATTTGTTTTTATGATATATATTATAAGGAAACATAGCGTTGATATGTTTCTAAGCCGTACAACTTATAATACGATCGAGCATTGATTCGTTCCAGGAGTTTTTAGATTGGAGACAAGAGTGATATAGGTCTGTAATTATCAATGAATTCCTTGTCACCCTTTTTAAAAATTGGAATAACTTTTGATGTCTTTAATGGCTCGGGAAATATGCCTTTCTTGAATGAGAGATTAAAAATATGACAAAGAGGACTTAAATCATCTATTGCAATACTTCTTGAATTTTTGAATTTTTAAAACTGTTGACTGTTCTCACTATTTCAGTTTCAGTAATTTATTCAAGAAAAATTGAATCTGAAACAGGTTTGACCAGGTAATCACTATAATTGTTAGTAGTTATAGATGGAATGGTGTTAGCCGTATTGGTACCAATAGATGTGAAATATTCATTGAAGATATTGGATAATAATAATTTGTTTTCAACTAGCTGAGCATTGTGAAAAATTCTTTCAATAGATTCAGGACGAGATTTATTTAAGGCTTTCTTAATAATTGTCCAAGTCTTTTTGATGTCATTCTTTGCCTGTTGAAACAATGTGTTGTAGTAGCTCTTTTCGGCCTCATGTTTGATCGATGTAAGCATATTCCTAAATTTTTGTATTTTTCTAAATTTTCAGTTGTCGGATGCTTGATTGATTTCACGTAAAGTTTATGTTTGGTTTTGGATGATTTGAGAATTTCTTCCGTGATCCACTCCTGACGTCGTTGTCTACGATCGACAGTATTATAAGGACAGGTTGAGTTTAACACCCTGGTAAGATGATCCTGGAAAATCCTAAAAGCCTCGTCAGTATCATTGCTGGACAAGATATTGGACCAATCTACTTGCTGAAGCCCGATAGTCAAGGACAATACATTCATAGGTTTTAAGTTTCTTTTGGAAGCGATAGTTTTATGTAGATTTAACCTGCTTTGGAAAATAGTGAAGATAGAAAAGTGGTCGGATAAGTCATCCAGCAAGATGCCGCTCACGTTGTTACTATACCTGTTTGTAAAAATGTTATCAATGAGTGTAGCTGAGTGTTTGGTCATTCTAGTAGGTCTAGTTATTGTAGGTAGTAAGTTGTGTTCTAGTAGTGTATTCTAAAAGTTTGTTCTTAATTGTCCACAATCTAGCAAATTGATATTAAAATCTTCTCCAATGTAGATGTCAGTCTTGTGGTTTATTGATGCTAAAAATTCATTTAGATTGCCAAAAAAAACATCCGCATCAGAGTCTATAGATGTTCAATATTATATTTTTTTACCATTTTGATTTATCATTTCAATTGCCAGCCAGTCAAAAACAGGATTGGTAATACATAAATCATTTCTCATTCTGTAATGTAGGTCATTTCTAATAAAAATAGCCACACCACCTCCTTTACCATTTATTCTGTTTCTGTATACAAATGAGTATCCAGGGAGAATTATTAATGGAGCAGT